>JARHVA010008578.1:5000-360000 GCA_037957365.1 Torreya grandis | reverse complement strand
TAACATCATCTTGGTATAGTTGTGTTGATGTTATTGTCTAGATTTGATGTAAGTGTTCTATATGTAATACCTAGTGGAGAAATATGCAACCACTTATATGATTTTTATTTTTTCTTCACCTTCACTATGGTGTATTCAAATCTAGGTCATGGACTGTCACTCCTTATGAAAAGGAAAACCCTAGTTATCCATCTTCATAGTGACCTTGGGTAAAAATGGGTTAGTGGGCACATGGTCTTAAATTGACCCCAAATATCCCACTATCAGTGGGCATTGATTACATATTAAATAATCCATAAGATGGCCTCATACTCATGTAGTTCTCCCCTACATGATGGCTTGTGTGTGAATCATGCAATATGTGGAAAGCAAGTAAACTATTGACCTATCTTGTAACTTGGAAAATCAATATTTTGGACTTATCATTTATTAATTTAGACCTATAAATATGTTTTTTATATGACTGGTGTGGAAATAGGAAAACTTTATTCAATTGAATGCTTAATAGAGTGCTTTTGATAAGTTGCCTTGGTCTCTTTGGTCTTTTACTAGGTATTGTAGTTTAGGAATGAATGAGGGTTGATATTGCATTTATATCAATCCATTTGGAAAATTAACTCACATTAAATCACTTAGGCTGACCATTAGGATATGTTTCATTCAAAAATTAGATGGCTTTAAGACACTAGACACTTGCATTAGATTAAGACACTAGTGTCTATCTCAAATGTTAATGTTTAGGGAACATGAAAGTAAGTACAAGTTTATAACTTGAATAAATTGAAGATAATTACATTTTAAGAATTATGAGAAAGATAAAAGGCATGGGTCATCAACATAACATTGGTTAGCCTAAGAGATATAGGCCAAAGGGCACAAGATAGAGTAGATGTTAGACTTGCAGAAGCAAGAAAGGTCTAAAACTAAGAAGTATAACCAAGATCTAAGTTATACCAAGTAAAAAATATTTATGTGCTATATAATATATAAATATCATCTAAATTTTCCCCCCATTTAATCTAGTAATTAAATTATTAGTTCAAAATAAAATAATGCATAATTGGGTGTGTATGCACACCTTATCTTTGTGTGTTCCCAACTTGAGTGCTTTACTAGTGACTAACTTGTAACCAAGAGAATATTATAGTGTAAAATCAATGCATATAATATGGAATTTGAAAGTATTTAAATTTATTGAAATTAAAAAGGCAAGGTTTAGGAGTACACCATTGCGTCAATGTAACTACCTTTCTTAATGGTAAGTTGATTTGAAAAATATGTATCATTTTAAGGCTCTGAAACTAAGATTAATAAAAATATAAATGAGTCTTGAAAGTGTGTGTGTGTGTGTGTGTGTGTGTGTGTGTGTGTGTGTGTGTGTGTGTGTGTGTGTGTGTGTGTGTGTGTGTGTGTGTGTGTGTGTAGAGAGAGAGAGAGAGAGAGATTGGAAGGCACATTCCCCCAACCTTGGAACAAAAGTGATTTACCACTTGGTAGTTAAGATCAACTTAATAATACAATCTAATGATACTTATAACCTAGTGCCCCCACTATATGTGGAGAAATAAGAAAACCAAAATAAGTGACAATGTGGAAAGGTTTCCAAAACATGCCCCCATTTTAATGTGGAGATGTTGAATATTGAATAAGTGTAGATAACATGCTTCCCAAGCATGCCCCCACTGAATCTAAAACTATGAATGTGTGGAATTCATGCCTATATGACATACCCCAGCTAATATTCCCCACCTTTTGAAGTGAGGGAATAATAAAAAGAGGTAGTTACCTCACCTCAAAAGGATAAGACAACTATATAATTTTTTAATATAACCATGTATCATATAAAAGGACATGTCTATGTAGATGTATTATTGAAGTGCATAGAACAATGTGATTAAATCAAGGCTTATAAGGACCACTCCAATGTGTACCATCATTAAGATAAAATACATAACTAATATTAGAGGATAATGTCAATATCAATGGTGTTTTGTTTTAAATAAATGGTTTGACAATTTGATAATTTGTCTATGAAAAACCAACTACACCATAGGTTTGAGCTTCATTCTTGGAAGTGGATGTTTCTTGCTTATTTTCATCATTAACAACCTATGGATATAAAATGGAAAAAAATTTCACATCTTCTCTTGATCATTATAAAAATATGCATTTTGATAATTCTATAACATTACCATTAGGGATTGTTCTTTCAAAATTTATTGCTTTGGAACATTTGGTATATCTTTTGGATAATTTGGAACATTAAAAACATTAAAAACTTGCACATAATGTGATTGATCATCCACTTTTAATGATGTATCATTTTAATATTGAGTTGGATTTGGTAAAGGTTTTTCCTTTTATTTTAGAGGGTTTTTTTATACCCATTTTTGTTTATTTGACATCTTTGCTTTGGGAGAATTTATGTTTTATATATTTATTTTCAATTCAAAACAAGAATTTATAGGGTAACCATGCATTATATGATATACACAGTAGTATTTAGATCTTAGTAAGGGGTGTAAAGCTAGTAGATTGATTGAGTTATTTATAAGCATCTCCCTTGGAATCTCGCGTGTCCTCTTAGTAGGCTTTTATTCACTTGTAGAATCATTTTCATTAGGTTACTTTGATTTTGGATTCCAATATTGATTTGTGTTAAGCACATAATTGGTTTGTGAATATGAAAACACATGGTTCACATTATCATAATGTATTTTCTTCATGCATGCAATCTAATTTTGTAACTCTTTTATTAACTTTCTCATACTAGTAATTTGATCTTTTAAGGCTTCACAACCACAAACCCTATGTATTTGAGATTGATTACCTTCATTTTAAACTATCAAATTGGACACTATACCCCTTGGATAAGTGATATCCTGGACCTAGTTAGAGGGATGAGAGATACCACCCTACCTTAGGGTTAGGACGAGGAAGGATATTGAGATTTTTATTCATTTGAAATGTTTTGAAAATTGATGTTAGAATAAGATAAGAAAGATAAATAAATTCCAAGGAACAATCAATCAATAAAGTAAGGATATACAAATTTCATGTTATTGGATATTTTTTTTGAAAATATGAAATAGTTATTTATAGAAAAATAGGAAATTAGATGAATCCAAAAAAATAAGGAAACAAAATTACTTGTACAACCTATAAATCTAAAGTTACTAAAAATAGTAATTTTTAAAATTTAACAAATCCAAACAATATTTTAGAAAAAAAATATTCTATCTATATAAACATAATTGTGAAAAACATTTGATTAATTTTCAATTTGATCTATTATGCATCACAAAAATTCCAAACAATGCAGAAAGCTTTACGGGTAAAACCCTAAAATATTCCAAATAAAGAATCAACATTTGTGATAAATTAGGGATATTTTTTAGGGATTTGAAAGAGGTTTTAAATAAATTTTTTTTATGAAAATAATAAATTAATTTCCACATAAGTACACCATTTACCTTGTATGCATGTTGATGCTTCAAATTGCTCCATAAAGTGTTCCTTAGTGTTGATGAACACTTCTCATTTTAGGATTACAAGAATATAAGGCAAGAGTTGTAGTTTGTGACAAGTAGTGTGTCTATGGTGGAATAGTTGATAAACTATGAGATCTACCCACAAATTTTGTTTGATGTGGTGATTGGGATCCACTAGGATCTCAGTCTTTGTAGTCTTGTAGTCTTCTTGGTCAATATTTCTAACTCTAAGCTAATATAAGTGAATATTTATAGTGATCTTTAAACTAAAGTGAGAATTGATAAAAAAAAAAGAAGCAAAAAGTAGGGTAAGGAAAAGAATAAACATGATTACAATCATTAGACTCAAACATAATGACAAAGTTCTATTCAATTTAAGCAACAACCAATCAGTGATGCAACATAGCATAAGCCCAAGCTTCACCAAAAATTAGGCAAGATTCAAAGGAAAATATAAAGATCATGAGTAAAATTCAAGATTACTTAAAGATTTTTCTATGTTAATCTAAATTTCATAAGAAAATTAAAATGCAAAGAAAATAAAATGAAGTAAACTTAGAATCCTTTAACTAGTCTAGCACATCACAAACTAGAAACCTCATGAACATGAAATATAGCTCATCTATCCAAGAACCATTCAAATCTAAGATATCCACCTACAATTGATAGAAAGTAGAAATAATATAAAAAAACACCAGACAATATTTGCAAAATTCCAATTTTATTAATTACTCTAGTATAAAATTCACTCAAAATCTAACACTTGTATATTTATAGAAGACATACGAAATGTACCGATCATATTTCTTTCAAACTTGCACAAGAGGTAAGTTTTGGTATTTTTTTACCCCACAAGCCAAAAATGCCACCCTTACCATTTGAAACTTTTCACTTCATGGTTTTTGTCTTGAAGGTTTTTTTCATGTTGCTTAGAGTAGTTTAAAGAAGAAAGAAAAGGAACATCTGTGGGTTCTCCAAGGAAGTGAAAAAACCTGATGAATCAAGAAGAAACATTGCCTTATAATTCTTTCAAGACTCTCCTTTTCTTCACCAAGTTCTTTATTTCAAAAAAAAAAAATGGGTTAAGGAAAGTAATTTATTCAAACATTTTATCCAAAAGAATAGTTCTGAAGGACAAGTGTTTGTTCAAAAGATTGAGAATTGTTTCAGACATTTTGTCCAAAATAATTTTTTGAAGGGTAATTTTCATTTTCTTTGAAGGAAATGGCCTAGTTTCAATTTTTATAAAGGGTATGTTCCTTTTAGGAATCCATTTCAGAAAATCCACAAGGCACTTGCAAATTTTTGAAGGGAACCTACTAAATTTTGAAGGGCACTTGGAAGAAGTTCAAGGAAATCTAACAAAAGCTCTGAGGAGATATTACCATGGATAAATTCTTTGAAGGAAAGTGCCCAAGTTCAAAAAGAAAGGGACCTTTTTAAATTTTTTTAAAGGGTATTTTCCTTTTGGAAAGGTCCATTGTCAAGAAGCCAAAGGGTAATTTCCCTTCATAAAAGTGCCCCAACTAAAAACCTGAAGGATTTTTCTTCTAAAAAGTGCCCAAGTTAAAAAGGTCTGAAGAAATTGTCACAAACAAAAGTCCAAAGGAATTCCTTTAGGAGGAATTCCTTTGGGAGAAAGTGCTAGATAAAAGTCCATGGGGGAGTGGTCCATTACAAATTTTTTGAAAGGTATTTTTCTCAATTTTAAAATGATCAATTACAAAATCTTGAATGGTATCTACCTTTTGGGAGGGGTCATTTCAATAAAGCTGAAGGTCCATTTTCTTTCAGGGATTCCAATTCAAGAAGGCTGAGGGCACATTAAAAAAGGGTGAAAGGATCATTTCAAAAATTTTAAGGGTAGTTACACTTTAGAAGAGGACACTTAGAATATTTTTGAAGGGTACTTTCCCTTTATAAAGGACACTTGCACAAATCCAAAAGACCAATTGTAAAGCAAAGGAATGACTTAAAGGAAGTAGCCATTAGATTCAAATGGCATGATAATGTTGTAAAAGGAACTTAGGAAAAATTCCAAGGGAATTAATTTAGAAGAATAAGCTTTAGGAAATTAGTCTAAGACTTTATTACAAGATAAAATCTAAAGGAAAAGGTTCTAAGGAAAAAAATTCATAGAAAAGTAGTCTAAAAAGAAGAAAGTTGCAAGGAGTGATAAGTTTGAAGTAAGTAGTGAGTAATGAGAAGCCCAAAGGAATGAGTAAAATGTAAGGTTATTGAAGGAAAAATGTAGAAAAGAGTCTGAAGTGGAAAAATAAAGTGACCTAAATAAATAAGTAGTTAAGTAGTAAAGATAATAACAAATAAAGAGGCAACACTTGTCACGATCAAGTGGACCTAGATCGATAAAGTGAAATAAGTCAAATGATTAAGGGATTCTAGGATTTGACATGTGGAAAGAAATGGAATGTGTTGAAAATTTAGGAGAAGGATCTAAGGGATTGTGATTAATCATGAATTTAGATCCAGTAGAGTGAATACACAAGTGGGGTCAATGAAACCAAGTAGATCAACAATATAAAGGACCAAATGACTGAGGCAAATGTAGCAGAAGTAAAGATGAATCAAGTTGAACCAAGATGACAACAAGAACTAGACCCCATCATTAAATCTCCTAAAGGAAACAAAATATTATTTCAAACCCACTTGTACAAAGTGGGTGAGTGATTTGAATGAAGAGCATCCCAAGCCATGCTTTCAACAAGATACCACTTAAAATAGGTTTGATCATGATGGTACTAAGTACACAAGTATGGGGACCTTATCTTGGTGACAAAGGAGAGTTGATAAATTTAGGGATTTGAGAAAGCTATAAAAATGATCTCAATCATTTATGATCCCCTTCTATATCCTCTCACATAGGCCCCCTCTTCTCTCATCCCCTTTCTGCTATATATATAGGCTTATGGGCCTTAATAAGGATCCATCGACTGGTGATAGAGGAACTCTATAAAAATTTCCTAGCAACACTCTCTTGAATCAATAAAAGACAACTTTTTGATTTTCATTGAAGTCAAGTGTGTATTATTGAAGTTTAACTTGTAGAATGTATGTTTTTCCTCATCATTTGTGATTGCTCCATACACCTCACTTCAGTTTGCTTGGTTTGTTATAAGTCATGTGATGTATTAGCCTTTGGTGTCTTTTTTAAGTGTTATGAGTCATTGTGTCTCTCTTGTAGACCTATTTGTCCTACTCTTCAAAGTGCATCTTCCCCTTTGACCTCCACATAACTACGCTACTTGTAGCTCTAAAATAAGACCAGCTAGACCTGTCTTGTTTAAGTCCATTAATAATCATTGAAGTTCTTAGTCTAAATGTGGATCACTTTATTTTGGTACATCACTTCCCTTATCTTAGATTTTTCCTTTTTATTTTATCCTCCTATCCCTTTTCCTTAGTCAATAGTAGATTTTAACATGGGAAATGAGAGTTAAAGTGAAGCATCTAAGGAACTAGCCTCATTAAAAATCCTAGAGGTTCAACCTCATGATAGGATACCCAAGGCTTGAGGTTATCCTAACACTTGTAGCTAGGAGTGAGAGAGACTAAGAAAATCTCCCATAAAGGGTGCAATTCTAGCCTACAATAGTTTTTGGCATGCCTAATGGGACTATGTTGTTCACTGAGTGAAGAGTTTTGGTGTTATCTTCATCTTATTAGCCTTTAGAAGCATGTGTGCAAACACTAATGTTGAATCCAAGTATTCATTAGCTAGTATGAGAAGACCAAGTGCCTAATCATCATTATTTGGTATGTATAATCAACCATATTTTGATCATTATGCTCATTCTCTACCTCAACATCACACTTATCAAGGTAATAATGTTTATGTGTTCCCCCCAAGTGGCCCTCAAATAACCTATCAGCCCTATCATGGCCTTTCCCCGCTCCTACTACTACATATGACCAAGATCAGTCTCCTTTGTAATCAAATTAGTCCTTAATTCCCCTTGTTAATATTATGTTTGTCATGTTACATCATTGTTAGGATTCAAGCAAGAATTATCAGATTATATTGAGTTGATAAGGGATATTGGTAGGGGTTTATAATTTTTTTTAGTCATTTATATTCATGTTCTATAAGAGGCAAGGAGTTCTCTTCTATTGGTCAAGAATAGGTGGTCAGTTTATGAGGATGAACAATGGATAGTTTGTGAGAGTGAGAACAAGGTTTGGTTGAGAAGCATGGTCCAAGATTCAAAAAGTGTGTTGATATCTTATGAATATTAGGAGACTCAATGTAATCAATCCTATGTGTCCTCTCTCCTCCAAGAGCCTCAATCTCAACCTCTAAAGGTTTCAAATTAGCCCCTAGTCAACCTTGTCAAGGTCCATCCTTATCAAGAATCAGAGAAGCAATATTATACCAAGGGAAAATAATCATGAAAATTAATAAGGAGTTTGAACTTGGACAAGAATTCCCCATTCATGCCATGGAGGGGATAAAGAACTTTTTCCATAATTTTTGGAGTGTGGATATCCATTGAAGAAGGTGACTATCTACATGTTGAGAACCAAGAGATGAAGGAACGGATACTCTAAATATAGGATATGTTGACTCATTAGGGGGATGAGTATGTCAAATGCAAACTAATTCATTTTTCTTATCCTACCCCTATACCATTTTCCACTCAAGATTGTGAAACCATCCCACTATGAATCTTCTCCTACACTTTTGACCCTGATTATGTCATGCCCTCTCTTGTGAAACCACCCTCTCCTATACCCATTCAAAAATAATAAAAGGTGGCTATTACCTACACATTTCCATCATGGAAATAAATTTAGAAATGCATAGAGAAGAAGGAAGAGGTGTCAGTTATAGTGGTCTATGAACTAGTTCAAGAGGAGGGATTAGTGGTTGAAGAAAATAAAAAAGAGGTGTTAGCTTAGCTCAATGATATTACCCTACAAGAGTTACAAGACTCTTTCTCCCTCACTCAAGAGCCACCAAAGAGACCACTCAAAGTACCTAGTTGGGAAGACACTCTCTCAAGCTACAAGCAAGGTGAACTTTTTCACCCTCCCACCATCTCCCTCTTGGAGAAAGAGCCTATTTTACAAAGAATAGAGGAATATTTTAAAGTCTAAATTGAGTCTTGAGAAGATAAGTTAGGTGCGTATGAGGAATAAATATTGATAGATAACACATTTCATTTAGATGAGGAAAAATTAGGTTTAGACCAGCCTTCTTGGCATAGCTTTGACACTAATGAACAAGATGCTGAAGGGGACAATCCTAGAGATGAATACAAAGAAGACCTTGAATGAATTACTGATTTTCTAATCTACATAGATGAAAAATAGGATTATAACTAGGTACCAGAGGTTAGTCCACTTCAAAATGAGGTGTCAATTAAAGATAACCCTAATATGTTAGAATTAGAGGAAGACAAATGTGATATTTTAGACCTTGGTTATTCAAATAAACCCTCATTTTTAGTTGAAAAACAAGATGAAATCTTGAGTGAGGTTGATGGATGATACATCTCAAGTGATCACTTGATATAATTTGAGAAACATACTAGTGAAGAGCCTAAAGAGTTGTGGTAGTAGTTCAATGCCATAACCAAAGAGTTTGAAGAGGCTAAGACACATGTCCTTCTTCTATAAAAATATGAGCATACTGATCTAAGCATGATCATTCCTAATTTTCACAATAAAAAGGTGGAAAAATGTGGTCTTTTTGAGCCACCAAGAGAACAAAATGCAATTACTCCCAAGAACTTGGATGAAGTCTTCATGCAGGGCTTTCTCAAGAGTGATGAGCAACATCAATCAAGTCTTGAGCCAATAAAGGATTCTATCTAAATTGGAAACATATTTTTCCTACTTCATCCTTTAGATATATAGCCAAAAGAGTCAGCAATCAGGCATCTTAGTCCACCTAGCATGAGCTCACAAAAGTAGGGTGCCTCTCATCCTTGTTTATTACAAATCAATGATGCTAAAAGTTTCCCATTTGACCTAGGAATAAGGTAATTGTAAGTTATATCCTTGTATATATTAGAGTATATTTTGTTTTTTTACCTTCCCTAAGTGCCTTGTGCACATCTTTTTTAGTTATGTGTTTCCATTCCCTAAGTGTCTTGGGCACAGTGTTATTTTGTTCTAGTTGTTCTTATTACTTCAAGGGGAGTTTCCAGATAGAGCCAAACCTATCAAATAAAGTAGTAACTCCATGCCCAATGGATCATATGAAGCAATGAGTTGGGTTCTTCAAGTGTAACAAGTGTGTTCCCCTGTGAGTCACCAAAAATGTTGGTAGTTTTTTACCCCATAGGATAAAAATGCCACCCTTACCATTATAAACTTTGCACTTATGATTTTTACCTTGAAAGTTTTTTTCATGTTACTCAGAGTATTTCAAATAATAAATAAAAGGAACATCTTCAGGTTCTCCAAGGAAGTGAAATTTTTTGATGAAGTAAGAAGAAACATTACCTTATAATTCTTTTAGGACTCTTTTTTTCTTCACCAAGTGCTTTATTTCAAATTTTTTGTTCAGGCTAAGGAAAGGAATTTATTTAGACATTTTGTCTAAAATAAAAGTTCTAAAGGAAAATTATTTGTTCAAAATGTTGGGAATTTGTTTCATACATTTTGTTTGAAACAATTTTACAAAGGGTACTTTTCATTTTCCTCGAAGGAAATGGCCCAGTTTAAAAAGGGTATGTTCTTTTTGGAAAGGTCCATTTCAAAAAATCTGAAGCACACATAAAATGTTATGAAGGGAACTTGGAAGAATTTTGAGGAATTATGATAAAATCTCTGAGGATATATTATCATGAACAAACTCTCTGAAGGAAAGTGCCCAAGTTCAAAAAGAAAGGGACCTTTTCAATTTTTCCAAAGGGTATGTTCCTATTAGAAATGTCCATTGTCAAGAATCCAAAGGGTAATTTACCTTTAGAAAAGTTCCCCAACTTAAAATCCAAAGGATTTTTATTTGGTAAAGTTCCCAAGTTCAAAAGGTCTGAAGAAATTACTGCAAACAAAAGTCTGAAGGAATTCCTTCGGGAGAAAGTGTCAATCAAAATTTAATGAGGGAGCGGTCCATTACAAATTTTTTGAAAGGTATTTTTTTCAATCTAAAAAGGATCAATTAGAAAATCTTGAAGGTTATCTTTATTTTAAGAAGGATCATTTCATTAAAGCTAAAGGTCCATTTACTTTCAGGGAGTCCAATTTAAAAAGGCCAAGGACACATTCAAAAGGGAAAAAGGATCATTGCAAAAGTCTGAAGGGTAGTTACTCTTTGGAAGAGGACACTTAGAATATTTATGAAGGGTAATTTCCCTTCAAAAAGGACACTTTCACAAAGCTGAAAGACTAATTTTAAAGCAAAGGAATGGCCTGAAGGAAGTAGCCGTTGGATTCAAATGGCCCCTGAAAGTTGTAAAAGGCACTTAGGAAAAATGTTAATTGAATTCCTTTGGAAGATAAAGATTCAAGAAAGTAGTCTGAGACTTTGTTATGGGATAAAATATAAGGGAAAAGGTTTTAAGTCAAAAAATTTAACAAAAAAGTGGTCCAAAAAGAAGAAATTTGCAAGGAATGATAAGTCTAAAGCAAGCAGTGAACAATGAGAAGCTCAAAAGAATGAGTAAAATGGAAGGTTTGGGAAGGAAAATTGTAGAAAAGAGTCCAAAGTGGTAAAAAATGTGACCCAAATAAATAATTAGTAAAGAGAATGAAAAATAAAGAGTTGACACTTGTTACGATTGCACAAACCTAGATTGATGGAGTGAAATAAGTCAAATGGTCAAAGGATTCTAGGATTTGACATGTGGTAAGAAATGGAACATGTTGACAAGTTAAGAGAAGGATCAAAGGGATCATGATTGATCATGAATTCAGATCCAACAAAGTGAATACATAAGTAAAATTAGTGAAATCAAGAAGATCAATGACATAAAGGACCAAATGACTAAGGCAAATTTAGTAGAAGTAAAGATGACTCAATTTGAACCAAGATGGCAACAATAACTAGACCCTATCATTAAATCTCCTAAAGGAAAAAATATATTTATTCACACCCACTTGTAAAAAGTGGGTGAGTGACTTGAATGAAAAGCATCCCAAGCCATGCCCTTGACAAGCTACCACTTAAAATAGGTTAGATCATGACGTTGCCAAGTATACAAGTATGGGGGTATTATCTAGAAGACAAAGGAGAGTTGATGCATTTAGGTGTTCAAAGAAGCTAAAAAAAATATCTTGGTCATTTATGACCCCCCTCTCCATCCTCTCACATATCCCCCCTCTTCTCTCATCCCCTTTCTGCTATATATACAAGCTTTTAGGTCTTAATAAGGATCCATTGATTTGTGATAGAGTAAATCTATCAAAATTTCTTTATAACACTCTCTTGAATCAATACAAGACAAATTTATGATTTCTATTGAATTCAAGTGTACATTATTAAAATTTAACTTGTAGAATGTATGTTTTTCCTCATCATCTATGATTACTCCATGCACCTCACTTCAATTTTCATGATTTCTTGTAGGTTGCATGATGTATTAGCCTTTGGTGTCTTTTTAAAGTATTACAATTCATAGTGTCTCTCCTATAAACCTATGTCTTCCTACCCTTCAAAGTGAATCTTCCCCTTTGACCTCCACACAACTACTCTACTTGTAGCTTTGAAATAGGATCAGCTAGACCTGTCTGATTTAAGTCCAGTAGTAATCACTGAGGTTCCTAGTTTGAATGTGGATCACTTTATTTTGGTGCATCACCTCCCTTAGCTTATATTTTATTTTTTATTTTATCCTCCTATCCCTTTTCCTTAATCAACTATAGATTTTAGTGTGGGAAATGAGAGCTAAAGTGAAGCATTTAAGGAACTAGCCTCATTAAAAATCCTAGAGGTTCAACCTCATGATAGGATATCCACAGCCTAAGGTTGTCCCAACACTTGTAGCTAGGAGTGAGAGCCTAAGAAAATCTCCCACAAAGGGTGAAATTCTAGCTAATAATAGTAAAGACAACTATCCTTTTACAAAGAACTCTACATATTATATCAAAAGACTAATATATGCTAACAAAGTAGCATATATAGTTTACAAAAGAATAATATTGACTTTCCTTTTGGGATGGTGGGCCCCCTTGATCACTTAGGTGAAAGGAATTCTTTCACCCTAGTGTTTTGTTCTTTGATTAACTTGAAATGCACTGCAGGCTTCATTAGACTCTCTTCTTCTTGTTCAACTAATGTATCATATTCTTTGTCTCTTCTAATGGTGACCTCTTGTAAGCACCTTGCTTCTACTATCTACTCTCCTATGGTAAAGATGAAATTAAGGAGCTTTGATTATCTATATTTTATTGTCCTTGGTTTTCATCCTTGATGCCTTGGATGAAGGATTGGACTCTCTGCTAGAATTCCATGTCATGCATTACGCTGAAGGTAGTAATTTGAGAAGGGGTCACCAACAAGGTTTTTAGTAACTTCTCAATTATATTCACCAAGTCTTTATCTTCCTCCATGAATTCATTAGCCTTATTGTACCATGAAATTAATTCCTATATTTTATCCATAAAGATCCCTTTAATGGCATTTAATTGCCTTTCTTTAATGATCTTGAAGTTTAAAGGTTATTTAGTGATGTGTACTTTGATCAACTCTATCACCTGGTCTTTGGTTTCTTTCCATTGTTGTATCAATGTTTGTGCCTTCTTGGCTTGAATTTCCAAGGTATTAATCTTGATTTTGATGGATTTTAATCATTTAAACTAATCTAAGAGCTACTTATCTAATATCTTGAGTAGGTCCTCTAGAATGGATAGTGAGACTTTGGCATTTAAGTCTTTCTTCTCTTTCTCCAAGTTCAATATTCCTTATTTCATTTTATGAATTCCCACTATAGCCATTTCTAACTGGGCTTCCACTAGACTTGAAATATCTTCTTCATGAATGGGGTAATCCCCTACTACCTAGCCTTAGACTAGAGTGAGTCTTACAAATGGCTTCACTCTTTAGAGAGTGACTTCTTCAGTTCCAATAGTTACTTTCTTTGTAGTGTCTTTCTCCAATTTAGCAATATCAAGGTTAAATTGTAGCTTAGGATATACTTATAAAAGACTTGCAGCCTCTGGTATTTTGAGACTAGATCCACTTGATTGTTTTGATTGTTCTATTTTTTTGTTTCTCTTCTTAGCAGCCTAAATCATCCTCCTCTCTTCTTTCTCCTTCATGAGATCTAAGATCTAGGGCTAGACTTCATCATTGACTTCAACATTGGTAGTGCTAGTCAAAGCCTATGAATGAATCTAAGGGGGTATATATTGGAACTTCCCATAGATGAACTAGTCAGGGATGATAGGTCTATGTATGGGTAATTTGTCACTAAACAAGTTCACCTCACTTTTTGGGTGAATCCACTTGGGTTTCTTGGAGGTCCTAGGCACCAAATCCATATCTATTTCCTTCTTTCTTTTGGTCATAGGGACCAAATCTAAGGAAAATCCTTTGCCTTTATCTATCTCTTCAACTTGAGGACCTTCAATTAGTGCCACCTTAGCTGTGGCTCTTTCATCTTCATCTCCTTCCTTATCTGACCCATATTATATGCAAGTTCCTTAAAGACTTCTTCCACTATTTCATAAGTTTTCAAGGTAATCATATCAAGGTATTCCATAGGGAAAGGGGTTTTTTGAGGCAGAGTTGAGGTAGAAGGTCCCTCTCCTGGCCTATGTTCCATCTTTTGTTCACTAGGTCTTTCAATTTTGGGCACTTATTGTTAAGGTGGTTGTTATTGCTAAAGTGGACCTTGAGGCACTTATGGTGGACCCAAAGTGATGGTTTTTCTTCCCTCTATAAACTGTGTTCTAATTTGAATCCATGCCCTTTAAACCATCCAACACTTCCTCAAAGTTGGTTTCCTTTGTGTATAAGTGGTCATATGGACCCAATTGATGTTTATAAGGTACCTTATGCAGTTGTTTAGATTTTAGATGGGAGATCACATTGCCCTTTAGATCCCATGTCTTGAGGTCATCTAATTATAAGTAGAATGTCTCTCTATTCCTTGCTAAGATCTCTAATTGCTTTCATCCATGAATCATTGTTTTCCCAATCAGATATGTGAATAGATGTAGCATGCCTTTGTTCTTCTCTTTGCATACATGGTCTATACCATGAAGGAGTTGATGAACAATCTCACTCTCAACCAACATGATTGGGACACGCACTAGTAACCTATAGGTTTGTGTCTAACAACCTTCAATTCTAATGATTGTACAATCAGGATAGAGCCATATGTCACCAATGGGCTCTATAAATTGCCTAATGAGGGGATGAACCTTGGGCATTGGAATTATAGTAATTATCCTAACTAGAGTGGGATATATGTAATCATAAATGAATTCCATATGGTCTCTATCCTTAAATATGTGAAATTTGGATTAATGGTGAGAAACGGTAATCTTATTATAAGGGGACCAATTCCTAATGGTAGGGAAGAAGGTAGAGTCTATGAAGGAGTCTAGAAATTAAGACATCATTGTAAATATTTGGCTTGTCTTCCTTTTAATTCTATTGATTTGTCACCCTATATGGATACTTATCATTTCTCCAATAGGTGGATTCAACTTCTCTTCTCTCATGAAATAGACATAAGAGACCCACCTGGGGTCAACATAGGATGTGATTGATGCTCTAGAAGCCCTATTTAACAAATTCATGATGATTTTAATCCCTTCTCTAAATTTTATAATTGGGATTTTACCATCATGGTTTCTCATTACATGAGCTCCTCCATACAGCCATGGTCTTAAGATATTATCTAAGTCATTCTTAGTGGTACATTCTTTTATTGTAGAGAGGTTATATGATATTTGGGAAGATTATAGTAGCCTTCAAAGCTACTGGGGATATATAAGTAACCTTATTTGATGTACCCTCCTTTATTATCCAATCTTCATCTACTCTATAATCAATGAACATAGGAGCAAGGATATCGATACAATGGAGTACCTCTAGTTTGTTAGCTTTGAGGTGAAGCCCACACATCTGAATTACTACTGAATTTTCATGTCTCCTTTGAACTATAGAAATTTTTTGCTCATTTGGGGATAAGGGTTGTAAGAGGTCGATTGTAAAGAAGATTTCAGGCCAATTTTTCATACCATTATTCAAGGCTCCCACATCCAATTCTATATCCTTGTAACATCTCCCTTCAGTATCTATAGACAAATAAACCTCAGATTCATCTCTTGTTATTATCTAGTAGTGGCCATGTTCCTCTAATTGGTTAATTTACCTTAGACTACGTGATCGCATTGAGTGTTTTTAGCTCTTCTCAAGGTGATTTTCAACTCTTTTAAATGCAATTGTGATTCAATTGGGCAAGAATTAAGGATTTATGTTGGAAAACTAGGGTTTTTCATAGCTTTCATGGTAGAGGTGGTGAATTCATAAACTCACTTGTATTTCTCCCATGAAAGTCTTTTCAAAAGTTAGTTGTTAGCTTTTAAACATGTCTTTCATTTCACATCATTAGATTATATATGTGAGCACACACATGCTATTGATCATGATTTGTGAGATTTTTTATAATTATTTACCTTTAATTTAATTTATCTAGTTGAAAATTCTTTATCCATTTCACACTATTGGATCAAATCCTATGATGAAGTGCAGGCCATAGGATCTGTGAAGATGTACACAAAATAAGTCTCAAGCTTTGATTAAAACTTAGGTTAAAATCCATTATACTAAGTTTTCATGTTAAAATATGTGAAGGGGTCTTTTAAAGGGTTGATAAATACATCCCTTCGCTAGGCTAAAAGTTTAGACTATCTTAAATTTAACATCCTCATGAATGTCAAAGACATTTTGATGGACATCAAATGATGTGTACGAGGCTATCAAATTTAATCTCATATAATTTTCTTAGAGGGCTTAAACCTAAGCCTTGTGGTTATGTTGTGTTGAAAAACATATTGTTCTTTAAGCTAAAATCATGTTCCTTGGGCCATGTGACCAAGTCTTTAAGCTACGTGATCCCTTAAGTCATTTTTTGTTTGGATACTTAAATTTTGACTAGGTTGTAAGCCTTCAACCATGTTGCACCATTAGATCAAATCTTATGATGAAGCATGAACTATCAGATCTATAAAGATGACAACAACTTAATGAGCTCTAAGATTTGATAAAAACTTAGGTTAAAATCCATTATACTAAGTTTTCATGTTAAAATATGTGAAGGGGCCTTTAAAAGGGTCAATAAATACATCCCTTCACTAGGATACAATTTTAGACTATCTTAAATTTGACATCTTTATGAATGTAAAAAAAAGTTCTCATAAACATTAAATGATGGGTGTGAGGCTGTCAAATTTAAGCTCATCTAATGTATTGCATTGAAAATTCTTCAGTGATTTTGCACTATCAAATTAGATCTATGAGAAAGCATGGGTTATTGATCACAATCTGTGTACTCATCAATGATTGGTTTGTGTAAAGAGCAAATATTAGGGTTAGGCATAAAATAAGGAACCTAGAAAGACTTCACATAGTTGCCCTTAAACATTATTTGAAGGGTCACTTTCTTAGGAAAGTGTATTAACCAATTATTCCAAAGGGTAGGTTTCAAAAAGGCCAAAGGGTTGATTTATTTTGGACAAAATGTCCACAAGAAATAGATCTCAAAACTATTTCTCCAAAGGGAACTTTCAACTAAAGTGGATCAAGACAACTTTCCCAAAGGGACACTTTAAGAAAGTGCCTCAAAGTCAAGATTTCAAAGGTTAATTTTGTTTTTATGTGGGCCCATTTTCTTGCATTTGATTCACACCATCTAATTAGATCTATGAGATAATAAGAGCCATTAGATCCATAAAGATGCACAAAGTTTAAACAAGTAATAAGCTAACAGGCTTTATTAAGGCCAAGACTTCAAACTTATAGAAGCAAGAAAATTATGACAAAGAACTTGAAGTAGAAAAGGTTGGAAAACCTCAATAATAAATGGGTTGACCAAATAACACCTAACTAAGTCTAGATACTTATAAACTTTTCATAAGTTGAGTTGTTTGGGAAACCCGAACAAGTCTTCGCTCCAACTTTTAAATTTAAAAGTTAGGGTTTTATTCGTAAAATACTTAGTCTTCTTTATTGGACCTATAATTCCATATTCAAAGCAAACCATTATCAAAGTTAGTCCAAAAACATAATCATATCATTAAGCATGTATAATTCATATCCCTTTCAAGTGGATGATCTTCAAATTCTAAAGAAAAATAACCTCTTCAAGAAATATTTCAAGGTTTAGATGTTTTGATACATTCATAAGGGTCCCCCATTTTAAAAAGTAAGAAAGTGGGCAGGGGGAGGGATGTTGACCCAACAAATGGTGACTCATAGGGGAAACATAGTAATATCTTAGAACCTAAGGCTCTAGTTTAGACCAATACATAAGTTTTTCATCCACTGGGTCCATAACATTATCTAAATCAAACCTTCATTGGTATAAACCTCAAATGTGTAAAAATCAAACTCAAAATACTGAAACATAGATACGCAGTGTGTTCTTTGCTTTCACATAGTATTTGTCATGGAACTTTGTAAGACAACATCCACGTCATACCTTTGGTCATAACACTTGACTTTAAGCATTTTGGATATTCATTAAGAATAGTTGATCTTAGATTAGGGAAGGCTTGGTCATTTATCTACTACCAACCAAGCATCTATATCCTTGATAGAGATACCTTTGGTCCCACTCAAGGCCTTGCTCCACTACCAGATAGGCATCCATAGCCCCAATGGAGGTTAACAGAATCACCTTTGCTTCTTTTCCATAGATTTTGCAATAAGTTTCTTCTTTTTGTATTTTTTAGGTTTTTTTGTAAAGGTTGGGAACTAATATAGCCTAGTTTTAAGGATCTAGTCAAGTGTTTAATTCTTAGGGTAATCACTTTTAGTTATAACCTCTATCCCAGATAAGGATATGTTTTAAGTGCTAGCATGAAATGTGCCTCAACAACCTAAGTTTTCTTCTAACACATATGATTCTTAATTCAACCAAGCCTTGATTTAATATTATGTTTAAGACTTGTCATGATAATTAACTTATATATCACATTGTCTTTGAGTTACATCATGGTGCTTTGTAACAACCTATGTTCATCATTTCAAGATTCATATCCCTACTTCAAAGCATTAGAATGTTAATCAATCTCATGAAAACTTGAGCAATTATTGTCCATAGGACTTATTGGAAACAAAATATCACAACCAAGCAAAATCAAACAAAGCACAAAGCAAACACACAATAGAAATCAACAAGTAAGAATCAAACAAATATGTACAAGAAAAGCAAGAAGGGAAAGCAAGAAAAGAAACTAGTTAGCCTACCTACTCTAATCTAACAAGTCTTACATATTTTAATCCATGAAGACTCCTAGTGGAGTAGAAACAACGTAATGTTTAAGATACTACCCATTGGTGGGAAAGGTGAACTTTGATCCTTGGAAGTACTTCAACTTAAAGGCGTTGTTTCCCAATGTATCTTCAATTTGACATGGCCCAATCCACAAAGGTGTGAATTCACCATCCTTACTTTTTGACTCTAAAGATTTGTCCTAAAGGAGGACTCAGTCTCCTTACCTGAACACTTTGATTTTGGATATTTTATCAAAACACCTTTTCACTTTTTTTTATGCCTGCTAAAGTCAACAAATGTTTTGTCTCTAGCATCTTCCATATGAATAATGTCTAGTAGCCTTGAGCTAGAAAGGTCTTGGTTTTCTTCCATATAATCTTGAATGAAGGTAAATGTGGGAAAATTAATGGTTATGGGGAAGATAGGTTCTTAGCCATAAACCAATAATAATGTTAAAGCCTTGAGATCTTGCTTGATTCTGATTCTATCCACCCACAATGCAAACTTGAGGAGCTTATGCCACATTTTGGGTTTGTTTTTTTGTAGACTTCTTGATAGCCTTCATCAAATTCTTATTTGTATATTTAGAGAATCCATTCCCTTGGGGATAATTATTTGGTGTAAACTTTAGAGTGTTTCCATTATCATATACCCATTCATTCATCTCAATAGAAGCGAAGGCAAATCCATTATCATAGACCAAACAGATTGGGGTTCCAAATCTTGTGAAAATATTTTCTTCCATGAAGTTAAATACCTCTTATGTCTTGTAATTTTTGGTGTCTACAACTTCACTCTATCTTGTACAATAGTCAATAATATTAAAGACAAATTTGTGGCCATCAAAAGAATTAGGGTTGATCACCCCTACAAAGTCCAACCCCCATTATGCAAAGGGTTTGTCAACTATCATAGGTTGTAAAGGCATGGATACCTTTGGATATTTCTTGTTGCATATCTATCATTCATGTCACTCCCTCACATGCTTGTGAGCATCTTTGAATAGGGTAGGCCAATAATACCTAGATCTAAGGATCTTGTGAACTATGGTTCTTCTTAAAGGTTGTCCACTTCCTAGCTTCTCATGGAAGGTAGTCATGATCTGAGCTGCTTCTCTTTTGGATACAAATCTTAAATAAATTCCCTCAAATTTACTTCTATATAATACTCAATTATTGATGAGGTAGTGAGCTTCTTTGAGCCTCAACGCTCTCCTTTGTTCTCTAGTGAGTCCTAGAGGATAAACACCATTGATAAGGAAGTCGATGATATAATCACACCACTCATTAGGCTATAATTTTTGTTGGTCAACTTGCATGACATAAATATTGGTGTTTACATTGGAAATCATTTGAACTAAGCCTTGGAATCTTACTAGCTTGGCAATATTCATTTCAATATCATACTCTTGCAGAACTGACATCCATTTTCCTCTCTTTTCTCCAAGCTCATTTTGACTCATCATGAGTTATGTAGATGGGTCTAGATAGATAGCATGTACCTTATTCCTAAGGATAAAATGCTTAAATTTATTAAATGATTTCACAAATGCATAAGCTTGCTTGTAAATCATAAAATAGTTTACTTTAACATTCTTGAAATTAGTGCTCATGAAATCTATGTGATGATCATTCCCACCAACCTTTTGAGTTAGTACTGCAACCATAGTATGCACAGAAGCAAATAAATATAGATAGAAATCCTTTGAGAATTCAAGACTTATAAGAACTAGGGATTTAATTATTTACCTTTTAATATTATAAAAATCCTTCTTAGATTTATCATTCCAATATATCTTGTCATCCTTCTTCAGCATGACATTCAAAGGCTTGACAATTTTAGCAAAGCCTGAGATGAATTTTCTTACAAAGTTAATTTTACCAAAGAATGACTTAAGCTCTTTTCTATTGTTAGGCAACTCAATTTTGGAGATGACCTCCACTCTATCAAGATCTATGGAGATCCCTTGCTTGGTGATAACATGGCCTTGTAGTTTCCCCTTTGTGACATAAAATATACTCTTATTTGGGTTGAGGGAAATGCCATATCTTTTTCACCTTTCAAACACTTTTTGTAAGTGCATGAAGTGATCTTCTCTATTCTTGGAGAAAACTATTAAATCATCCATATATATTATGATAAATTTACTTAACAAACCTTGCAAAGCATGGTCCATGGCCCTTTTAAATGTTTCTCTTACATTGATAATCCCAAAGGGCATCCTCTTGTATGCATAGTCTCCCCACTTTATTTATGAAAGATGTCTTCATCTTATCCTCTTTGTCAACCATAAATTGGTTATACCCTAAGAATCCATCCAAGAAGGACATCATATTGACCCTAAAACAACTTGTATGACTTGGTCTAAAGAAGGTAGAGGATAGTTTTCCTTTTCAAAATATTTGTTCAAGTTCCTAAAATCAATGCATAATCTAATCTCCCCATTCTTCTTTCTTACTGGGACTAAGTTTTCAACCTAAGTAGAGTGTCTAATAGGAAAGACAATCCTTTCATCCAATAGTTTCTTGATGTCTTTATATATCATAAGCTCTGAGATAAGATTGATTGGCGTTTGATTTTTCCTGAAAGGCTTGCAACTTTCTTTGATAGGTATTGTATGAGTTATGACCCATGGGTCAAATATCTTTAGGTATTCATAATACCAAGCAATGACATCTTTATACTTTGTGAGAAATTCCCTTTCTTTCTTATTTTCTATTTTAGTGCATGATTTCCCTATATTCACTAATTTAGGTTGATCTTGTGTATTGAGATCTACTGGTTGGTAGTCTTTTCCACTCACTTTAGGTACTTACATAAGCTTATCATGATCAAACAACCTCTCTAAAGAGATCATCCATTTAGGTATCTTATTATAACTAAGATGGATGATCTTACCATTAAGCTCCTTTTTAGGAGAGCTTTCATCTACTTCATTAATGATATGGGCTTCAAAGGACCTAGATCTGGTCAATAAATTGATGATCTATTGATCATCATTGAAAACCTAGAAGTGATTGATGTTATCAAGGATTGATGGGAAAGGTACCAACTCAATGTTGAAGTCAGGGGAATCTTGATTTGGAATGAGGTTGGATATAATAGAAGTAAACTCATCAACAACATTATTTTCTTCCCTTAGAATAGATAAGATGTTGAAGACATCAAAATATTCAATCAAATCCCATACCCTTAGCTTATATCTCTTTAAGTAAGACAACTTGCACTAGTATTTACTCTTCACTTAGTTGACCATAAGTTTAGAGTCTCCATAAACCAAAAGCTCTTTGATTTTGTGATTGATGGAAAGATATAGTCCAAGAATAAGAGCTTCATACTCAACTAAGTTATTAGTGCAAGTAAATTTCAACCTATAAGATGCATGGTAGTGTTTATTTGGAGGCTCTACTAAAATAATCCATCTCCTAATCCTAATTTGCATCTAGCTCCATCAATATGTAACTTCCATAATCTAGGTGTTGGAGGAGGTGTTTTAGAATCTAGATTTTGTGTAATTTCTAAGGTAAAGATTTCAATATTAGAATCAAGTTTACCCTTTAATTAACTGCATTATACTTAGTTATCATATGCTTCATCCTTGACTCTCTCTCAACCCTTATCTAATTAGGGACACCATTCCATGGTAACCAAAATTGACAATATTTAGTGGACATGTATCTATTCAAATATTTGGTCCATTTCCTACTTAGAAGTAACCCATAAGCACTAAGGATGTCTACTACTTGAAATTTAATAAACTGTTGAACTCTAGGTTCACTTGCCAATTTAATATGCACATTAAGTAACTATCCAATGACTTTGAATTTTGATTTATCTATTTGTGTGACTATTTAGTCTAACTTGATTGGGTTTAACCCAAGTTTTTCACAAATTATAGAAAACATGATATTATTTGAAGCTCCTAAATCTAGTAGACAATTATGGACATTCTTACCAAACACTCTGACTGTGAGTAGAAAGGGTGGAGACTCTACTTTTTCCAATTAAATAGTTACATTGGTAGTATCATTGTTTGGTTGCTTTCCAATATTCCAAGGATTACAAGAGAATATCTCTTTGTTCATTTATCTATGTCAGTTCATGTTGAGTGATATTTGCCTTGATTTTCTTTATGTCCTCAAAAATATTGTATCCAGTCTTATTCAAAGTTTTAGCTGAAGGCTTAAAAGAACTACCTTTATGTGGCTCAGGATCATTCCTTGAAGATGTATCTGTAGGATTCCCATACTTATTGGGAGGAGTATAAGTAGTCAAGGGCTATCTTTGCTCCATATTCCTTGGAGGGTAAGTATTTATTAACTTTTGAAATTAACGGATTTCTTCAAGAATATTGTCAGGGTCATTATCTTCTTGGAAAGGAAACTGAAAGTTCTCCACCATGTGTACTTGATCTTGTGCTTTAGATCTGAAAGTACTAGAAATATTATCCTTATCTTGGATAACCTCAAAGGTGTCAAGTTCTTCCTATAAGGCTTTAAAATCTTTATAGAATTCAATACAATCTATCTCATCATGCTTAGAAGTGGTATGCACTCTACAATAATTAGGTAGGGCAATATCTATGATATTTATGGCCATAGTATTCTTAATAAATGAAGAAGGTTCATTAAATATGTTTCTATCAAAGAATCTATCATTCTAGAATCAATGTATAGGTCTATTAAACTTTTGGAAGGTGAATTTCCTCTAGAGATGTCATTAGCATTACTAACTTGCTTTTGCAATTGTAAGAAGTATGTACTAAGATTTTGGACCATCTTGAGTTTGGACTCATTTTCATTCTTTAGAGCTTCAAAATCTTGGGATTGACTATTATTATCCATATTGATGGGTATTAGAAAATTTTGACCATTAGCTTGAGATCCATTAGTAATTTTTTGACCTAAGAAACCTAAGTTTTGATTGGGAACAACATGACTAGTAGGCAAGATAGAGCTAGTATTTGATTCAAATCTAGAGCATTTTGGTTATTAGATAGGAAAAGGTTCAAGGCTAACATCTATGGGTTGATATTTGGAATAGAGTATGCCATTTTCCATTGAGGTTGAATTTGGTCACTAATTACCACTACTTTTGAATAAGCTTGATCTAATGTGGTAATAACTGGGATAGTTCTCTTAAAACATAGAAGTCATGGGATCCACAACATCTTTATAGATCTCTAAGGTGAAAGGTTCATTAGGCTTGTAAGGATATATGGTTCTGCTAAACATCCATTTGAAATTTGGAATTAAAATACCTAATAGGTTCACTTACATCTCTCTTTATGGTAGTAAATTGAAGAATATATGACACAGGGGTTAATGATTTTCCCAAATTGATCAATAAATATGGTGTCAAAGTTATTCCAAGAAGTGATACAATCATCAAGAAAGTTTAATAACTACTCATAGACAACATCTTTGAAGTTAAAATGGAATAAACTACAAGCTACATCCTTATGAATGGCATTTAAGATCCTTAAAGAAGCTTTAAAGGACTTGAAATGTTCCTCGGTAGTGACCATACTAGTTAGAATGAAAATAGGCAAATATTTCTCAAGATTTCATGGCAAATCATGAACTATACCTAGAACATTGATAGGAGAAATTCCAAGACAAGCCATATCTAGTCGAAGGTTGAATGCAGGGACTCCTTGTAGGGGTGAAGATGGAAAATATTTTGAGCTTCTACGCCTTCCTTAATCCTTAATAGCCTGTCAGTGTGTCTTGAATTTAAGTAAAGGTTCCCTAGTTTTTGAATGAGTTCTAGTCATAATTATGGGTAATTCCATCTTGATAACTGCTTTGAATTATGTTTCAACACGTTAATTTACAAAATATGAAAAATAATGTGCAAACTAAGCTTAATTTGCAAAGAGTTATGTATGAAAATGTAAATGGCATTGATCTTTAACTAAATGAGCTCAAAGATGTGCTGAATCATGCAAAGACGACCATCCTTTGCATCATTATAATGAATTAGACTCAAATTCCATAAGATAACATTAATCTTTAATCAAAATAAAGTCATTCTAACTTGAAATGTCAAGAATTATATGACTTAAAGTTGTACTTACTAAAGTTTGAACTAAACTTTATAAATAACAAGGATCTTTACCTTAATAAGTGTAAAGATGAGCATGAAAACACTCATAGAGAAAATATCTTTAAAAAGGACATAAATATATTCTAAGCTTAACCAAGAAAACAATAATACTTGTAAATAAGGCCCTCCTTCTAGTGCTAGCAGGAACCACCTCTTGTTGATGCTTCTAATTGCTCCACAGAGTGTTCCTTAGTGTTGATAAACACTTCTCATTTTAGGATTACAAGAATCCAAGGCATGAGTTTTAGTTTGTGATAAGTAGTGTGCCTATGTTGGAATAGTTCATAAAGTATGAGAGCTACCTACAATTTTTTTTTGATGTGGTGGTTGGGATCCACCAAGGTCTATGTCTTTATAGTCTTGTAGTCTTCCTAGTCAAGATTTCTAACTCTAAGATAATCTAAGTGAATATTTATAGTGATATTTAAACTAAGGTTAGAATTGATAAAAAAAGAAGCAAAAGGTAGAGTAATGAAAAGAAGAAACTTGATTACAAGCATTAGTCTCAAACATAATGAAAAAATTCTATTCAATTTGAGCATATATTTAACCAATAAATGATGCAACATAGCATAATCCTAATCTTCACCAAAAATTAGGAAAGATTCAAAGAAAAATATAAATACCATGAGTAAAATTCAAGATTACTTAAAGATTTTTCTATGTTAATTTTAATTTCCTAAGAACATTCAAATATAGAGAAAATAAAATGAAGTAAACTTAGAATCCTTCAACTAGTCTAGCACATCACAAACTATAAACCTCATGAACATGAAATATATATCATCTATCCAAGAACCATTCAAATATAGGATATCCAACTAAAATTAATAAAAATAAGAAACAATAGAACACAACACTAGACAATCTTTATAAAATTCCAATTATATCAATTGCTCTAGTATTAAATTTGCTCAAAATCTCTCCTTTACAAATGGTAACACTTGTCTATTTATAGAAGACATAGGTAGTGTACCAGTCATCTTTATTTCAAAATTTTACAATAGGTGAGGAAAAATATCCTTTCACAAAGAAATCTATAGTACATACAGCCATTAGGCATCTATTAGATCAAAACACTAATACATGCTAACAAACTAGCATATATAGTTTACAAAGGAATAATCTTGACTTTATTCTTGGGATGGTGAGTCCCCTTGATCACTTAGACTAAAGGAATTCTTTCACCCTAGTCTATTTTTATTTTATTAAATTAATATCCACTTTGGGCTTCATTAGACTCTCTTCTTCTTGTTCAACCAATGTATCATAGTCTTTGTCACTTCTGATGGTGACCTCTTGTAAGCACCTTGCTTCTTCTATCTACTCTCCTATGGAAAAGATGACATTAAGGACATTTGAATTATCTTTATTGTATTGGCCTTGGTTTTCATCCTTGATGCTTTGGATGAAGTCTTGGACCATCTGCTATAATTCCATGTCATGCATTAGGTTGGTGGAAATAGGTTGAGAAGGGGTCACTAACAAGGTTCTTAGTAACTTCTCAATTATGTTCACCAAGTCCTTATATTCCTCCATGCAGTCATTAGCCTTTTTTTTAAATGAACTTAATTCATGTATTTGATCAACCAGGATACCTTGAATGGCATTTAATTGCCTTTCTTTAATGATCTTGAAGTCTAAAGGTTGTTTAGTGATGTGTACTTTGATCAACTCTGTCACTTAGTCTTTGATTTCTTACCATTATTGTATCAATGTTTGTGCCTTCTTATCTTGAAGTTCCAAGGTATTAATCTTGAGTTTGATGTATTTTAATCATTCAAAAGCATTTAGGAGGTACTTATCTAACATCTTCATTAGGTTCTCCAGAATTGATAGTGAGACTTGGGCCACCAAATCTTTCTTCTCTTTCTCCAAGTTCAAGATTATTTTCTTCATTCCCTAAATTCCCACCATAGACATTACTAACTAGGATTCCACCAAAATTTCAATATCTTCTTGATGAATGGGGTACTCCCCTACTGCCTGGACTTAGACTAGAGTGAGTCCTATAAATGGCTCCACTCTTTAGAGAGTGACTTCTTTAGTTCCAATAGTTACTTTCTTTATAGTGACTTTCTTTATACTTGGGCTCTACTTATAAAATCCTTGAAGCCGCTAGTGTTTCAAGACCATCTTTTCTTTATTTCTTTGATTCTTATATTTTCTTGTTGCTCTCTTTAGCAACCTCAATAATTCTCCTTTCTTCTTGCATCCTCATGAGCTCTAAGATCTAACACTGGACTTCATCATTGACTTCAACATTGGTATTGCTTGTCAAATCCTATGAATGCATCTAAGAGGGTATATTTTTTAAATTCCCATAGATTAACTAGTCATGGATGATAGGTCAACATATGGGAAATTGAATACTAAACAAGTTCACCTCACTTGTTGGGTGAATCCACTTGGATTACTTGGAGGTTCTAGGCACCAAAGCCATATTAATTTCCCTTATTTATTTTGGTCACAAGGACCAAATATAATGAAACTCCTTTGACTTTATCTAAATCTTTAGCTTAAGGACCTTCAATTAGTGTCACCTTTACTATGGCTCCTTCATCTTCATCTCCTTCCTTGTCTGACTCGTATGTATCTACAAGTTCCTTGAAGACTTCTTCCACTATTTCTTAAGGTTCCAAGGTAACCATATCAAGGTATTAAATAGGGGAAGGGGGTCTTTGAGGTAGATATGAGGGAAAGGGTCCCTCTCTTTGCCTATGTTCCATCTTTGTTCACTAGGTCTTTCAATTTTAGGCACTTGTTATTGAGGTGGTTATTATTACTAAAGTGGACCTTGAGGCACTTGTTGTGGACCCAAAGTGTAAGGTAAGAGGTGATATTGCAAGGGATTCATTTAATTTATTTATCTTGATGGTTTTTATTCCCTCTATAATCTATGTTCTAATTTGAATCCATGCCCTTTAAACATAGCCAACACTTCCTCAAAGTTGGTTGCCTTTATGTATAAGTGGTCATATGGACCCAATTGATGTTCATAAGGTACCTTATGTAGTTATTTGGATTGTAGATGGGAGATAACATTTCCATTTGGATACCATGTATTAAGGTCATCTAATTGGAAGTAGAATGTGTCTCTATTCTTTGATAAGATCTCTAATTTCTTCCATCCATGAATCATTATTTTCCCAATAAGATATGGGAATAGATGTAGGATGCCTTTCTTATTCTCTCTATATACATTGTCTATACCATGAAGGAGTTGATGGTAAATCTCACTCTCAGCTAGCTTTATTGGGACATGCACTAGTATCCTATAGGGCATGAGTCTGACAACCTTTAATTCTGATGACCATACAATCATGATAGAGCCATATGTCACCAATAGGCTCTAAAAATTTACTAATAAGGGGGTGAACCCTATGCATTAGAATTATATTAATTATCCCAACCAAAGTGGGATATATGTAATCATAAATGAATTTCATGTGGTCTCTATACTTCAATATGTGTAATTTAGAGTATTGGTGAGAAATGGTAATCTTTATATGAGGGGGCCAATTATTGATGGTAGGGAAGAAGGTAGAAGCCATGAAGGAGTCTAAAAAGTAAGAAATCATTGTGAATAGCTAGCTTGTCTTCCTTTTAATTCCATTAAACTATCTCTCTAGGTGGATACTTATCATTTCTCCAATAGGTGGAGTCAGCTTCTCTTATATCATGAAATAGACATAGGAGACCCACCCGAGGTCAACATAGGGTGTGATTACTACTCTAGAATACTTATTTAACAAATTCATGATGATTCTAATCCCTTCCATTAATTTTAGAATTAGGATTTTTCCATCATGGTTTCTCATTACATGAGCTCCTCCATCCAGTGATGGTCTTAAGATATTATCTAAGTCATTCTTAGTGGTCTATTCCTTGATTTTAGTGAGGTTTATATGAAATTTGGGAAGCTTATAGTAGCCTTCAAAATCTACTAGGGATATATAAGCAACCTTCTTTGATGTACCCTCCTTTATTATCAATCTCCATCTACTCTATAATCAATGAACATATGAGCAAGGATATCGATACAATAGAGTACCTCTAGTTTGGCAACCATGAGGTGAAGCCTAGACATCTGAATTGCTACCAAATCTTCATGTATCCTCTAAACTATACTAATTCATTGCTCATTTGGGGCTAAGGGTTATAAGAGTTTTATTGTAAAGAAGATTTTAGACCAATTTTTCATACCATTATTCAAGGCTCCCATATCCAATTCTGTATCCTTGTAACATCTCCCTTTAGTATCTATAGACAAATAAACCTTGGCTTCATCTCTCTATTGCTTTCTAGCAGTGGTCATTTTCCTCTAACTAGTTGATTTCCCTTAAATTACATGATCTCACAGAGTGTTTCTATCTCTTCTCAAGGTGATTTTTGAATGCAATTATGATTCAATTGGGAAAGAATTAGGGATTTATGTTGGAAAACTAAGGTTTCTTTTATCTTTAATGGTAGAGGTGGTGAATTCATAAATTCACTCATGTTGCTCCCATGAAAGTCTTTTAAAAATTAGTTGTTATCTTTTAAACGTGTCTTCATTTGGCACCATTAGATTAGATCCATGTAGGTGTAGGCCATTGATCATGATTCATGAGGTATTTTTTGATTGATCACCTTTGCTTTGCTTTATCTAGTTGAAAAGTATTCAGCCATTTCACATCATCAAATCAAATCCTATGATGAACCATGGGCTATTAGATCTGTGAAGATGCACATGAAATAAGTCTTGAGATTTGATAAAAACTTAGGTTAAAATCCATTATAATAATTTTTCATGTTAAAATATATGAAGAGGTATTTTAATGGGTCAATAAATACATCCCTTCACTAGGCTAAAAGTTTAGACTATCTTAAATTTGATGTCCTCATGAATGTTAAAGATATTCTCACGAATATCAAATGACAAGTGTGAGGGTGTCAAATTTAAGATCATCTAATATTCTTAGAGGGCTTAAGCCTAAGCCTTGTAGTTATGTTGTGTTAAAAAACACATTGTTCTTTAAACTGAAAGCATGCTCCTTGGGCCATGTGACCAAGTATTTTGGATACGTGATCCCTTAATTCTTTTCTTGATTGGTTATGTAAATTTTGACTAGGTTGTAAGCCTTTAGCCATTTCATACCATCAGATCAAACCCTGTGATGAAGTGTTGACTTTCATATCTATAAAGATGCACACGACTTAATGAGATTTAAGCTTTGATAAAAACTTATGTTAAAATCCATTATACTAAGTTTTCATGTTAAAATATGTGAAGGGCCCTTTTAAAGGGTTGAGAAATATATCCCTTCACTTGGCTAAAATTTTAAACTATCTTAGATTTAACATCCTCAAAAATGTAAAAAATGTTCTCACGAACATCAAATGATGGGCATGAGGCTATCAAATTTAATCTCATCTAATGTATTGTGTTGAAAATTCTTTAAACATTTCACACTATCAGATTGGATCTATGAGCAAGCATGGGCCATTGATAATGATCCATGTACTCATCAATGATTGGTCACTAAAGAGAGAAAATATTAAGGTTAGGCATAAAATAAGGAACCTAGAAAGACTTCATGAAGTTATCCTCAAACATTTTCTAAAGGGTCACTTTCTTAAGAAAGTGTATTAATCAATTCTTCTTAAGGGTAGGTTTAAAAAAGGCCAAAGGGTTGATTTTTTTGGACAAAATGTCTATAATAAATAATGCTCAAAACAATTTCTCTGAAGGGCACATTTTGCTAAAGTGGACTCAGAAAAATTTCCCAAAGGGACACTTCAAGAAAATCTGAAGGGTCACTTCAAGAAAGTTCCTCAAAGTCAATTTTTCAAAAGTTACTTTTGTGTTTAGGTGGTCTCATTTTCTTGAATTTGATTCACATCATATGATTAGATCTACGAGATAACGAGAGTCATTTGATCCACAAATATGCATAGAGTTTAAACAAGTAATAATCTAACAAGCTTTATTACAGCCAAGACTTCAAAATTATAGAAGCAAGCAACTTATGAAAAATAACCTAAAGTAAAGAAGGTTGGAAAACTTGAATAAGTAATGGGTCAACCAAAGAAAACCCAACTAAGTCTATATACTTATAAACTTTTTATAAGTTGAGTTGTTTGGGAAACCCGAACAAGTCTTCCCTCAAACTTTTGAATTCAAAAGTTAGGGTTTTCTTCATAAAATACCTATCCTTCTTTATTAGACCTAAAATTCCATCTTCAAAGATAGACAATTAATAAATTTAGTCCAAAAACATAATCATTATCATTAAACATGTATAAAGAATATCTGTTTCAAGTGAATGATCTTCAAATTCTAAAAACAAATAACCTCTTCAAGCAAGCTTTCAAGGTTTAGATGTTTTGAAACATTCATAAGGGTCACCCATTTGAAAAATCAAGGAAGTGGGGGTGGATTTTTATCCAAAAATGTCAATATTTACTAACAATAGAAAATTGAAAAAATTGTAAAATCTATACCAAATTTTGTCAGAAAAAAGGTTTTTGCATATAAAAAATGAGAATAAAATACCTCTTAACAATTTTTAAATGGACCTATTTATATGCCTAAATTCACCAATCAAGGAAGAATCCACTTGAAATTATAATCACACGAAGCCATTATGACTAGAGGATGGTAAAACCCTAGGGTAAATTTTCATATCTAAAAATACATCATAATGAGATGAAATCCAAGGAAGCTTGGAATCCATAGATTAAAAATAATTTTACTCACATAGATCAAATTCACAAAAAAATAACCCTAAAATGATGTAGGTGATCTTATTTTTATCCCTATATTTTATTAAAGGAGTATATAGAAATGAAATGGTACAAGGGTTATAATCAAATCTATAATAAGCCTATTAGATGCTAACCTTAGATATAGACATATGTTGAATACATAAAACTGAAATAATCTAAATATGTAAAGTAAAACGAAGCTTTGCATGGAAATGACAAGGAAGTAATATACTTAGCTAGTTATGATGCTAACATAGTGATGGATCTTGAATAAGTAGGAAGAATACTAGAATAAAGTTATGGAACAACCATCATATTCTGGATCTAATGTTTTTGGAGCTATGTGGACACTATCATCAACCTAGGATGGTTGCATCGATGTTACTATTTATGTTAGATGTAAGTTTCCTATAAATAATACCTAATGTAAAATGATGTGACCACCTTGATGCCTCTAAGTTTTGCTTTGCCTTCACTCTGGTGCATTCATATCTAGCTCATGGACTATTACTCCTTATGAAATGGTAAAACCTTAGTTGTCCATATTCATAGTGACCTTAGGGAAAAATAGGTTAGTGGGAACATAATGTCAAACTAATCCCAAAGACACCACTATTATTCAACACTACCTATATAGCCAATACTCTAAAAGATGGCCTCAGACTCATGCAATTCTCCCTTATGTGTTGTCTTGTGTATGAATCATGAAATATGTGGAAATTAAGTACAATAGTAACCTAACCTGTAACTTGGTAAATCAAGCTCTTGGGATAATCCTTTAATAATTTAAACTTGTAGATGTGTTGTACCTATGACTAGTATGTAAATAGGGAAGTTTTGTTCAATTGAATTCTTGATAGAGTGCTTTTGATAAATTTCCTTGGTTTATTTGGTCCTTTACTAGGTCTTATAGGTTAGGAATGAATGAGCATTGATCTTATATTTATATCAATCCATTTGGATAAGTAACTCACATTAAGTAACTTAGGACAACCATTAAGATATGTCTCTCTTGAAAATCATACGAATTTAGGTCACTTGGCACTTATGTCAGGTTAGGACACTAACATTAATGCTAGTGTATGTTCTAGATGTTAGTATCTAGAGAGTAGGAAAGTAGGTATAGTTTGAAAACTTGTAGAGATGGAAGATAATTACATTTTAAGAATTATGGGTAAGATAAAGGCCTAAGTAATCAACATGAGACTAGCTAAACTAAGATATATAGGCCAAGGGGCACAAGATAGAGTACATATGAAAATTACAGAAGTAGGAAATATCAACAACCGAGAATAATAACCAAGGTCTAAGTTTTTCCAAGTGTACGAGATCGAGGTGCTATATGATCCATAAACATCATCTACACATATATACTTCTCAAATTCAAATCAAGACCTTATTAGCATGCAAGCCAACACATAAAGGGTAGGAAATACAAAATATGGAGCATAACACTAAAAAATAAGGGGAAATTCACAAAATAATAATAGGAAGAAGGGTCAAGAGCATAGTGATAAGACCAAAAAAACTAAAAAAACATGGGGTAGCACATGGGGAAAATGAGGAGAGATAAAAAAAATGTAGGGGAGAAAAATGGGGCCCGTGACACATAAAATGTTTCTATGAACTAATAATAAATATACACATAATTACACTAAATCAATACAAACTCACATCTAAAACTACCTTAGACAAGAATTATGTGTCTACATAATTTCCCATTTTGATGTGTGTGCACACATATATATCAAAGTAAAACAAATAAGTGTACATAGGATGGATTGATGAATATTTTTTAGATAAATTTTTTAAGAGTTATTGATGCATATATCATCTTATAATCATGTAAACTGACATAATTTATCACCAACATGTGCTTTCTCAACCTTTCACCTTGCTCTGCACCAACCAATCATGGCCTTAATTCTTCTTCTAGCAGCTTTACTCTATGTTTTTTTGTCTTGATTTATTAAATATTGTCAAACTCAACCTCTAAATGATATTCACACCTTAATTCTCCTCATTAACCCTTCTCAAATCATCTTTAATCCTTCCCATGCTTATTCTTTTTAATTCATCTACAAACTTACTCTTTACCTAAGTGAGCACATGGACTTGACTATCTCCTTCTTACCTAAGTGAGCACATGGACTTGACTATCTCCTTCTTAGTCAACTAACCTAATTATTCAATGGCATTAATTAGAAACTTATCTTCACCTTTAATGAATTATCACTAGCATAATATACTATAAAAAATTACATTGAACCCTTACCAACTATCAAACACTCTTCATTCATCTTATACCTATACAAACATGCAATTCCTTATATCCCTCCTAGAGGACAAAACTTCTTGGTTGTAATTAATGATAAGATTTCATGACAAACCATAACCCATTATGAGTACCCATATTCACTATTCAACTCCACACTAGTTTTCATCCCTCAACTCTCCATGAAACCTCACCTTCTCATTACCTTTACTCTCTCAATTAGGCCTCTAGGCCTAAATTAGGTACCCAAACTATTTAATAGTACCATAAAGGTCTGTAATACTCCAAAAACACTATTATCCTATATTAAATGTGTAAACATACTAAAATAAAAAAATTCAAGTCATTTAACTAAATGGACTTATCTATATATCACTTTCCACATTTAAAACCTAGGTTTGTGCTTACACAGGTCTACAAGGACCTGAGAGGGTATTAGATGGAATGTATTGTAATTTTCATAGTTTAAAAATATTTAAATACCTAAACCAAATCTACCTAATCTTTCCAAACCCATTCAAACCACTACTTATTCTTGATCAACCCCAACATGGATCCAACACATGCTTAAATAGAATTCTGGGAATACATTATGACTATGTAAGCTGACACATATGTTCAATTCACATATAGAAAAACCAAATGGAATATAAGTATAAAATAAAGATTAATTTGATATATATAAACAACCCACACATCCTCTTATCTCCACACACACACACATAATCTCTCATTGAGATTATAAGCCTATTTTTTGCATGCCTCTTTCTATCAAAACCTTCATAGACTATAATTTTAAATTCTTTACTCTATTAAGATCAACCAATACCCTGCATGAATAGAAAGACACTAATGCATAGAATTTTTTAATTACATATATATATATATATATATATATATATATATATATATATAATATAACCTTGAAATTAAAATTAACTCACTTTAATGGTTATTTATACATTTAATCTCATATATTTAATGAAAGACACATAATTCTTGATATAGTCCTGCATACAACCTCTTGCCACTTAAAACTACAGAATGGTGTTCCAATAAATTCAAGGGTTTTGTTAACTCATAAATTAAATTCACATATATTAAAAAATTAATTTATAGAGGTACACTATTAAAACACACAAAATTTTATTTATTCACTCTCATACACATGACTAAATTTACTACCACTAACTCTATCCTTCAAGGACAATCTAGAGTTTTTTATCTTTTCTTCATTCTTTCCTTCCTTCTCTTCCATATCTCTCCACCCTACCAGCCTAAATTTAATCTATATGAGTGTACCACCTTCATACATGTATATTATCATTCATTTTTACCTCCTACATGCAAGATAAACTCTCCTACTCTCTAGGCTACTATCTTGAGTTGGTAGTTACAAACGTGATTATTGATTTAGAACTCCCTCTCTTTTCTAAAATAAATGTAACACAACCTCTTTCACCCTCATATAATTTTTATGACCTTAAAAAAAAATTATACAAACTTTACATTACATGAAACCTCTCCAAAATGCTTTTAAGATATAAAACATAATTTTAATATTCAAATTTGTCATTTTGGTAGGAAATGCCAAATGACTAGCAACACTCACCTAAGGACTCTTTCAAGGATTAAGATGCCTCCTATGGGGTCCTATGAGACCCACAAACTTACACCTATTCACATCATGTTCGACCCTATTTAATGTTTTTATTTGATGCTCCTACATCATACTCCCAATGTGGAAAAGATTTGAGCTCCAATTCAAATAAAACCTAATTCACCTTCTTTCTAGACTTAAAATTATTTTTCTTAGGAATTTTTGCAATATTCCTAATAATTCTCACCTCATACATGTTGATTATATGCATATTCTCTTTTCCTTTGTGTTTTCTTTTCCTATTTTTTCTTCTTACCATCTCATCCTATCTCCATGCAATAGATCACCCATTAGAATTCTATGTTTTCTATATAGTTCATCTCTTCAATCTCCAATTTTACTCTTTTAGTATTTTTATATATGTTTTCCACCCTTTCTTCCAATTCATACTCTCTTCTCTTATTCCTTGACATTTTTTCTTCATATATTCTTGGTTGGTTCATCTTACTACCAATGTTTTCTCCTTATTTCTTCTAATATAATGGTCTCTTAGGCATATGCTCTTCCTTCATTTTTACCATATTTACTTTTTCACCTTATTTTAATGTATTTTCATATTATTTAACTTATTCAAAATTCATATTCACATCATCTCTTTTCTTACCTTGAGAGAAACTTTCCTTGATTGTTTCACCTCCATCAACACACCATGCTCTTTAGCAACCTACTCTTTCACTTCCACCATGCATACATGCATCAAAATTTGGCTTCTTAGTTTTTTTATTTCCTTGTATTTGTTCTTTGGATTATATCTACTCTTTGCCTTAATAGCTTCTTATGGTGCATATATCCTTGTTTTAGACCATTCATTAACTTTTTCTTGTGTCCACTAAAGTTCTAATGCTTTATATGGTATATGAACACATTATTCCTCTTCATTGACTATTGTTTCCCATCCTTGTTCTTTAGGCTCACCTTTTTTATATTCCCAATTTGTATCATCTTCATGCTTATTTTCAAATTTCATAAGCACATCAATAGGATCTTCTTTATTGTATACTACTTCTTGCACATAACCATGTTACCCACACTTATACTGTTGTTATTTTTTCTCCTCTATCATACTTACCTCCTTTTCTTTGATTTCATCAAAGAATTTTTTTTTCTCCTTTACATTTCTTATTTACCACATTTGGTGATTGTTCTTCATCCACAATTCATTCTTCACTTATATTATATAGCCATTTTATGACCCCTTACTCAATTGATCCCTTTGGATACTCATTTATCCATTCCTTTATGCTTATGTTTCTAAATTTTTCTCCTTCATTTTATTTACCAAACACTTAAATTGAACTCATATACACTTGATTACCTAAATGATAACCCATGTCCTTAAAAACCAATTCATTTACAATGTTTACATCTTCTTCCTTAGTTGTATTATTATTCTTTTCTCCAAATATCTTCTTGTATTCAAATTATTTATTCACTTATTCACCTTCACTTGGTTTTGAATTGTCTTGTTTACCTTCATTGTTCATTTGCATATCTGGATTATTTCTTACTTCATCATTCTCTTTCATTTTTAGGTTTTTAGCCTCATGGATTGATTCTTATTTTGCATTAAACACTAATTGATCGTGTTAGAAGAAAAATTATTGAGGGGAAGGGTGAATAAATCTCCAAAAACCTTTCTTTCAAGTCCAATTAAGAAATCACGAACATTCATTCAAACATGTGGACCAAACAATGTATAATCAATAAACTATATAAGCATGAAGCATATGAACACAAGATAACATAAATTACGTGTGGGAAAATATCAAAGAGATGAAAACCCAATTATATATATATATATAGTCCTATAAGACAAAAATCAATTTTATTAAAGCACCAACTTCATGTGGAGCACCAAACCCAACTATCTAAGCACCAACTTAGCTAGGCTTTAACAAGCACCCACTTGTAAGGAGGCACTAATACCCTAGATGAATCAACATAAACTAAACCACTTGATAACTTTGATCACCTTCAAGACACACTATTTCTCAACCAATTGATGATGGCCACTTCTTCAACTCTTCACACTCTTAGCCCTTTAAAACTTCTTTTTAGCCTTCTTTGCTTAACTATCCCTTTTCTTGACTTGACTAGGTCATATGAAATTGATTTTCATATACATAACTCTATAAAAAATTCATCATAGTTCCTTTAAACACTTATTATGGTCTAAAATACCTTCTTATTCTTACCAATTTTCTATTTCATCTTTATGTTCTCTACACACTCACATAGGTCAAAAATTGCCTAGTATTTATACAAGTCACTTATTCATATCCTTCTTAGCCAGACAAAAATACTTACCCTCTTACATCAGCCATGAAATTGATCTTAATAAATATCATAGTTATTTATCATACTTTATTTGAGTCCCTTTAGGTCTGACCTATCTAAATTAGACCTTATCTCACTTTTAGGTCTCATAAAGACCTAATCTCATTAGGTTTGTTCTAAGACGCGTTACACTTTGTCTTTCTTGGAATACTTATAAACTCAAAACATGGTAGTAACATATCATAAAACACTCAAATATATCCATATAAATATAATATAATATTCATAACACTTTTATCTTAAACCACTACTTGGAGCACACCATTAGTACTATTCATATTAGGTTTGTGCATACCTAGAAAGTCTATCTTCAATAATTGAAGCATAAACACGAATTTTCCAAGAAAATAATGCTAAAAAATAACATATAAAGAATATAAATAACATCATGGTCATCACCATATGCTTTAAACTTCCCAATATATGGAAAAATTACTCAAACTCTTCTCTACAAGTAGCCCACTTAGAACTACCCACTAGCATGAAAACATAGTCATGGAAACTTGATATACATATATAAATCTAAAGTAAAAGGATCACAATGTCTAATTCCAAATATTGGTCTTGTAGACCAATCTTTTATCTTCAGTACACACAATCAAACCTAAACTAGTTAACCAATTTTATATTCAAAATTTTAATAAATTTTAACTAAATATAAAATATAATACAAATAATTGATAGGAAATACATGTCCCAAAAAACATCATATGTATTGGATACTTTAACTCAAGGCATATAGCCTCAAACTCATCATTATAACTTGCTTTACCAGAATTGCCAGTTTACCTTGAAGACTAGTTATGATGATTTTGACCTTCCACATTTATGTAGACATTTTTAGATAATTTAAATGAATTTAGATGATCTTATTAGATCATTATAAAAAAATTATAAATAAATATAACATTATCAAATGAAAATATTGATTTTGCAACCCAATCTCATAGTCTTGTACCTCACTATCTCATTTAAACTAGATAGGTCAACATATGAGAAACATTTTCATCATATAAAATGATTTAAAAAAATTATATAAAATATGAACATGTATTATAGGTATTTAAAAACATCTCCATGCACTTTGATTCATCCCTAATCCATGATAACACATCCCTAATCACCTTCTCACTTTTACCTAGTTTTCTCATTATTTGCACCATTAAGATTTTTAGTGATAGGTCAACTTGTAAAAATAGTTTAACAAAATTTAGGTATATACATTTATCATAAACCACCATTTACATAATTTACAAGTCTAAATATTCAACCTTCATCTATTTATCAACATTTACTTGACCAACTCTGACTACTACAATAAATCTCAGAGAAACAAGGCCTTTCTTATAGGGTCCACTCATTCACCTGACAAAATAATCACACACGTAGGTGCCTAAGAGAGTTTAATACAACCTCTGATAACTTATATATTCATACAAAACCATTATAATAACTTTAGAACAAGATATTCCTCATCTGGTCACTATTAGGGTTCTTTGAGGGTATAAACCATCTTCTAGTCTTAACAATCATTCATAAATCTTATCCCCTCATCCAAAAAAAATGCTTGTAAATTTTAGATAGAAAATTTATCCATATACCATTAATATCCTAGGTTCCCATGCATAGGTTATACATGCCAATGAACACTTAAAAGTACTTTTTAGGTTGAGAACCCTCTATTTTATGCACTTGAGAGATCTTAAAGCATTTTTTCTTGCATTGACTTTAAAATTTTGACCTTAAGTTTGGTAAAAATACTTTTAAAAACATGAAATACCTATGAAAACACTCACCTACCCATACATTCCTTAGAAACTAAACCTCATACCTTATTAGGCCATGCTCTCTCTCTTTACTCTCTAGGCTTTGACCTACAATTCATATTAGGCCTTGAAACTGACCTTAAAGTATCTTTCCATGTGATATCCACCTTATATGCATGCTCATAAAACATATAAAATACTCAAAAAATTTCAAACATTATTCATATGTCTTGTCAATAGCTCATATTGCTTCATTAAGCTAAGCAGGGTTTAGAAATGCTCTAGTTGCATACTAGGTCTATAGATCTTACCCTTGTAGGCTTACCCTAACATTTATATAAGTGATAAAAATCCTCATAATCATACTAAAACAGCCTCATATAGCCTCTTATACCTCTATGCATTCATATCACTAGGCCACCAAGCTTATACCTTCTTACAGGGTCTCTTCATACTATGACTAGCATCATGACTAGGCTTCTCAAGTACTTGAAGCTTAACAACTGACCTTGAAACACTCCTTTATTATTATAAAATTTTATCACATGACTTTAATTCTCCTTATATAATATAATACCTCTATACATACCTCTCCATGCTTATCATGCACATGTTAATGATATGACTATGCTTGTTATGACTAGGTTTTTCAATAACCTTGTACTCAAGGACTGGCACTCAAACATGCTTACCTTGTATTGAAACTTGACATAAACCTTAGAAGAATAATTAGGTTTACTTCAAATTATATTTCAATATATAGATAATATGTTGCCTTCAAATTATTTCTTGTCACATGGCTTCCTTTTCACATACCACTTTACCATGCATCTTTATCGGATGCACCTTGACATCAACCTCAACCTTGACATCAATGAAATCAGCCTTAACCTTGACATAAATGAAAAAAATTCTCAACAAAATCTACTTTTATCATTTATGGAAAAATATTCTTCAAGTTTAGCACTTTCATCTCACCCAATTTGGTCAAACTCCCTTTTTGAACTTCCTCCCCCTTTGACATTAATGACAAAGGGTCTTCAATAAACTACCATCTGGAATCACACCTTCTTGAAACATAGGTTATATATAAACATATGAATATTATTACCCTTAATTCATTCATACCTCCTTCAGATGAACTTAGAACACAAGTCCACTTCTCAACAAAGATCAAACTCAGTCAACAACCTAAATAGCTTCCCCTCAAACCAAGCATCCACCATTATTCTACTAACAAAAGAGTGCCTTAATGAAGCCTAATTAATTAATCCTTTTCCATAAATTACTAAAAATTTTCTAATTAAATATGTTCCCAAATATCCATGCTTTCACAAGATTTAATGTCTTTTAATATCCTTTTAGGCTTGATTAGCACTATAAGCTTTATCTCTTCATCAATCATTTGATCATCAATGTGAGCTGACAATGGGCATTCCTGACTTGATTTCACATTTGAAGCATGCACTATCATATAAAATAATCCACTTGATTTTTTACACTAAGCATGACTCGTCTTCATTATATTTGGTTTCCATACATTAATTTGCCTTATTTCTTTCACTTTAAGGGCTTTAAACCTCTTGTTTTAACTTGATGACCTTCTAACTCTGTTAGGATAGATTATTTCAATATTTCCTACATTATGATAGCTTTTGAAACCACTTTATACATACCATTTGACTGATGTTAATTTTGAATCATTCCATAGTTTTATGAGTACTCATTATTGGAGGGGCTTCTACACTTTCTTACCCTATGACCAAACTGACTACACACAAAATATTAATGATTGAATGAATTAGCATACCTTATAACATTAGGTTGTTTGATAGGTATTTTCATGTTGACCTTATTTTCTTCAATATCCTTCTCTTTGACTTGATATTCCAACTTTTGGTCTTGTTTGAAACCATGACCTATTTTGTCACTTGCAGGCTTTTGACTACTCAAGATATCATTTAGAGCCTCAGTGCTCTTTTCAAACTTCACAAAGATCTTCCCTTGCTAGATGTTTGATCCAAATAAAATTTCAAGGATTCTAGTTTATTTTTATACCTAATATATTCTTTCTCTTTAGCCTTTAGGTTTATATTGACTATTTCCATTTATTCCCCAACTTGATTGATGATCTCATCATAATCCTTGGAAGTGTTACTCATCCTTTCCTTAAATAAACCAATCTATTTCTCATAGTCCTTAACTAATGATCTTAGTTTGTGATTCTTTATCCTTTGGAACTTCAACTCCTCTAGGGCACTTATCAACTTTGCTTCAAGGTTCACTTCAAAATCTTATTCATTTGATTTTACATCAACCAACAGTCCTTTCTCTTTGAGCAACCCTCATTATTTGATTCTATGGCCATGAATAAGGTTTCATTATTGTCATTTTTAGGTTTATTAATATCATCATCACTCTCAAATTCACTTGATTCACTTACATCAGAAGAGTTATCTTCTTTAGTATCAAATCTTCTATTATTTTTTAAAGTTCCTTTCCTACCTTCATACTTCTTTAACTCCTTATTTTTATTAGGATTATAGGTATTCTTGTCATCTCCATGATGTTCATCATACTAAAGTCTATCCTTGTTAGGACATTTGGATTCAAAGTGACCAATACTCCCACAGTTGAAAATTTTCAAGGGCAATTTACCCTTATACTAACTAGATCCAAACCTCAACTTCCTTGAAAACATGGCTATCAGTTGATCATCATCAATATATGAGCATTCCTCATCTTTGACCTTCTTGGATTTTGAATTTTTCTCAAATTTTTAAATTCTCTCTTGGGAGGTCTTCCATCATTAGTTCTCATATCTTAGGTAGTCAAGATGCTAGGAAACCCATCCATCTCTAACTTGTCCAAATCTTTCATCTCTTCTACTGCAAACACTTTAGAGTCAAACTTAGGAGTTAGTGATCTCAATTTTTTTTGAGTAACAATAGATTATTTAACTTATTATCACAATACTCTAATGACATTAAAAACTTCATCAACCATCAACATGTAAGATGTAATGGTTTCATCTTCATTCATCTTCAAGATTTCAAGCTATCTTTTATGGGTCTACAACTTGGCCATCTTCACCTTGGTGTCTCCTTTAGAAATAGTATTAAATTTTTCTCATATATATTTATATTATTCATAGTGTATTACATTCATAAGTTATACCTTTGATAGGCCACAAATAATATCATTAATTATCTTGGAGTTATTTTCATTAGCTTTCATACATGTTGCATCTGTTGGTGGAATAGGATCACTATAGCCATACACAACTGACTACCAAATATCATGACCTTGAGACATAAAATATATATTCATCATAAAATTCTAAAATACATAATTTTATCCATTGAATAATAGAGCTTAGTAGGTAGAGAAATCACTTTGAGCTTGTTAACTAGCCATCCTTGCTTCTAGAATCTCCTTTATGCTTTTAGACCTACTTCAAAGGAACAAGATCTGATACCAAATGTTGGAAGAAAAATGAATGAGATAAAGGGGTTAATAAATCTTCAAAAATATTTTATTTAATTCCACTTAATAATTTATGAACATTTATTGAAGCATGTGGATCAAACAATGCATAAATAATCAACTATACATGCATAAAATGTAAGAACACAAGATAACATAAATTATGTGTGGGAAACCATAAAGGTAATTAATACCCAATAATATATACAAATTTAATACCTTAATATAATAAAAATAAAAAATTTAGTGAAGCATCAACTTCACATGGAATACTAACCCCAACTACCTAAGAACCAACTCAGCTAGGCTTTAGTAAACACCCACTTGCAAGGAAGCACCAACCCCCTAGATGACTTATCACCAAATCATTAACCTAATATATTTTATCACATTTATGAAATAATGTTTATAAAATAACTGATCATGATCACTTCTTCGACTCTTCACACTCTTAACCCTCTCAAACTGCCTTATAGCCTTCTTTGCTCAACTAACCCTATTCTTAACTTGATCAGGTCATATGGCCTTGATTTACATATACATAACTCTATGAAAACTTAATCACAGTTCCTTTACACATATATTATGGTCTACATTACCTTATTCTACTTTCTAAATTTTTATTTCATTCACATGTTCTCTACACACTCACATAGGCCTAAAATTGCATAATATTTATACAGGTCACTTGTTCATATCCTTATTATTCAGCTAAACATCCTTACCCTCTTAGGTAAATGGATATTATTACATCTCATAATAAGGGATAAAGTTTTATTTTATTCCATCTAGGTATGAACTTTCTCAATTAGGCCTTATCTCACCTTTAGGTCTCATAGAGACCTAATCCCATTAGGTCTGTTATAAGACACATTACACTTTGTCTTTCTTGGAATACTAAAAAAATCCACACATGATAATAACATATCATAAAATACTAAAATATATCCTTGATAATCTCATCTATTTTTCATAACACTTTTTATCTCAAAACACTACTTAGATCACACCATTAGTACTATTCATATTAGGCCTATGCATACCCAAAAAGTCTATCTTAAAGAACTGAAGAATAAACACAACTTTTACAAGAAAACATGGAAAAAATAATATATATATATATATATATATAGAAGATACATTATGTAATTTTCATCACCATATTATTTAGACTTTGTAACACATGGTAAAATTACTCAAACCCTTCTTTGCAAGTAGCCCACTCATAACTACCAAATAGCCTCAAAACATAGTCATGGAAAATTGATATTCAACACATGAAATAATAATTAATATGACATATGACACATTAAATATTATATATATATATATATATATATATATATATATATCACTCTCAAGTACAATTATAATAAGGTCTAATAGCAAATATTGGTCTTACAGACCAATCTTTTATCTTCAATACACAATCAAACTTGAACCAGTCAACCCCTTTTGTCTTCAACATTTCAATCAATTTCACTAACTCTAAAATATTATAAAAAGAATTTATATGATGTAAATTTCCCAAAAAAAAAATCATATGAATTTTATACTTCATCTTAGGGCATATAGACTCAAATTAATCGTTGTAACTTGTTTATCGAGAATTATTGGTTTACCATGAAGACTAGTTATGATGATTTTGACATTCCACACTTGTGTAGAAATTTTTTGAGACTTTAAATAAATTTTTATTAAATTATGATATCATTAGACAAATATAATATATAAATATAACATTATCAAATGACAATATTGATCTTGCAAACCAATCTCATAGTCTTATACCTCATTGTCTCATCTGAACTAGATAGGTCAACATATGAGCAACATTTTCATCATATAAAATGATGTCCAAATATTCTATCCAATATGTACATGTATTATAGGTATTTAAAAACATATCCATGTACTTTTATTCATCCCTTATCAATTATAACACATACCTAATCACCTTCTCACTTATGCTTGGTTTTCTTGTTGTTTACACCATTAGGCTTTTTAATGATAGGTCAACTTGTATGACCAATTTAACACACCTAAGGGATAGAACCTAATTAAAAACAACAATGCACATAATATAAAATTATCAAACTTCAACCTTCATCTATTTATCAACATTGACTTGGTTAACTCTGACTAGTATAGAAAATCTTTGAGAAATAAGGCCTTTCCTATAGGGTCCACTCACTCACCTAACAAACTGATTTAACAATTTTGAGAATATTGGATTATTATTCCTAATTTAGTTAAAGTGTTTATATAATAAAATTAGTAAATAAATATGTAATTATTAAGATACTTATTTTTTAAATTTTATTACAATTTGAATCTTTCTAAAAATAGTAATAAGGGAAATAAAACAAGACTTAGCTAGAAATTGACTGATCTGATTGAGACAGAGGATGTAATTCACTGTGTAGGATTGGGAAACTATTGTAAAATAAGATCTAAAATTCATTTTATTATTGTAAAATATCATCAAAATTGAATAGGAGTGGCATTGGCACTATAGTCCACCTCTACTATTTTTGTCTTGAGGATCTAAGCTTTTTGGGTTTTGTTTGCCAGGTCTGTATGACCCTATCCATGAATATTTGATAGCTAGAATTTTTTATAACTCCTTATAGAGTATATATTATATCCAAACCTTATACTTCCATTATTATTTTACCAATATCTATAAAGAGGGGGGGGTTAGTGTGTGTAATATTCACTAGATGTGGATCCATACCCCTTATGTGGGTGTGTTGCCTACATACCAATACTCTGAAGAGGGATCAATCCATATGTATTTCTCCCACTTGATGTGTTTTTTGAAATATTTTGTATGAAGATGAAAAATACTAAACTAGATGTTCTTAAGATGGATAGGGACTGGTATAATGATTTGAATAATCTTGTAAGTGTATTGGTTGGCCATATGCAGAGAATAAGGAAGATTGCCTTAGTAGTCTTTCTTGTATTCTTGATTTCTTAGTGATAATTGCCAACCCTTTCCAAATGATCTTTGAATGGGATTTTATATGGATCTATTAGTCAAGGGTTAAATTTAATAACTTTAGGCTAACAAGGAGAATGATGGGGAACCAAAATAAATTGACCATTGGGGCTAAAAATAGACTTTGAAAAGATCACCAAAAGTGGATAAGAGTGGCACCGACACTATAGTCCTAGTGTGACACTATTTTCTTGAGCATACAAGACCTAAGAGGATTTATCTATCATGGAAAGATGAGTTTGACTCAGTTGGGATCAGGTTTGGAAGGCCATGAATGACTAAGAATCAGTAAAAATAAGCCTAAGAGGGTTAGGAGAGCTAGTAAAAGGGACCAATGGGTGGATGTCATTAGCCATGCTCAAGTTACCATTTTTTAAATTTTATATGACTACATAAACCAATCACACCTAGAGGTGCCTAAGAGATTTGAATATAACCTCCAATAACTTAATTAGTCATACAAAACTTTTTTAGCACTTTAGAGCAAGATATTTCTTTCCAGGTCATTATTAGGGTTCTTTGAGGGTTTAAACCATCTTCTAGTCTTAATGATCATTCATAAATCTTAGCCATTTATTTTAGAAACCAATTCTTGGAACTTGAATATACAAACCTTCCCCATCTACCATGAATATATTAGGTTCCCATACATAGGTTACATGTGCCAAGGAACACTTTAAAGTCCTTTTCAGGTTGAGAACCCTCCATTATTTACACTTGAGAGACCCTAAAGAACTTTATTTTTCCTTAACTTTAAAATTTTGACCTGAATTTTGGTCAACATACTTGAAAAAACATGACATAACTCTTAAAACACTCACCTATCAATACTTTCCTTATAAATAGAACTTCATACCTTATTAGTCCATGTTCTCTCTTTGCTCTCTAGACTTTGACCTACAAGTCACATGAGGCCTTGAAACTGACCTTCAAGTCTCTTTACATGTGATCTATACCTTATATACATTCTCATACAAAATATAACATACTCATAAAATGTCAAATAATCTTTATATGTCTTCTCAATAGCTCATGTTGCCTCATTAGGCCAAACAGGGTTTAGAGATGGTTTAGTTGCATACTAAGTATGTAGGTCTTACCCCTATAGGCTTACCCTTACACTCACCTGAGTGGTCCAAAGACTCAAAATAATACTCAAATAACCTCATATATACTTTTATTCCTCTATACATTTATCTCACTAGGACACCAAGCTTATACCTTCTCATAGGGTCTCTTATTGTTATGCCTAGCGTCTTGACTAGGATTCTCAAGTACTTGAATCTTGATAACTGACCTTGAAACACTCCTTGATTATTATAAACCTTGTTCACATGAATTTCATCATCCTTAGACAATATCATAACTTTATACATACATTTCCATTCTCATCATGCACATGCTCATGATATGACTATGTTTGTTATGACTAGGATTCTCAAAAACCTTGTACTCAAGGACTAGTACCCAAACATGCTTACCTAGTACTAAACTTTGACATCAACCTCAAAATAATCATTAGGTTTCCTTAAAATTACATCTCAATATAGATACAATAGGTTTCCTTCAAATTTTCTCTTGTCACATGGCTTCCTTGTCACATACCACTTCACCATGCATCTTTACCAGATGCACCTTGACATCAACCTTTACCTTGACATCAATGACATAAGCCTTGACCTTGACATCAATGACAACACTTATCAATAGATCATCACCTTTCCTTTTGTGATATTGTTTTCATCTCTCATAGTCACTTTTATCATTCTGAAAATATTCCATTTATAAAGTATTTCCTCCTTTATCTAGGGTATCTAATACACCATATATATTGTCTTGTAGAATGTTCCTCTATAAGATCTCTTCTATTTCATTATAGTCTTTTTTTGATTGTATAATCATTGATACTTTGAATTTACCTTCAATAGGTGTTAATATATACAATCTTTCTTGATATTCATCAACTTCAAAACCTATATAATCAAACTTAATATACCTATTAGTCATAATATTTTGAGTCCATATAGCTTCTCCATCTGATCCTTTCTTTTTTTTTGCTCTATTGCCTTCAATGAGGCACTCTTCTTCTAGACAATCTTCTTCTTCTTCCCCTAGCATCACTCCTTTAAGATAGCATAGGGATACCTATTCAACTCTTTCTATACTCATTCCATCTTATTCAAGGGGTTCATCATCTTATTCATCCCAAATACTTTCCTACTCATGCATCCATAACTTGTTCATTTATATCTTCAGTTGTTTGTAAAATAAATTTTTATTTTCTTTTTCCTCTCTCATAAATTTTCCCTTATTGTTAGCCATAATCCAAAATATAGGCCATTGTAATTTATTTTTCCTCATATCCCAACCATTTATATGGTTTTCCTCTTGTATAATTTTCTCCACTATGAGATCCACCTTATCCAAATCCTCTAGACTCTGTCTCAAGCTTCTTATCTCTACTTCACAATCCAACTCTCTTTTTTATATCTTCTCTCATATCTCTCTCATGGTAACTCTTCTTGGCCATGTCATCCTTTTTTGTCTTCTCACTCTTCACTTTATCTATGCAAGTATTTTCCACCTTGCATTTATCTCTTTTGTAGTTCTGTTGAGTACCTTACTAGTCTGCTCTTGAGACCTTCTCAACACTTGTCCTCTCTTGGGACCTTCTTTTCTTATTATCCACTCTTGGGACTTGACTACTCTATTTTTCCATACTTTGGACTTGTTTCCTCTTTTGATCCTATTATTGAGATATATTCACACTATCCTCCATGGATTTAGGATTTATTACCTTGCTTCACTACTATCCTTAATTGTTTCTTATTTTAAAAAGTCTAATTCAATTAACTATAACTTTCAAAATCAATATAAATATCACGTAACTTTTGTTTGAGTCTTTTTATTATTTTTATTTTCTTCTTGAGCTTCACTAAGCTCTTGTACTCTTTTTCTTAAGATTCACCTATTTATTAACCATTTGGCTATTTTCTAACTACCATCCTCTTTCATACCTCTACTTTCCTATTTGCTTTGCTTACTACTATCAGAATGTTATACCTACAATCTATCTTTAATATGACTTATCTTGGCTCTTATTAATTTGGAATTCAATTGAAATATAATTCTACCTTTATTTTATTTATATATCTATCATTTAAAAAAAAATTCAACCCTTTTTCGAATCTTGTCCACTTATGCAACACTATTTTCTCAATGAAAATCAATCAATATAAATATACCTTAGTTGGTTTTGTGTCTTGTTTGTTATTCTTTCTTGCAGAATCCCTTATGGATTTGATACCATTAATGATGTAGAGATCCTATTATAATCATGTAAAATGAACTAATTTATCACCAACATGTGATTTCTCAACCTTTCACCTTTGCTCTGCTCCAACTAGTGCTAGCCCTGATTCTTCTTCAAGCACCTTTGCTCTATGTTTTGTTGTCTTGGTTTATTCAATATTTTCAAAATAAACCTCTAAATTATATTCAAAACTCAATACTCCTCATTAACCCTTCTCAACTCACCTTAAATCCTTCTCACACTTCTTTTTAATTCATCTTCAAACTTACTCTTTAAGTAAGTGATCACATGGACTTGACTATATCCTTCTTAGTCAACTTGCCCAATTATTCAATGGCATTAAGTAGACACTTATCTTCACCTTGAATGACATCTCACTAGCATAATATACTAGACACAACTCACATTTAACCCTTACCATCTCTCAAACACTCCTAATTCATCATATTCCTATACAAACATGCAATTCCTTGTATCCCTCCTAGAGGATAAAGCTTCTTGGTTGCAACTCCTGACAAGGTTTAATGATAAATAAAAAACCCATTCTGAGTACCCATTTCCACCATGCAGATCCACACCAATTTTCATCCCTCAACTCTCCATGAAACCTCACCTTCGCATTACCTTTACTCTCTCACTTAGATCTATATGCATATCATTACCTTCATCCCACTCCAAAACTACTATGATACTCTAATAAATGTGGAAACACACTAAAATACAAACCCTAGGTTTGTGCTTACATAGGTCTATAGGGACTCAAAAGGGTATTAAATGGAATTTATTATAATTTTTATAGTTTAAAAAGATTTAAAGACCTAAACCAAGTTTTCCTAACCTATCCACACCCATTAAAACCACTACTTTTTCTTGATCAACCCCAACGTGGCTCCAACACATGCTTAAATAGAATTCTGGGAGCATTGTATGATTGTGTAAGCTGACACATATGTTCAATTCACCTATAGAACAACCAAATGGAATATAAGTATCAAAAAATAATTACTTTAATATATATATATATATATATATATATATAAACACCCTACATGTCCTCTAATATCCACACACATAAATAAAGTTCTCAATGATATTATAACACTGTTTCTTGCATGTGTCTTTTTAGAACCTTCATAGACTACAATTTTAAAATCTGTACTCTATTTAGATCAACCAATAACTTGCATGAATAGAAATACACCATGAATTTTTTTTAATTCTATATATCATCTTTAAATTCACATTAACTCACTTGAAGGGTTAATTTTAATTTTAATCTCATAGATTCAATGAAAAACATGAAAAATTCTTGATACAGTCCTACATACAACCTCTTACTATTTAAAACTATAGAATGTTGTTCCAAGACCTTTAAGGGTTTTGTTAACACATAAAATAAATCCACAAATATGAAAACATGAAGTTACACTATTAAAACACACTAACTTTTATTTATTCATTCCTATACATATGACTAAAATTATTACCACTAACTATGTCCTTCAAGGATAATACAAAGTTTGTCTTTTCTTCATTACTTAATTCTCTTTTATACCTCTCCACCTTACCAAACTAAAATGACTCTCTATGAGTTTACCACCTTTATAAATTCAAATTATCTTTCATTTTTACCTCCTAAATGCAAGTGAAACTCTCCTAATTTCTAGGCCACTCTCTTGAGTTGGTAGTTGCAAACATGGTTCTTGATTTAGAACTCCTCTTTTATTAAATTCATATATCACAACCTTTTGAACCATATTATACTTTTTTATGACCTTCTAAAAACATTAGAATTACTTTACATTACATGAAACCTTTCCAAAATGCTCCTAATCTCTAAAACATAATTCAAATATATAAATTTGTCATTTTGGTAGGAAATGTTGAATGACTAGCAACACTTACCTAAGGAATCTATTGGTTCCCAATTGTACACCTCATACACTTGGCCTTACACACTTGAAATAAAATTTCAAATAATTATGAAAAAATCACTAGTATGTCATTGTATCTAGGGAAGGTTTTGGCATCAAGATTAGACTAAATGTGGAAAATGACTGAGAGGCACCTATAAAGGGTATGGTTAACTCCCTAATACTTCTATATCTACCTGAACCAAGGTGAGAGGACCTATGGGGTAGCTTGATCATATGGAGAGAATCTACAATTCAACCTCCATGGGGATTTTTAGCACAAATAAATCGCATATATGACCAAGGCATAACCAAACTTGTTCACTCCACCCAGGAAGGGTTGTCACATAGAATGAAAAAATCCATTATGTCATATACAATCTACTGAAGACATATTTGAAAGTGATTGAAAACTTCATTCTAAATCATTTTAAATAACAAATGATATACATAAAATATTGAAATGCTAGGATTTAAAGCACAAAATGCAGACACATGTTAAGTATGTAATATCTTATTCATCTACTAGTAAATAACACTTAAGATATGTAAAAGGTGTACTAGTTATAGGGTAAGATAAGGTAGGATGAGTTAGATTATTATATAAAAGGGGAGGGCAATTTTATATTGGATTTCAATTAACACATAATCTTTCAACATTCATGACATCACTTATTGCAAATATGTAGAAAACTTAAATGCAAGCTAATGGAACTACCAAGATTAATTTGCACTTATTGGTGCCAATGAAATGAAAATACCCAAATGATCCTTTAAATCCTAGAACATACATTAAAACTAGAATCTCACATATTTTTTCTTATCAAATCCATAAACCTAGGGTGCCCTAACAAGTTATTTAACAACATATCCTAAAATAATGCAGAAAGGGTTTATAATCTAAATCTATGATCAAAATGACAACCTATAATGAACATAAACCCAAATTTCCAGTAAACATCATTTGAAAAACATATTAATTCACTTCATCAATAGAAATTAGTAGATAACCACAAGCATTTTCATTAACTTTTCATAAAAATATTACACACATCAGTGTTTTAAAATGTTGCAATGGGGACAAGCATGGTGGATTTGCTCGATGTTAGATAGGGGAGACATATAAACATGCTCTTAGATATTGATAATGGTTTTACAACTATAACCACCTTAGAAAGAGAGGCAAAATACACACAAAAATGATCCTAAAATTTAAATAGCCCATACTTAGAAAGAAAATAAAGACCCAAAAACATAACCAACCCTGAATAGAAGGCAAAACCTCCTATTTATATATTTTCAAATATGAGACTATGGGTCTTAATTTGTAAAAGTGAAACATAAACCTTCAAGTCTGTCAAGATGCTCTCAATAGAAATATGCCCTTTTATCACACTTGATATCCTCATCTATTTGCAAGAAAAGAATCATTGCTCAAACTACCTCTGTAAAGAATGATGAATATATGTAACAAACTCTTATATTTTGTCTAGAAATGTTTTCATATGATCTAGAAAGAGAATATTCATTTGAAGAGCCCAAAAAACTTTGTCCTCATGTGCAACCATCTAAAATCTCTCAATCACTTACTTGCATAATTGGAACCTCCTAGATAGTTGCCATTCCTTTTATGTATGCCATGGAATAACCTGCTCTTGGAATGATGGAATTGGAATGTTCCAACTATGATATAGATAAAAAAAATTATCTTTGGTCATTATCTAAAAAAATATGCTTTAGAATGGCCCATAGATCTTCCTATATGATTTTAGTTTATGTTGCCTCCAATCTAGACATGTGTCACTTTCTCAATCGAGATTTGCTATAAATTTTATCAAATTAATCATGAGAGAACCATAATCTAGCTCTAGATCAAATTTTATTTATGTAGACACTGATTCAATTCTTCTCAACTCAATTATGCTATAAATAAGAATGAATTAGGATTTTTATATGTTATTTAGGGCCTCTTTGGCATTCAATTAGGTTCTCAAGAATCTTTAATGGCATTTATATGCTTCAAATTAGAAGTCCCATGACTTATATTACCTTTTGGTTTATCTATTAACACCTTTACATTACTTGGGTCTACAAGATCTCTTTGAAGTGACTCGATGCTTATGTGGCTATACCATGGAATTTTACTCATTAATCCTTGAGATTTGAATATTTATCTATTAGGACACATGTCATTTCCTTATTGGTTCTGAGACCTTTAAATAGTCCATCTTGAATCACACCATTGGATCTATGTGCATGGATCGATGTGGTCCATCAATCTTCATCTGAAAGATCAAGTGTTATTAGTTTCTAGATATCTTTGGCCCTAAGGTCATGCCGCTTGGCAATCCTATGGGATTTTTCACCCTAAAATATTATCTCTACTAGGCTAATGTGTTCTCACCATGTGGTGGTCTTATATTTACTTTGAGATTTATTGAATAGTTGACCATCATCTTGCACTATTGATCTATATCTAGATTATGTCGATGTCTGTGTGACCATCAAAATTTAGACCCCAATGTTTTTAGCATGGCTTAATTTTGACATCCACATGGCCATAAAATGATGACCATGTGATCATCAATGATGTTCAAGTGACCATCAAAATTTTAGCCCCAATGGTTTCTTATCTGAGCTTAATTTTGATGGTCATGTAGACATCATTAATGATCACACAACCATTAATGACATCCATGTGATTGTCAAAATTTAAACCCCAATGGTTTTTTAGTTAAGTTTGATTTTTATTCTTGCATAATCATCTTCATCCATTCGTTAATGTGTGACGTGAAAAATGTCTTGGTCTAGCTAGACTTGTGCTATGAAATTTGATCGATCTTTGAAAAGTTTGATGATTTTTTGAAGCTTATACCAACTGTCTATGACCTCAAAGTGCTTAGACTACATGAAACCTACTAGGATCCTTCTCTCCTTTGACTAGATGTTGAATGGTGGGTAGAGGACAATGGCTTAAATTGAAAGCTATGAGCACAAATACTCCAAAAAAACTACCTGTAGTATAAATCATGAACAATAAAAAACTTGAATACAAGAAACCCAAACAAAAAGCATGAATTACGTAATTTCTAAAATCTTGATCCTAAAAATTTTTAGATAAAAAGTTTGGAATCTTGAACTACATATTATTTGAATAAAATGTTTGAATACCTTGATTTTGAATCTTTCAATAAAAATGGCTAAATACTCGAACTTGAAATCCCTCAAACAAAATGTCTAAAGGCCCAAGCTTTGAAATACTTTGGAAAAAATGTCCAAAAGCTTGAGATGCACAACAAGTCCAAATAATTATTCTTGAAAACTTGTAGATAAAATGTTTGAAGACTTAGTGCAAAACTTGAATTGCAAAAATATTGAACAATTTGAATTTGTGACCCTTTTGCAACTTGTTGTTTTCACAATATACTCCTATGGACCTTTTCAACCCATCTGTAAACTGTACTAATGCAAATATTACATTCAACCTTGAGAATTATTCCACTTCAAAGCCTTTTAGATGATGGAAAAAATTCTAACTTAGCATCGTGTGATCTCTCTGCTTGATTTTAATCACAAACCCTATAATCTGATTGAAATATGATAATGTTAAGCATTTACTAGAATTGGGATTATACAAGGTTTTCACAAGGCAAAGGCTAGAATTTTTAACTCAAGTGAATACTTTGTAAATAGTAGGAAATAATAGGATATTCATGCATTAATATTTTGGAAAAGGGCATAAATTACTTAGTGTAATTTTGGGTGCTAACACTGGCTCTCACTTGGGCAAGCACACCTCATGTGAGTGTGCAAAGAACCCCAAAATGCAAGACCAAATGCCAATCTAATGGGACAAAAAGTTAAAACTTAGAAATATATTAGAAAAAAATCATGGAGGCTCAAAACAATAATGGTAGACTGAAAAAAATATATCAAGAGGATCTAAGAAAGAACACAAAAGGAATTATACAAATAAGGCCCGAAGTAGTGGGCAATAAAGCAACAGAATAAGAAAGCAAAAAAGCTATACAATATGTACATAGTTATGAGTTCAATTGATAATTTTTTTTAAAAAAATTCCATTAATTGGTGGCTCCAAATTTTTTCCATCTCTTTATCTCTTGAACTTTTCCAGCATTTTGGTGGCCAATATGAATTAAAATAATCTCTACACATGCCTGAAGGTCCTACTACTAGATTTTAATAGGATGACACATTAAAGAAAATCCTCTTTTCATGATCTAAAATATAGATAAGACCATGCTAAAATATTATGGTACTCATTTAGTAGTTGTAAATGAACTTGTTTCTCAACTACAATTAGGTGAGTACCAAACAAGAGTGCACTAGGATTAAAAATGTCATTTGTGCGCTCAAAGTAATAATTGAAATAAAATTGAAAGAATTCATCCTTAGGGGAATAAAATACAACCCCATATTCATCAAATGACATCTTAAAAATAACAAATTCATTTTCAAACCCAATATCAAAAACAACTAGTTTCTTAACAATGTCCATATTCCCAATGGAATTACCCAATGCTACATCCATTATAGAACTTCTTTCAAATAAAACTTTGGATATTTAATTAAATAATGATTGGGTAACTAATTTACTTATGTTATACTATCATCATAATAAAAATCATATTTTAGGACACATACCTTCTTGATCACACTCCAAAAATGATATGCAGAAGTAATATTCATCATTTTTATGGAGGTAAAGAAATTACATTGGGAGTCTTAATAATTAAACATCATAATCTCATTATCATAATCAAATGTATAATCAAGATAATTCACATCTTCATCACTTGTTTTAATAGTATCACATGGAGAAAGTGGAAGGAATCACTTATCACACCAATCAATGTCTAAATCATAATTCACATCATTTACCTTGGCATGTAATGGATTAGGTACTTATTTTCCATCCCCTATATTTTATTTATAAAATAATGTGTAGGCCTATTGGGTATCCCCTTATTAGCTCTAACTATCTTGTAGGACATGTCTTTGATAGTGGAGGCCAAATTCTTAATAGTATCTTTGAGCTTAGCTATCTTGGACTGTGTCTTTTCTGGATCACCAAAATTTGCGTTGGATTGCTTGTTCAATGGCTTACCCAAAAATTTTATGTTACTTTAAATTTAGATGACCATATTAAAATCCAACCATAGGTTCATGGGAGAATTATCCCTTAGGTGGTAAGCAACCTTCTTGTCAAAGGCATCATAGTAGTTTATCAAGCATGTTGTCTCACTAGTCTTGATGTTCTCGAGCAGTCATATCATACCTTTGTTGAACCTTGTATTTAAGCCCTACACATTATCATTAGGATTATTTTTGATGTTTTTAAAATTATCAAAAATAAACTTTAGATCAATCCTATCACCATATTGATTTCCAAAAACATTCTTCATCTCTTCCCATGAGTCGATGCATCCATGGGGAAGGGAATTGAACCATTCACAAGTGTATTTGTCTAGCATGTGCACAAAAAAATTAATTCACACATCCTCATGCTCAACCCCATAATATTCAATTACATTATGAAAATCCATCAAATGTTGATCACCACTCACTGCATTATTCCTTTGGAATCTTGGAAGGCATTTCCTTACTTCATTTGGGACTTCATTAGGATAACATACTGAAACCATATATTGTTGAAGTTAGTGATGATATATGAAAGTAAAGACAATAAAAAATTAAAAATCATGTTCAAAATGGGAAATCACCTCAAAACATGATAAATTCACATTTCTTTTCAATAAATAACAAATTTCAATTATCAAATCTCAAAAGTTCCTAGGACATCCCCAGTGGAGTGCTATGGCATTGATGACCAAGATATTCAAATTAGTATAGTAATAGTAGAGAAATTCACAAAATGGAATACTTATATCTCTCTATAAGAGTCCTTGGAAACACAAGTGACGAAGACTTCATTTTAATCCCTAGAAGTGGTGCTAGTTGAGTGTTAGTTCCCAACTGTACACCTCGTACACTTAGCCTTGCACACTTTAAATAAGATGGAAAACAATAATGAAAACCCCACCAGTATGTCATTGTAGCTAGGGAAGGGTTTAACATCAAGATTAGATCAAATTTATAAAATAACTAAGAGGCACCTACAAAGGGCATGGTCAAGTCCCTACTACTTTTGACTCTACCTGAACCAAGGTGAAAAGACCTATGGGGTAGCTTACTCACATGGAGAGATTCTAAAATTTAACCTCCATGGGTATTTTTAGAACAAAGAAGGCATAGATTGACCAGCACACAACCAAACTCATTCACTCCACCTAGGAAGGGTTGTCACATAGAATGAACAAATGCACTATGTCATATACAAGCTACTGAAGATAGATTTGAAAGTGATTTCAAACTTCATTATAAATAATTTTCAACAACAAATGGGTTGCATAAAAGACTATAATGCTAGGATTTATAGCATAAAATGTAGAAACATGTTAAGTATGTAATATCTTATTCATCTACTATCAAATAACACTTGAGATATGTAAAGGGTGTATTACTTGCAAGGTAGGATAGGGTAGGACAAGTTAGATGATTATATAAAAGGGGAGGGTAGTGTGCTGGTGGATTTAAATCAATAGGGATTCTTTCAACATTCATGACAACACTTATTGTAAATATTTAGAAAACTTAAATGTAATATAATAGAACTACCATGAGTAATTTGAACTTATTGGTGCTAATGAAATGCAAATACCCAAATGATACTTGAAATCCTAGAACACACATTGAAACTAGAATCTCACATGCTTTTTCCTATCAAATCCATAAACCTAGGGTTCCCTAACAAATTATTCAACAACATATCCTAAAATAATGTAAAAAGGGTTTATAATCTAAATATATGCTAAAAATGACAACTAGTAATGAGCCTAAACCCAAATTTCCAATCAATAACATTTGTAAAACATATTATTGTACTTCATAAATAGAAATTTGGAGAGAACCACCACATTTCATGAAATTTGCAAGAGAGGAAAAATACATACAACAATGATATGGGAGACATATAAACATGCTTTTAGAGTTTTTTAATGGTTATACAACTACAACCACCTTAGCAAGAAAGGAAAAAAACATACAACAATGATCCCAAAATTTTTAAGAGCCTATACATAGAAATAAAACAAAGACCCAAAAACATAACCAACCCTGAATAGAAGGAAAAACCTCTTATTTATACATTTTCAAACTTGGGACTGTCGGTCACAATTTGCAGAAGTGAAACATAATCCTTCAAGTCCATCAAGACACTCACAGCTAGAATATTCCCTTTTGTCATACCTAAGATCCTCTTCTATTTAAAATAAAATAATCATTACTCTATTTACCTCTATAAAGAATGATGAATATATACAACAAAATATTTGATCTTTTGATTGAAATTTTTTTCATACAAGCTAAAAAGAGATTATTCATTTGATGATCCAAATAGACTTTGTCCTCATGTGCAACCATTTGTAAAATCTATTAACCACTTTCCTACATAGTTAGAACCTCCTGGATAGCTACCATTCCTTTTATGCATGCCATGAAACAACCTACTCTTGCAATGATGGAATTGGAATGTTCAAACTATGATATAAATAGAAAATTATTTGTGGTCATTATCTAAAAAATATGTTATGGAATGGTCCATAGATCTTCCTCTATAATTTGAGTCCCTATTGGCTCCAATCTAGACATGTATCTCTTTTTTGAGCTACCTTTGCTACAAATTTTATCAAACTATTCACGAGTGGACCATAATTCATCTCTGGATCAAATTTTATTTATGCAAACACTAATTTAATTCTCCTCAACTTGATTATACTAAAAATAGGAATGAATTAAGATTTTTATACATTATTTAGGGCTTCTTTGGCATTCAAACAAGTTCACAAAAAGATTTAATGGCATTTTTGTGATTCAAATTACAATTCCCATGCCTTATATTACCTTTTGGTTTGTATATTAACACTTTTACATTCCCTTGGTCCATAAGATCTCTTTGAACTAACCTGGTGCTTATGTGGTTCCATCATGGAATTCTACTCATTAATCCTTAAAATTTGACCATTTTTCATATTAGGATATGTGTAATTTCCTTATTAGTCTTGATCCCTTTAAAAAATCCATCTTATATCACACCATTAGATCTATGTGTACATATTGACATAGACCATTGATCTTGATCTAAAATACCAAGCATTATTGTTTGCTAGCTATTTTTGGCCCCTATGTCATACCACTTGGAAACCCTATGAGCTTTTTACATCCTACAGTATCAAAATTTTTAGGCTAATGCATTCTTTCCATGTGGTGGTCTTGGATTTGCTTGGAGCTTCATTGAATAGTCCACCATTATCATGAACCATCGATCTCATCTATATAGATTGACACGGGCCATCAATCTACATCTAACTTATGTTGATGTCTACATGACTATCAAAATTTAGACCCCAATGTTTTTATCATGGATTAATTTTGACATCCATACAACCATCAAATGTTATCCACATAACCATCAATGACATCCACATAACTGTCAAAATTTTAGCCCCAATGGTTTCTTACTTAAGCTTAATTTTTATGGTCACACAAATGTCATTGATAATCACATGACCATCAATGACATCCATGCGACCGTAAAAATTTAAGCCTTAATGGTTTTTTAACTAAGCTTAATTTTGATGCTTACATGACCATATTTATCCATTTATTTATGCTTGACGTGCAAAATGGCCTGGTCCAACTAGACGTGTGCTATGAACTTTACTCAATCCTTGAAAATTTTGATTATTTTTTGAAGCTTGTACCAACTTGTCCATGACCTCAAACTACTTGAACCACATGAAACCTACTAGGATCCTTCTATCCTTAGACTACATTTTGAATGGTGGGTAGAGGAAAATGGCTTAAACTAAAAGATCCAAGTATAAATGCTCTAAACAAACTATCTACAACAAAAATTCCAAACAAAAAAAGATTGAATATAAGAATCATGAATGAAAATCTTGAATTACATAATTTTTGAAAGATTGATCTTGAAATTATTTAGATAAAATGTCTAAAAGTTTGAAATATATATTCTTTAGAAAAAATGTCTAAATACCTTGACTTTAAATCTTTTAATAAAAATGTTTGAATACTTGAACTTGAAATCCCTCAGACAAAATGTCCAAAGGCTTGAGCTTTGAAACACTTCAGACAAAATGTCCAAAATCCTAAGCTACACAAAAATTCTAAAAATTTAGTCTTTAAAACTCATGGATAAAATGTTTGAAGACTTAGTCTAAAACTCAACTTTCAAAAATCCCAAACAATTTGAACTTGTGACCCTTTTAGAACTTGTAATTTTTGACATATACTCCTATGGACCTTTTCAACCCATCTACAAACTTTACTAATGCAAAGCTTGCATTCAACCTTGAGAATTTTTCCACTTCAAATCCTTTTAAAATATGGAAAACATTATAACTCAGGATCACATGATCTCTCCAACTTGATTTTAATCATAGACCATGTAATCTTATTGAAATAAGAAAATGTCAAGCATTTAATGGAACCAAAATTATTCAGGGTTTTCACAAGGCAAAGGCTAGATTTTTTAACTCAAGTGAACCATTTGCAAATAAGAGGCAATAGTGGGATATTCATGCATTTCTATTTTATAAAAGGGCATAAATTGATCATTCCAATTTTAGACACTAATATACTCTTTCAAGGATTCAAATGCCTCTTAGGGGATCCTATGAGACCCCACAAACTTACGCCACACCTAATCACATCATGTTTGACTGTATTTCATGTTTTTATTTGATGCTCATGCATCAGTTCTCAAATCCAATATTGGAAATTATATAATTTCAAATTTAAATGAAGGAGAAATGTTACCTCATCTCATAGTTCATCTCTTTCAACCTAAAAAATAAGATAAACCTTTTACTCCTTTAAATTTGCATGAGCATGTTAATTTCCACTAAAAAATTCCATGAATATCCTACAAAAAACATCAATTTCTCTAGTGTCTAAAATATAAAAACTTGGGTACCCATAAACATAAGGAAAACATTTCCAATTGAATCAATGTCTAATTGATAATCATGGAACTATCCATATAAATGAGATAAATGAATAATGATAATGAATACACATATTTTTTAGTAATTTTTAATTCATCTATATGGATTTTTTATCTTGGAATTTATATGATCTCTAAGTATGTGTCTTGTTGAAGAGACCAAGTGAAATATTCCTTATAACTCTTTTAGACTACTTTTAAATGTGGAAACAAGAAAAAAATGTCTGGTAACTTTGGTATTTGTGTGTATCATCATGTAACTTAAGAGTATAATAAGTATATTATATGCCCCCCTTTTGTTGTGGGATGAACATGTGAGTCATAAATCTCAAAAGAACTAGATTATGTGTATTGTGTGCAAAATATAAATAATAAGAATCTAATGCATAACAATAATAAGATGTCATCATTAAATCATGTATATATATAAAAAATTGGTATAGTCATAGAAATATATCATCATGAAATCACATGTATAAAGGGTATTTGTCCTCAGTGTATTGAGGTCTAAGTCATATAATTAATATATTATTGTGAAATCGCATATGTCATAGGTAACTTGATTCACATGTATCTAAGTCAAAATAATGTAGGAAAATGTATATGGAGAATGAATATTAAATATAAGCATAATATGTAAGAGGTTTCCTCTATGTGGGTAGGATATAATTAATAAATGTATAGATAATAGTATGCCTGAATATAATAGTTTAATAGTAGATATATTAAATTAATATGTACACATGGAGCCTTACCCCAATTGATGCATGGTAGAAACCATGGAAACATATGAAAATAATAATATATCTAATCAAGTGAAAACATACATGATATAGATCATGGAACCAATAATATAACAACATAGAAAAAATAGAGAAAGCAATGAAATCACACCAAGCACAAAGTAATCACACCACACTTAAAGTAAATAAGGAAAATAATGTCACACATGCAGATTGTACAATACAAGTAATGTCACACAAATTAAATAAGCACAAGCTTGAGACACAAAATATGTAATGGAATCAAGGAATATAAATTAATCATAGGGAAAATAAGAGATGCTCACTAATAAAAATCATATGATACATATGCATCAATAAAAATGGAAAATAAGAGAGGCATGCCAAATAATAAGCACATAAATAAAACATGTCAACCACTATAGATTCAAATAAAATCACTCATATAACTAAGTATAAACCAACACTAAAATCCTAACAAGTATGACATGACATGGGCATAGGTAGAATCACTAAGCACACAAGAGACATGATAAATTTGGATATGGAATGACATGAAAGATCAATGAAATAAAGGAAAACATGAAATATAAAACTTATGTCACTTTTAGGAACCATCCTCTATGATACCCATAAAATGAGCATGAAGGACACCCCTAGTAAATTTTGAATCCAATATCATACACACACACACACACACACACACACACACACACACACACACACACACACACACACACACACACACACACACACACACACACACACACACACACACACACACACACACACACACACACACACACACACACACGCACACACTTGTAAATCATGAATCTAACTCGGTAATACCATTAGTAACATGTGCATAAAAAATATAATCTTTAGAAATAGGTGGATAATCTTGGACACATGAATTATTTAAAATAAAAAAGTAAAATAAATAAAAAAGACAAGAAACATTAATCTAACATGATAAAAACATAGAGAATGTTAAGTTTCAAAAATAAGAGGTAAGTTAGAAAAGCTAACCAATGATGTTATAAGGCCAAAATGCACCATCACAATATATATGATTTGAAGCATGGAACCTTCTAGTATCACAAATAAAACATGGGGGAATCCATTAATGTAAAAACAATGAGTCATCATAATAGTTATTTTTAATATTATTAGTTGTATAAATAATATCTTTCATATTTTTTCTTGGTTAATTCAGTGTTTATCCAATGATGTTATAAGGCTAAAATTTACCATTGCAATATATAGGCATTAAATCATGGAAACTGGTAGTATCATGAATAGGGAATGGGGGAATCCATGAATGTAAAAATAATGAGTCTTCATCATAGGTATTTTTAATATTATTATGTGTATAACTAATATCTCCCATTAATCTATTTGTAATTCATTATTTATCTTGGAAACATATTTTGATGAAGTGTTTGTCTTGGAAACATAATTTGATTTAGTTTTTGTATTGGTGACATATTATGATTTCATTATTTTTTTGGAGACATACAATGTGATGGTTTCATGTTAAGTGGAGCTAATTTATGTTTATATTTTATGCACCTTGTTTTTAGGCAACCATTTTAATTCTTGTCATGGTTTTATTTTGGGAATATATTTGAAATTAGATTGTATTTTGAAATAAATTTTATCCCTTTGTATAACTTGACCTTTATGTCTAAATTTTATCATTTAGGCACATTGTATGGTATTTCTTGCATTTTGTGTATCCATGGTCAGCCAAACAAAGATTTATATGATCTAGTAGTGGGTACCACATAAAATAGGGTTGGATTTTTATTTTATCCGACTATAATAGGTAAAATATCATATCTATTGTGTTCCCTTATAATACCATCATATCCCATGATAATCATAGGAGTATAGGATAAGTTATCCAAGCAAATTTAAATGTAATACAAAAAATCAATGTATATATTCAAGTTTGAATCATTGTCAACCATTATGCCATATTTTATTTTGCCTTATATAAATTTAAATTTTTATTATTCATAAAACAAAATTTGGTTAGATATGTAATTTTATTTGATTGAATCAAATTATCCAAGAAAATAATCAAGTAGATGGTGTTTGTATTCTATAGCCACACTTTTGTACTTTAGTTTTTATAGCATATGGACTTTACTATGATTATATATTTCATATGTCATGATTTAATGTGTATTATACACTTTAATTTTACCATTATTAATTAAATATAGTATGCCATGTTTCAAAGTGATACACATATTTTTAGATTTCCCTTAAATTTTATGAAAATCATAATATGCATTGAAATAAAAATATTTAGGAAATGGTCTTGAAGATCTAATTTCATTGTTGTAGTTAAAATAATTAGGTGGATTTTCATTTTAACCTTATAAATTTCCTACACTCTTTTTGAGATAACACAATCTTCTTATATGGTTTCTATATAACATTGACCATTTTTTAGTGTCATTCTTATTTATGAGCTCATGGTCATTTTTTTTAACATTAAGACTTGGTTTGTTTTTTATTTTTGTATTATGTGGAACATGTATCTCATATTATAAGTTTTTTTTCTTAAAAAATATTGATATAAATTTTTCTAATCACATGACAAATTTCATCAAAATATTGATAAGTATTAAAAGTTACTTTGTCCTTGATAATTGATAGTATATTATTGATAAAAATGATTTGAATCACACAATGAATCAATTGATGAGTTGTATTGGCTATCATGGTATCTAACCTAATAGTATAATATTTTATATATTCATTGGATGTTTGTCTAATTTTATCTAGTTCTAAAATTGTGACCTCATAATAAATATTTATTTAAAATTTATCAACAAATCATCAACTAGAGGTTCAAAGGAATACATGGAGCCATAAAAAATCAAGATTCAATTATTTGAAATAGCTAAGTTAATAATTTATCATCATGATAAATGTCTAACAAATAATCATGAGATGATATCATATGGTGACAAGGGTCCCCTTTTCTATTATATAATTTAAATTTGAGAGAATTGAAACTAATTGGAAAAGGATAATAAAATACATCATGAGCCAAAGGTTTTGAAAGTGTATCATGATAAAAGACCCTATTACTTTGATATTGATAACCTTTAAAAATAATTATAATTTTTTTTTATAAATCTTTAAAGACTTGTAGAATGTAAATTATTTTGGAGTTTGGAAAATAAGTGGTTGTATATTTCTGAATAGAAAGAAATAACGAGGGGCTATAAAAATTAAGAGGTTATAAATTACATGTATGTTTGGATCAAAGGAATATTATTAAGAAAATGAGAGGTTTTAAAAACTTGAAGAGGAATAATAACATTTTTAACATGGGGAGGAGTTGAGTTTTGTAAGGAATACAATAAATGGAAACATTTTGAACATTATGTAACACGACATTTTGAGAAGAAAGAACAATATGAGAAATAGAAAAATGAATGGTTTTAGGATGAAATTCTAAAGTAAAAGATTGATAATGGAATATTAATAAGAAAATTATTTCAAATATTAATCATTTTGGAGATATCAATAGGATATACCATAGCATGTTTTATTATAATAAATGGGTTCATTTCTAGTTTTATTTTCTAATTCAACTTCACAATTAAAATATTTTTCATTTTTAGTCCAATAATCATCTTGAGACGTATTAACATTCACATAATTATAAAAATTAGAATTCAAATAAGAGTCATTCATGTCGACATGAATAAAAACATAACTACATCATCATTAATTTAGATAAATAAATCATGATGTTAGGAACTATTACCACATAGATTTTGCACATGTTCTTGATGTTGTAGCTCATTATGTGAAAATATAATGATATAATAGGATCACCTCCAAGATATATGACCTTGGATAATTTAGGTGAACCTATAGAGAAGGCTATATTCCTTTCACTAAATTTAGTGCAATTAATAAAATACTAATTTTATAGAAATTTTGTTCCTTTAGTGTTCTTGCTCCTTAACTAGGGTTTGACTAGTGAAAAGAGTTTTGAGATTGAAAATTTCAAAACTAAAAATGGTGATTGCACCAAATATTTTTATAGTGGATTTTGATTATTGATTGAATTAACACAATATAATAGAAAATAGATTGAAATCTGTAGGATCACAAACTCATGCAAATGGGAAATCAGAGTCAATAACTGGTATTTTTAATAGAAGAGACAAGATTATTTTATTTTTAATAAAAAAATATTATAAAAGGGTATAAAATACCACAAGTAAATTTTTTTGATTGAAATAAGAATTAAAACATTTAAAAATATTCAATTAACCTTGCATATGTGAGATTTCTCAGATAAGAAAGGCAAATCTTTAATTTATTCTTATTCTCTAGGTTACAACATGTAGAAAAGTTACTCAAAATGTAGAATAATAAATCTATTAGAAAAAATATAAGATGGGATATGCCATATTTATACAAAATATCTCATAAATGAGATGTAGTTAATAATGAAATCCAATGCCTAGTAAAATAACATGCAAATCTGGAAGTGCCATGAAAGAGGCATGATCTTCAACTAGTGGCATCCATGGTGTGGTGAATAAGTGTTGAAAAATCTCATGCAAGAGCTGGGCATGCTCCAAACTAGTAGAGGAATGGATGGAACTTGGGAAATATTCATACAGCACCTATTTTCTCTTCAGTTTAGCTACAACTTCATCTTCATGCAATGCCTATGCACCAAAGTGAAACTAAATATTTGAACAAAAGATAACTAAAAAATAACTTAATTTTTTTCAAAACCCTAATTTATAATTTTCAAGTCAGACTTTTACAACTTTCAAGTTATACCACTTTCTCAAAACTAGAATTGCATTTTACAATATGTGCTTTTTCAACTTAAGAAATTAAAAACTTGTCAAAATGAAAAGTGTAATTTTCAAGCCTACTTTTGACTACTTAAACCTATAAAAATAGAAAGTTTAAAATACACATGGATATTTCTCAAAAAGAGATGTCAAAAAAATAGTTTCAATGTACAAGATATGTTTTTACAACTTTATAATATTTTTATAACAATGAAAATACAATATACAAGAATGCTTTTGATGGAAATAATTAATCTAATTTCCAACACTTCTTCTGACTCTTTATCCTTCTTGGCTTGTAATTTATAAATATATGCATCAAAATCCTTGAAGATCTCTAGTATTCTATCTTCATCTTAGCTAAAAGAGTAGATATTGGTTATCAAAAAATATACTAATGTATCAAATAGTTCCCTTCTCAAAGCTATGTATTCTTGAATCTCTTTACCCATTTGATCTAATGTGTTATGATACTTGATGAAATGATGGATAGAGCTTAAGGTAAAAACTATATCTCATGTAGATTATTTTTTGATCACTTATTCTAATTTATTCTAAACTTCCTCTATCAAAAGTATATACTCCTGATAATCTATTGGTTCACATGAAAATTTATTCAACAAATATTGAATGTCATATAGCATGTCAATGGCTTTGTCATGTGCAACTTTAGCCTTATGGGTAGCATTTGAAAGCATTTTTATTCTGAATTGAGTTTATCTATATAACTCCTCTTACTCTCCATCATTTTTTAGTATGTTTTCCATAAGGAGGATGTCCATTTCAATGAAGTCTACAACTATCAATTTTGGATATAAAAGATTTAATCTTTCTATCTCTCCCTCATACTTGTTAACTTGTTCTCTCAGGGTGACTCTTCTTTCTCTCATAACTTCATAGGGATCCATTACTATATAAATGACTATATTGCCTTTGGAGATGAGATCTTATGCCCATTATTTGGTGGCCCTTCCCATGTTTCCAATTTATTTTATTATGTCAAGTGTTGCCTAATCTATGATCTAGGTGATGGGATGTGTTGGTTTAGGTTGTGATGATTGCATAGTGGGATTGATGAATTTCTTAAATACAATAATTATTTATTCCACCTTGTCCTTTAGTTCATCCTTATTAACCTTGTCACTATCCATTTTATTAAATAGTGAGTTAATGTTGGATTAAATATTATGTTTTAATCTCTCCCTCATAGGACATACATGATGAAATTTTGATACCTGATAGTCCCCCACCACTAGATCTTCTTTCTATTTATTTGGTGGGGGGACTAAAATATCTACATAACTTTCCCCTGTTGAGTCATATGACATCATTAAAAAGTTCCAGGGAGTTGTCATTGATTTTTTGCATGTATCTAAGAGACCAAAATCTAATGTACTTGGGGATACCATTTGCTTGTGTTTATTCCCCATTGTCTATGTTAACCAACTATGGGTATCATCCTATTATGTAGACAATATCACTTGAAAATATATAATTGAAGATGCTACATTGGTGGACATGGTGATAAGTGTCATATCCTATAATGATATTATCATTGATTAATCAATAAATGTCTATGTAATTTCTTCTCGATCTATGGGTTGAAGGTCCACATTTACATCAAGGACTTTCTCCTTCTTTATCTCCACTTTAAGGGTTCGGGTTACTATGGAAGTAAAAGAGGTAGGGGTAATGGAAATAGATGTGTCTACTGATGTTATGGGAGATGGAGGTGTAGATGAAATTTGAGCTCTATGGATTAAATCATGCAATTCAATCAACCCAAATAACGACTACCTAGTTAAAGTGATAGAGCCATTAGAATCATAATGAAATAGGTGAATAAAATTTCAAACTAGCATTATAAAATCCTAAAGCTAAATTATCTACACCATGATTATACATAATTAAAATAAAAGAACTAAGATATAGATTACCTTGACTCAAATTTTTGATATGGATGTTTGATCAAAGGATTATTGATGAAGGATTAAATTGGCATGCATTTGTTATGAATATTCTAAGTTAGCTCCAATGGATGAGTGTCCTTGGTTAAATAGTGTAAGGTTGGAAAGATAAATGGTTGAGGTTTAAACTTGGTTGAGGGAGATCAATGCATGGGAATTATCCAAGGATTTTAAACTTCCTTGGAAGCTTATAGATTTAGAGGCTTCTAAAGAGAAATGGTTATAATAGAGAGGATTATATAATATTCCAATTCTATAATCCTCTTAGGATTAATTAATTTTAAGATAGGGAATTAGATAGGGATTAGGTGACTGATTAGGAACTAGGGGTGTAGGAGAGCCTAGTAATAGGCTTAGTAGGTGGGTAGGTGGGCCATGGGAATTTAAAATTCCCAAATAATAGGTATGTGGGGTTAGATTAAGATAAATAGATTATTAGGTAAATTAATTATGAATTGGGATAAAATATATTAGTAGATGAATAGATATTAAGGGGTAGATATTAGACAAATAGCTAGAAGGGTGATAAATTAGCGAGATAAACTAGACTAAATAAGATAAGCAGAATTAGTGTCGACTAATAGTAGTATTAATGATATTAATGTAGGTGATTGAATTTAGATGCATACATTTTCCCCCTCTTTAAAAGGCATTACGATTAGACTAAGTAGGAGTAATGGTATTTCAAAGAAAAACCATGTCATGAATGAATGTTAGTAGATGATGTTAGTGGATATGATACCCCCTCAAGGGGACATGCAAGGAAGAATGAGATGGATGGCCACTCAAAATAATAAAATATGGGTGGGATGAGATGAATAGATAAGGGGATGGGGTTTAAAATGTAATATAAAGGATGAATAAGATGGATTAACCTGATTAGTGAGATATAAAGTGATGATGCCCTTGGAAAAGACACATGCACAAGGAGTAAAGATGGTGTGTGTCATGGTTGTTGACACATCCCAAGGGAAATCAACCATAAAATGATGATGATAAGAATAAGAGCCCATAATTTGTAGACATATCCAAAGAAAGGACAAATTTAAGGGAGAGTTATAGGCTAGGATAAGATGATGATTTGATAAGATTAATTATGGGTGTAGCTTAAGGCTAAATCAATCAATATGATGTAGGTGAGGATAGAGAAGAATTAATATGATCAAGTGACCAACAATTAGGGGAAAAGAATTGGATTGCATTTCATCAAATCGATGAACCCTAATGTGATTAATGATGATTACCATAGCAAGGATAGATGCAAGGGATTTACAGAGGAGATAGTTGTTGAGCTATCCTTAGGCACTAAAAAGTGGCCAACTTTTGCCTACATATTCTAAAAAGACCTCAGGCTGATGTAGTTCTAACTCAAGGATAAACAATAAGTGATAGAGGAGATGATAATAATTATGATGATTAGTGATTAGAGGATAATTTTAGTTATTATAGGATGTGATGCAGATGATGAGATGAGGGTAAAATATTGGATGTTAGTTGGATGAGTTTCAAATATTAGATTAGTGATGAGAATAAGGATGATTAGATGATTAGATGAATGATGAGGGTGCAGATGATCAATCCATCATATTTTTCATAGGGCATAACATAGTGTAAGTAATTAGATAAATATAGCATTGGTAGTATGCCCATGATATAAGCATGACCAAGAGGACACAATGCCAAAAGACATGGGAAAATAGCAAACTCTACATCCTCAAGGGAAATTATGATAGTTATTGTAGCTATGGTGATGTCATATCATTTTCATTTACTACCCAATAAATAAAAAGAGACATAATACAAACAAAACATAAGATAATAAGATATATAAATGATACAAACTAGACAAACAAACAAAAAAAAAACATACACAAGGATATTCATGTAGTGTCACAATTTATTCTCTAATTATGGGATGAATATTTGATTATGGGATGGACTAGGATGATCGTGATGTGATTGGGAATTAGGATAGACTTAGGTTTGGATAGGATGAACATGAGGAGGATTAGGATGAGATATTTCCCCTATTTTAGTGTTTTCACTTGGATTTTCACCCTTTGAGGAGATGAAAATATCTCCTCATCCAAGTGGTAGAATGGAATCACCTCTAGGCTTATGGGCAACCTAGGGAATGAGGTGAATCTCTAGATAGGGATAGCTCCCTTGATGTACCACTTTGGATTACAACTACTACTAAACTTGGGGGTTAAAAAGGGAGAAGGATAACTAAAATAAAAATAATTTAAGGGAGGTGATACACAAATTAATAAGATGACATCCAATCATATGCATATTAAACTTGAAATCAAAGGACAAACTAAACATACACTTCTCTAATCTTCATCTTCTCACATCAATGCTACATTGTGAGGTTATGGATGAAAGTGAAAATATAGGAGGATTATACAAGAGTCCTATGAGGTAAATAATTAAAATAATAACTCACTCAATCATTGAAATATTTTAAAACACTTCACATTCCCTACAAGAAGAAGCTTTCCAACTGTAAATAGGATGAAAGAATGATAAAACATGTTAAAGAATATATAGTCTTCACTTAATAAAAATAAAAAATCAAAATGAACACAATAATAATAATCATGTAAGAGGTAAAAATAAGTTCTATTATTTATCAAAAGGTATATATTTGAGTAGGGCTTCACCATACTCAAGTAGATCATCCCATACAGTGCCAAAATGGCTAGTTCTTATAGAACTTGAGAGATAGAGAAGAAGAGATAAGTCTAAGGGTCACAAAGAAATTTTTAAATTTTATATAAGGAGTTTAATTTTTCATTTTGAGATATTATTTTATGAACCATGAAATTTCAGGATCTAAAAGTGTCAATCCAAGTCACAAACTTCATGAAAAGTGGTAAAAAACTCCCTATTCTAGCTCAAAAAAATTACATGTGTGATTAGCCTTGTTTGAATGACTTATAACTAATTATTATCAGGTAAAATTATTTAAATTAATTTTAAGGAAATAAAACATGCCTCTTTATGCATTGGTTGTATTCCTAGTCATCTAGAATCACTTAGAAAGGAGTTATCATCATCTACAGTCCTAAAAACTCTTCCTTCATGCACCTTGCACACTTGGCTTCCAAATTGGCATAAATTTCTCATGTAAATACATGTTATGGAGTGTATGACACATATAATTCCTTGCATGTCTTTATAATCATCGTGAACACCTTAAAAGGCCATTCACTTGAAGTTTTCACATTTCCCCCTAACTTGTCCAATAGGCCAGTTTTGGTTGGCTAAGTTAAAACACCTAGTTTGGACACTTATAAGTTTTTTAGAGGAATGAGAGTGATATGGGGAGATATATTAAGTATTAATATTTCCATACATGTGATTTACATATCTTGAAACCTCTTAAAACCTATAAAACACATAAAAATCGTAAAAAATAGCTTGTTTCTGCCATGTCCATACAGGTCTGTATATCCAAAGAGCATGTGCATAATTTTAGGGAGTAATTTACAATTTAAAAATCTTTCATGGTCAAAATATTCCATTAAATCATCTTTCCAACTCCATTTTCACAAATTGGTCACTAGGAAGGGTTTTAGAGGGTTGTAGGTTTGTTTGACCTCTTAAGGTTGTTTCATAAAAACCTGACATCTAAGTTTCTAACCAATTCCACAAAATAATTTTTAAATACCCACCTTAACATCCATAAACTTATAAAATTCCCATGCAATTCATCATGATATATATGAGTGTTGAAACTTGACCTATCAATCTTTTTTTCCTCTTTCATGTAGGTCTGGGTTAGATTTTGAGCCAAAAATGGATTCCTTTGGTTTTATTTGAAATATAATAGATTTAAAACTTATTTAATATCCACATGAAATTTTTTTAATAGGTTTTAATTCATACTTCATTTAATAAATGCAAAATGTCTCTCATTTAGGACCTAGGCTTCACCATGCCTAATATTCTTCTTTACACATTACAGCTCAAACTAACCTTTTAAGGATTTACGTACATCCAAACATATTTTTCACCTTTAACTTGATCCCATAATCATTTAAAAACATATTTTAAATATTTATTAGGGATAGAATCAAAAAATGGCCCCTTGTTTGGCCTTTAGGCATACCCATGTCTCATGAGTCTATCTGTAGGTTTAAGGATTAAAAGTACCCTATTTAAATATATATTATTTTAAATGGTTTATCATTATTATATTTATGTTTCCAAATTCTCCATACCCTCCTAAAATGTTTCCATAGCTCCTAGTCCACTATCTCCTCTCTTTTCCTCATGGTTACATATTTATGCACAAGGGGAAGTACACCCTATCTGAGACAATGTAGGGGATACTTACCCTATTTTTATAGACCAAGTGTAATTTTTAATGGATTATATAATTTTAAAATATCCTCTCCTCAAAAAATTATCCCTTTTCCATCTCATATGACCTTCTAACTCTTTAATAAACTAAGACTGTTAGTGTGAAAAGGGTTGTACAGGGTATGTCTTTTTAATGGACTATGTTATGCTAGTTTAGAGCCATTAATTTAATTATCTCTCCATTTATGAGGGTTAATTTATTCCATAACATAATTTACTAAATTTTATCAAGTCATTTCATCACCCAATCCTCTATATGCCAACTTATACCCTTTCTTTACTCAGTCAAAATTGAGTTTCATTATGACTATGTTTTGTTTAAGAATGGACCCCTGTAGGTTATTTTTTCATGGAATAATATTTAAATAATTTTTAAAAAATAATATAGAGTTCCCTAGAGTCACTTTTACACCTTTTATAGTTCTTATTCATCATCTTGAGCCTTAATCTTACTCATTTCCTAGCTTAGACTGTCACTTACTTGACTGAGTTTTATGTTTTAGAGTGATGCCTATAGGTATTCATGTATGGTTAGAGCTCAAATATGATGTAATAAAACTCATACGATTGTATATACACCATTACCAAACTTCAATCTCCTTTGTGTACTTTTATTTCTCAAAACCATAACCTTTCTATTTTACTGCTTGAGACAATCCCCATAGTGGTTGTCGGTTGTCATTAGGGTTATCAGGGGTTTGTGTAAGTTTGATCTCTCATGTTAATGGATTATTAATCTTACCTTGATATAAAATTAGGTTTTAACCTTCATTTTCTTACCTTCCAACTCCTCCTATACCTTTACATGCACTATAAGTTCACCAACTAAGCTCCTTCTCCCTTGACTATGATATTCTACCCCTTTAAACCCTGCCTGTAGGTTGTCATGTGTGTTAGCTTCCACTAAACTTAGCAATGATGTGAAAAGATTATATATTAACCCCCTTATGTCACAAAGTAAATTATTAAACTATAATTCACTTTGGATGTCTCAAGATACCATATAACATCAAACTTAAGGTCACTATGCTATGATTGAGAAACCCTATTTATTGACCCTACTATGGGTGGATTTGCTTCAACTAAGATTAGTTATGATATTTGAAAATATCCCTTTAATTTTGATATAAAATAATATATCTTTCCAATTTGGATCTAATTTTGATCTACTAAGACATCATAAAATCCTCAAATTAGGGTCACTATTTCATATTTTGTTGTAGGTGCCTATTCATGACCTATGTATGGATTGCAAATGCTTCTTGAGGAACATGACCTCCCTTAACCTCTTGTTTTTATGATCCTCAATTCATACATTTTATTTCCCTTAATCCAAAACTATTCAATCATGGAGGTAAATTCAAATTTCAACCTTGGGTGACAAAAGGTCATTCCACATCTTCAAAAATTGTAGATATCACTGTCTGGTTTCAATCATAATTTGGAAACTTTAGGATTATCAAATACTACCTTCCCTTTGTCATCCATCCATCCAAATTTTAAAGGGTATATAATTTAATAGATATAAAAAATTTCACTTATTTATATTATTTTAAACTCTTGGGAGACACATCGTAAGAGGTCTATAAAAACACCCTAGACCTCTTTTTGCTTAGTTTAGGGATAAAGGGTCTAAACATTGTCATTACTCCCTATAGCATAATTTTCAACTTCATATGCCAATACATACTCTCAAATTAGTGTGAAATATCCTCCTCAACATGATAATACCTTAGGTAAAGTATCAACATGATTCAAATCTTCAAATAACACTCTTCATTTCTCTATATTATCTCCTATAGGTGACCATTTTCCTATATGTAGGCAGTGAAGAGGGAAATAAGCATAATGTATTATAGTTAACCTTTAATCATTTTATATACATATGAATACACTAAAATATTTATTAAAACAACAATTAACTTTATAAAACCACTAAACTCATATTTGAGCTTGGAAACATCTTAAGAAGCTCCTGTAGATGAACATGTTAATGGCAAAATTGTGTGAATTACTATGTTGGTTGCAACTTCAAGGAGGTTGATTTATAAGAATGAGTTAAAAGAGGTAAATATAACTAGATAAAATTAAAAACTATAAAAATTACATATTTAAACCCCTTGAAATTATTGGAAAAACATGAAAATCATGGACATGGTGAGAGTAGGCCTGTCACAAGGAAAAAGTCTTTTCTTGCAATCTGAGCTACTTGGCTTGTCAAATCACATTGAAACATGAAAAAAAAAACATGAATAACTTATAATTTTGAATCCAAAATAACATTATATTAACATTATTATCTATATTGTATGAAATATCTCAAACAAGATCAAAAACCATAGGGTACATGAAACAACTAGTATATTTACATAGTCAACTTGTTAGCAATGGTTCATAAAGTACAATTGATAAATTTAAAAAATAATTATATTAAAATTAATTTATATGATTTTAATATCATATCCCAAGATAATGTTTCCTAAAACCTCATGAGCTGTCCATACCAAGTATAAACTTGCAAGTCATTTTTGCTTGCCAAGAAGGGTGAAAAGAGAGATGAATGATTTTGAGAAATAAATGACACATAAAAATCAAACCAAGTATGTAAATAATAATGGGGGAGATTAAGAGTCATATTTAAACCTTTTAAAAGTGGAAAACTTCCTAAGGAGGTTTTACAAGTGCCAAATTCCTCTTCTTCCTAAAAAAAACTACCCATTTTTTGCATAACCTACCATATTTTAGTTTTTTTAGTTAATTAAGACTTATAGGGACACATGGGGCATGAAATAACATTATTTAACCTTCATATTTCCCAAAAAATATGTATAAATCATTAAATGCACCTTTTTTACCCCTAAAATGACCCAAAATGATAAATTGACATAAAAACTAATTGACCAAAGCTAATATAACATTTATGGAATTAATTAAACTATAATACACCCCATGATACTAATATTACACCTCATATATACCTATAAAGTCAATTTTTTTCCTTTAAGTTCCCTAATATGACTAAAAAATCAAATTTGGTCAATAAATTGGTGACTCATAAGGGTAGCATGCCTATTATACTAACTAGACCAGTAGCATTTTCAGTCCATTGGGCTTAGGAGTCATATAAAGTCTAAGACAAATAAGGATACCTTTGACCATTGAATTTTATCTTGAAAAATACAATAAAACTAATGAATACCTCAAACACACAAAACAAAATACACACACACATGTGCTCAAAGCACTTAGGGGAAACTAAAAACAACTATTATGTATAACTAGAAATCAGTCATACCTCCTTTTCTAGGATCAAAGGGAAATTTTCTTGAGTATTCTTATTCATGAGATGGATGAGCGTGCCAAGAATGTTGATCTTTAGATTAAAGACTTGATGGACTAGACCTACTCCTTGGCACCTCACTTGACTTGTTCTCAAGTAGATCATCTTCAAATAGGTCTCCAATGTAGACATATTCCTCTTGAAGTTGTTTACATACTTCATGTTTTTTTCCACTTTATTTATCATGATCAACTTTCATCTTATTTATATTCATGGTTTCAAAAGGAATGATCTCTTATTATTTGAAAGATTAAGGCCAATAGAGATTTGTCTTGACCTTAAAAGGCTGATGAAGATTTTGTTACTACTCACCTATGACATGTTGAAAAATGTCATCTTACTCATCTATGACATCTTGAACAATGTCATCTTTCTTACCATCACTTGTAACCATCTCTAAAGGAGTTGTAGACACCTTGAGAGATTCAAATTCTTTGCAAGTGTCTTTAAATTTATACCATAGGTCATCATCTTCACTTTTATCATCATCATGAATGGTAACAACAAGAGAGACTCCCTCATCTTCTTCTTTAGATTTCTTCCTCAACACAAAAAGTGTATGCTTCACCATCAACTAAATAAGGAGATATAACACAAGATCTCATCTCTTATTCATCACTTAGGACCTCTTAGGGGTTTTTAAATTATACATCAGATATAACAATCTAATCTTGTTTTTCAAGGGTTGCAACATCTTCAATCTCTTTCTTAGTGATGTCAAGACTAGGCATCTTGAAATCTGGTAACCTAGCCCAATAAGGTTGTCATTGCACTTTATTCTAGTAAGAGTTCTAAAATTTTCTCAACCAATTAGTCTTATTAAGGTTTCCACACCATAGTTCTTATCAAGGTAAAGGGTTATGGGATGAGGATAAAATGAACTAGTTGGTGGAGGTGGAATATAGGGCTCAAAATCATATTGAGAATGAAAAGTTGGGTAGTCTTTTGGGAACTCTTGAGGAAGCAGAGGAAGATCTTCAGTTAAAACAACTTGATTTTATTCCTTCTAATTTAAATTCAATTTATTTTCATCTGATTTAGCTTGAGGAATCTCTTGAGGAAGGGTGTATGTGCTATGTTTAGGTGTAGGATCTTCTTTTGGGTCTAAACCTTCCATCTCACCTCGACTTAGCAATCTCATCATTGCCTCTAACTCTTCAATTTTTCTAGTTAGGTTATCTTGGAAAATTATTTCTTTAAGCTCATATGAATCATCATGAGTATAAAAAATTCATGATGTCTGACATGGAACACAAAAATATTATTGAGGAAGGGTAGGAGGGGATTGCAAAGGATCAACTCCATTCTCCACTTCACACTCTTTGACAATGATTTTCTCTTCTTTCTTTCCTTATGATTCCAATTTATTATTCTTAGGATTTTAGGATTAGAAGCCTTTTATTGAGGAGTGGTAGGATGATTTTGTATAGGATCAAGAGTCTTCTCAACTTCACACTCTTTTTCAAAACTTTTCTCCTCTTTCTTTCCCCATGAATCCATTGTCTTGTTCCAACTTAGGACATTGGGATTATAAGTCTCTTTTTGAGGTGGTGGGTATGAAATATGAGAGGGAAATGAGGGATTGAACTCCAATTATTTGGATACTAACATAGACTATTGCAAACACATATTATCTAACTCAATTTTCCTATCAATATTAGCTACAAACATAAGATTTTTCCTTTCAACTCTCTCTTCCAATTGATTGGGAAAAGGATGACTTTGATATCTTTGATTTGGCTCATGAGTAGGGGTCATATATGGCTGATAGGAAAGTTGAGTAAGTGGATATAAAGGCTGATAGGTATAGTGATGTTGAATTTCATGAACTCCTAGCCTATCTTCTAAGGAAGAAACTAAACCACTCATATCAAGCATCTCACTTATGAGCCTTTGCCAATTGGCTCTCTCAACATGTACCCACTCTCTTTTGACCAAATATAATGCTTCTCTCACATTATTAATTACATGATTATGAATCTCTATACCACATCCTCTTTATGTGTCAAGATCCAAAATATACCTTTCATATCTAAATAGTGTCTTCTTGAATTTGGAAATGGGATGGCTTGAGAAGTGACTAGGTTGACTAGGAGGAGCAAAACATTGAGGAAACTAACTATAGGACTGATATACTTCATGCAAGGGCTGACATGGATCATATTGGGGATGATGAAATTCATATTTAGGATGGTAATTATCATGAAAATATTGACCAAGGACTTGTTCATACTGATAGGGAATGGCACAAGCTTGCAATGTCTCACCAACTTATAGAGAACAAAACTCAACACCAAAGTTAACCATGAATCCTCAATGAAATAAAGAAAATAAAGGAAATATGTTACCATAAATTATAAAAGGATAACTTGTGCTACTTGGCCATATGATATATCTTTGGAGTTACCATTGATGCTTTGATAGATGCCTCTAAAGGTTGATTGTTGACAAAAAACACCAAAAATCACTCAACTTCTTGGACCAAGAGTCCCATTAGGCATGCCAAAAATTGTTGTCACTTGTATTTTCACCCTTTGAGGAGATTAAAATCTCTCCTCATCTAAGTGGCATAATATAATCACCTCTAGGCTTGTGGGTAGCCTAGGAAATGAGGTGAATCTCTAGATAGGGCTAACTCCCTTGATGTACCACTTTGGATTGTAATTACTACTAAACTTGGGGTGAAAAGGGAGAAGGATAACTAAAAGGAAACTAATATAAGTGATTTTATACACTAAATAACATGATTACATCCAACCATATGCATATTACACTTGAATTTCAAAGGATAAACTGAACATACACTTCTCCAATCTTCATCTTCTCACATTAATGCTACATTGTAAGGTTATGGATGAATGTACAAAGCTAGGAGGAATAGATAAAAGGAATATGAGGGAAATAATGAAAATAATAAGTCACTCAATCCTTGACATATCCTAAAACACTTCACATGCCTTGCAAGAAGAAGCTTTCCAACTATAAATAGGATGAAAGAATGACAAAACATGCTAAGGAATCCATAGTCTTCACTTATGCGAAATCAAACATTCAAAATTAACACACTAATAAAAATCATGGAATATTTAAAAATTAATTGTATTATTTATCAAAATGTAAACATTTTAAAAGGGATTCTCCATACTTAGGTGGATCATCCCATACAATGCCAAAATGGCTAGTTATTTTAAAACTTGAGAGAGAGAGAGAGAGAGAGAGAGAGAGAAGAAAAGAGAAGTCCAAGAGTCACAATGACACTTATTCAGTTGATCCAAGGAGTTAATTGTGCATGTTGAGAGATTATTTTATGAACCATGAAATTTTATGATCTACAAGTGTCAATCCAAGTCACAAACTTCATGAAAAGTGGTAAAAAACTCCCTATTCTATCTCAAAAAATCTATCTGTGTGATTAGCCCCATTTGAATGCCTTATAAATAATTATGAGAATTTAAAATGATTTAAATTAATTTTAAGGACATTAAAAAATCCTCTCCATGCATTAGTTGTAGGCTTGGTCATCTAGAATCACTTGGAAAAGAGTTATCATCATCTAAAGTCCTGAAAACTCATCCTTCATGCACCTTGCATACTTGGATTCCAAATTAGTATTAGTTGCTCATAAAAATATATTTGATGGAGTGGATGATACTTTTAAATAACTTCCATGGCCTTATAATCATCAGGAAAACCTTAAAAGGCCATTCACTTGAAGTTTTCACATTTCTCCCTAACTTGTCCAATAGGCTAGTTTTGATTGGTTGATTTGACACACCTAGTTTGGACACTTAAAAGTTTTTTCAAGGCATGAGAGTGATATGGGGAGATATATTAAGTCTTAATATTTCCATCCATTTTATTTTCATCTCTTAAAACCTCCTACAACCTACAAAACACAAAAAATGGTCAAAATATCCTATTTACACCATGTTCATACATCCAAAGAGAATGTGGGTTAGATTAAGGGAGTACTTTATAAGGTAAAAAATATTTCATGGACCAAATATGCCATTAAATCATATTTTCAACTCCAATTTCACAAATTGGTCACTAGGAAGGGTTTTGGAGGATTTTAGGTCTATTTGACCTCTTAAGGTTGTTTCATAAAAACTTGACATCCAAGTTGCCAAAAAATTCCATAAAAACATTTTTAAATACCATAATTAACATCCCTAAACTTCTCATATTCCAATGTAAGGCATCATGAAATATAAGAGTGTTGAAACTTGACCTATCAAGCTCTTTTCCCCCTTTCTTGCATGTCTAAGTTAGATTTTAAGCCAAAAATGGCTTCATTTCGTTTTCTTTGCACTCTAATATCTTTAAAAAATCTTTAATAAAACCATAAAAATGTTTTAATAGGTTTTAATGCATAATTCATGTTATAAATTCAAATGGTCTCTCATTTGGGATCTAGGCTTCACTATTCTTAGTATGCTTATTTACACTTTAGAGCTCAAACTAGCCTTTTAAGGTTTTACCTACCTCCAAAAAGATTGAGAACTTATACCATGATCACATAATCATGTCACAACATATTTTAAATATTTATTATGTCTATAATAAAAAATGGCCCCTTATTTGGCCTTTAGGCATAACCATGCCTTATGAGTTTGTCTACAGGTTTAAGGATACAAGGTACCTTGTTAAACTCCATCTTATTTTATATGGTTTATCATGATTATATTTATGTTTCCAGACTCTCCATACCTTCCTAAAACGTTTCAATATCTCTTGGTCCACTATCTCCTCTCTTTTCCTCAAGGTTGTATGTCTACACACAAGGGGAATTACACCCTAACTACGATAAAACATGGGGTACTCACCCTATTTTTATACAAAAAATTTAGGTTTATAAGGATTATATAAGTTTAAAATATCCTATATTCAAAAAATTATCCCTTGGTCATCTCATATGACCCTCCAACTCTTCAAGAAACCAAGGTTGTTAGTGTGAAAAGGGTTGTACATGGTATGATTTTTTAATGGACTATGTTATGATAGTTTAAATCCATTCCTTTGATCATATATCCATTTATTATGATTAATTTATTCCATAACATCCTTGAATAAATATTCTAAAGTCATTTCATCACCCTATCCTCTATATACCACCATATACCCTATCTTTAATCAGTTAAAACTAAGTTTTATTATGACTATGTTTTGTTTGAGAATGGACCCCTGTAGGTTATTTTTTCATGGAAAATATTTAAATAATGTTTAAAAACTCATATATAGTTCCATGTAGTAAATTTTACACATTTTATAGTTCTTATTCTTCATCTTGAAACTTAATCCTGCTCATTTCCTAGCTTAGACTTTCACTTCTTTGACTGAGTTTTATGTTTTAGAGTGATGCATGTAGGTATTAATGTATTTTTAAAACTCAATGATGATGTAATAAACCTAATATAAGTGTCTATACACCATTACCTAACTTAATTTTCTCCTTTGTGCACTTTTCATGCTCAAAACCATAACCTTTCTCTTTTACTACTTGAGACAGTCCACATAGCGTTTGTAGGTTATCATTAGGGTTAATAGGGGTTTGTGTAAGTTTTGTCTCTCATGTTAAGGGATTATTAATATTACCTTGATCTAAAATTATTTGGTACCTTATTTTTTTAACATTTTAACCTATCCTATACCTTCACATGCACTCTAAGTTCACCAGCTGAGATCCTTCTCCCTTGACTATGGTACTCTACCCCTTTAAACCCTACCTATAAGTTGTCATGTGTGTTAGCTTCCACTAAATATAGTCATGGTGTGAAAATATTATATATTAGCCCCCATATGTCACCAAGTACATTATTTAACTATCATTAACTTTATAAGTCTCAAGGCACCATATAACATCAAACATGAGGTTACCATGATATGACTAAGGAACCCTATTTATTGACCCTACTAAAGGTGGTTTTGCTCCAACTGAGATTAGTTATTATATTTGAAAATTTACTTTTAATTTTAATATAAAATAATATTTTTTTCCACTTTAGATCCACTAATACATCATAAAAACCTCAAATTGGGGTCACTATTTCATACTTTGTTGTAGGTGCCTATCCATGACCTATGTACAGACTGCAAATGCTTCTTGAGAAACATGACCTCCCTTAACCTGTTGTTTTGATGATCCTTAGTTCATACATGTTATTTAACTTCATCCAAAACTATTCAATCATTGAGTTAAGTTCAAATTTTAACCTTGGGTGACAAAATGTCATTCCATATCTTCAAAACTTGTAGATATCACTATATGGTTTTAGTCATAATTTGGGAACTTTAGGATTATAAAATAATACCTTCCCTTTATCATCTATCCTTCCAAATTTTCAAAGGTCTTAAATTTAACAGAGTAAAAAAACTTCATATGTTTATATTCTTTGAAAATATTTGGATACATGTCATAATAGGTCTACAAAAACACCTTGGACCTCTTTTTGCTCAATTCAGGGACAAAGGACCTAAACACTATCATTGCTCCCTAGAGCATAGTTTCCAACTTCATATGCCAATATATCATCTCAAATTGGTTTTAACTATCCTAATTAACATAATATTACCTCAAGGAAAGTCTCAACATGTTTCAAAGCTTCAAAAAACACTCTTCATTTCTCTATATTATCTCTTACAGGTGACCATTTTTCTATATGTAGGCAGTGAAGAGGAAAATGGGTGGAATATATTTTAGTTGACCTTTAATGGTAATATATAAATATTAATACACTAAAATAATTCCTCACACATAAATTAACTTTAAAAAACTACTAAAATTCTATTATAGCATGGAAACATCTTATGAAGCTCCTGCAGATGAACATGTTAATGGTAGAATTATGTGAATTACTATGTTGGTTGTAACTTCATGGAGATTGATTTATAAGAATGATATAAAGGAGGTAAATATAAATATATAAAATTTAGAAATGGAAAAAATACATATTTAAACCCCTTGAAACTATTGGTAAAGCATGAAAATCATGGACATGGTGAGAGCAAGCCTGTCACACAGAAAAAGTCTTTTCTTCCAAATCTAAGCTACTTAGCTTGTCAAATAAATTTTAAACATGAAAATAAACATGAATTAATTATTATTAGGAATTAAAAAAAAAATCATATATTATCAACATTATTAGCTATATTGTACAAAATCTCTCAAAAAAGAGCAAAAACCATAGGGTACATGAAACAACTAGCATATTTGCACAGTCAACTTGTTAGAAATGGTTCATAAAGAAAAGTTGATAAATTTACAAAATTATTATATGAAAATTAAGGTATATAATTTTAATATCATCTCCCAACATCATTTATCTTGAAACCTCATGAGCTATCCATGCCAAATACAAACCTACAAGTCACTTTTACTTGCCAAGAAGTGTGAAAAGAGAGATGAACGGTTTTGAGAAATAAATGACACGTTAAAATCAAACCAAAATGGAAATTAGCATGGGGTAGTTGAATATTCATATTTAAACTTGTTAAAAGTGGAACACTTTCAAAAGAGGTTGTACAAGTGACAAATTCCTCTTCTTTGCCAAGAAAACTACCCATTATTCTGCATAACCTACCAAATTTTAGTTTTGTTAGTTAAATAAGACTTATAGGGACACATAGGGTATTAAATCACATTTTTTAACCTTCATATTTCCCAAAAAATCTATATAAAGCATTAAATTCACCTTTTTGACTCCTAAAATGACCCAAAATGATTAAATGGACATAAAAACTAATTGACCAAAGCCAATATAACATTATTTGGAATCAATTGAACTATAATACACCCCATGACACTCATATTACACCCCACATAGACCTATAAAGTCAAGTTTTTACCTATAGGTGCCCCAATTTGACTAAAAAGTCAAATTTGGTCAATATTTAGAATAAAAAGATGGATGATGTGATGAGGTTTTTGAATACTAATTTGGTCTTGAAATCAAATATAAAAGTTTCCAAACAAGATGATTTAGAAAATTTATGAACAAGGATTACCAATAGATAAGGCCTTGCAAGATTCCAATCTATAAAGAAGAGGATATAATGATGGGATCAAATACCTTTCATATTAGTAATGAGTGATTGGATGGGTGCTAGGTATGAAGAGGAAATGATAAAGAAGGTGATGGGATCAATTACCTTTCATACTATCAAAGAAGTGATTTTATGGGTTCTAGATATGAAAATTCAATCGATAAGAAGTGATGGGTGCTATATTAAATTGTTTTACAATGATATGTGTGTTAATAATATTTAGCTAAAATGATGATGAAGATATGATGGCATGGGTAACCACTTCTATTTGGTTTTAATCTCAAACATGGTATCCAAATATGGGAAGATATGAAATTCATGGAGATGTATGCTACTAGGGAATTCAAGATAAGACAAGACATCATGGACAATTTTTGGGTTTTTCATATTTTATTATTTTTAGGGTTTCTAACATATTTTAATTTTTAGTGCTTTTTAGGATATGTATGTACACTATAAAAATGGGATTACTAGCAAAGGGAATACCAAACCTAAAAACCAAGACAAGGATAGAGGTAATGATGGATAAGATGACAAAAAGGATGAGGGTGATGCAGAAAAGGGGATGAGGATGAAGGGACTAGGGATTTCTAATAACCACATCATGAATGAACCAGATGTTTATTTACATGAGTGTCTATTGGAGGATATGCCAAGATTATTTGAGAATAGTTATCAAGACACCATTATATTCCTTATGAAGGTCAATACAAGGGATGCAAGGATATCTAATATGCATGATATGATGGTAGATGATAGATAAGAATAATATATGGAGGTTATGGTCAAGGGATTAGATGGGTGATATAGACAAGGTGGATAAGGGATGGAACTAGTATGGATAGATGAATGGGATTGATAAAGGATATGGAATGAATGGATTTACCCCCAAGTTTTAAGTTGCAATTCAAATTAATTTATTATTTTACCATGATGTAGATATTAATTTTAATCATAATACTTGCCCAAGGTGCTAAAAGGCTAGTTTTCACCATTAGACAAATATTTTTTTATGGCATCTCAATTTATTGGATATAGTTACAAGATATAGGAATACAAGAATTATGGTGATCTCTAGCCAATACATATTCTAGATATGTGTGATAATAGGACCATGTTGTCATTATTGGATGTATAAGGGTATGTGTGACCTTTATTGACTTTTGATGGAGACCCATCTAGATATCTATAATGGGTGTCTTCATTTCCCCTATGAGAGATAATACTACCTAGGGAGGTGATGGGAGGTATGGATTCAATGAGATCATGGTGGGGATGTATGGGGCTTGAATGGTTGATAGGAGCATGATAGGATGGTATGATGGATGATTGGGAAGTGGGAATAGAATTCACAAAAACCTTTAGAGATATTGGAAATTCTACATTTGATTGGTGTCATGTGACAAAGGACTGCAGAACATCCAATACACTTTGACTTTTACTCACATTAAAAAATGAAAACTCCTATATAGTCTTCTAGGGTGATCATAATCTCACCTATAATGAAATTAAAGGTGATAGTCTCTAAATTCCATCACTCTATCAATGTTGTGAGAAAATATTGATAAATACATATCATGGGCATAGCCATTACATCATGCATACATATCAACTATAGTACCCCAAACTCTACTTCTATCAGTCGATGCATCTCATGAAGCAAATATAGCCATTATAATCATAATTCCATCATGAATATATATTCATACATGAATCATCATACATCTATCACTACTTCCATCATCAAATACCTATCATCACTCACCTATCCTACTTATCTCAAGTCCCCTAAACACCCCAACTAATCCCTAATCCTGAAGTCACCTCTACCAATATAAACCATTTAAGACACCCCCATCATTACCTTATTAATCCCCCCACCTTAATATAATCCATATCTTACTAAAAATAACTAAATTACCTTGCATCCTTATACCCCATCCTATCTACCTCATCCTATCCATCTAACCCACCCAACCTTCCCTATCTAACTAACTGTCTAACTCCCTAGATCATCTAAACTAACCCTTCACCCTAACACTTACCAATTTTTTTAAATATTAATAAAATAACTAATTTTTAATTTCCATTAGTGGTGATTTTTAAAAAACCACTACTCAACACGTGTGGTTTTTTTTTGACCTCCTAGTTGAATAAAACCACTAATCCCTAACCAGTGATATTTTGAAATCAAGACTCTCTAGTCATGATATTGTAATATTGTGACTCCATACTTATGTTATTATAATACCAAAATTATGGACTTATGGTATTATAATACCATAGGTTTCCCCCTTAAAAATACAAATTGTGATGATAGGATCATGACTGAGGGAAAAATTGATAGTCATAGTTTTGCCAAAATGATTTTGATAGCATCTTTTCTTACAAAAATCCCCCTAAAATCCCACCAAAACTAACAAAAATTCACAAAATTACTAATCTAGGGGTTTTATACTCATCATAGGTCTAGCATAGACCTCTCTCTAGTGTTCACTAACCCTCTCACCATAATGGGAAACTTGGGGTAGTCGGTTCATGGTCTCACCTCAGAGCTCAAATCATAAAAAGTTAAAAGGTGAAAATGACCAAATTTTGACCCTTTTGTCTTATATGACCCCCCAAATACACCCCTAATGACCCATTACTAACACTAATTATCTCTAATATCACCTAATTGCCTAATTGTCCTAATCAAATCACTTTTAATCACCTTCTAACATCATTTAAGGCATGGAATGTTTGATACATTCTCATCCACCTTATCCTATGTCAAGAACTACATCATCATGAGGTATTTTAGGAATATGTAGGTAATACTTGGTTCCATTTTTATACCTAGGGATATATCAGCCACCATCTATCTATTGTCACCATCTTGTCCTCGTAATAGTCAATTTCCAATCACGTCATTGTCAAACATGACATCTTACAAAAAGTATATCTCTATCACTGATAAAAAATCCTTATCACTATTATCTCTTTTAAATATTTCCCTATAATTTTTCCTTGCTATGAGACTCATCACTGCCTGGAACCCATCATATCTAAATCAATCTTGTCATATTAATCAAAACACTTTCTAGACATTTGTTGTCTATCTATAACCCATCACTTAAGCTACTTTTTATCTTTCCCTATTAGGGTATCTTAATTATCAATTGGAGAATCCCAACCCCATCCTATTATGGTTTCATCCCACCCTAGGATTTCCTTTTGAGTGACCATCCAAGTTGATTTACCCCTGTATGCTCCCTCAAGGGGGCATCATATCCTACTAACATCTGACATTTCTTAACATCATGGTTTTTATTTAAAAGATCATTACTCCTTTCAATTAATTACACTCACATATATCTTTAAAATAGGGGAAAATATATGCACTAAATTATGCTCACCCCACTAATTATACTAATTTAGTCTAATTCCCATATTTCATAGCTAAATTAACTAATAACCTAATAACATCCATCCCATCCCCATATCATGTAAACCTTATTCAATCTCAAAAAATAATTAATACTATCATTAAAACCCATAATAGAACATAGTACCCACTAACATATTCCCTAAGTCAACTATCCAATTTAAAATTCAAAAATAATCTACCTACCCAACCACAACCTATCATGACCTTCCCTAAAACCCTAAACCCTATTGGGATATTTCTAAAATTAGAATATTCTAGAAATCTTCCCCATTTTATCCCCCTTCTCTAGAATTATATAATTTTAGAGATCTTTTTGGAATTAAAAATTCCATGGAAAATTCTTGGCCCTTGATATCAATGGCCCAAATTTTAATTTGAGCCATTGATCTCTCCCTCCATGACTATTTATACAAACTCTTCCCCCACCCTCAAACTAAATTGAAAATCCATAAATCCATCATCGTGATACTATTTTGCATCCATAAAATCTCTCTTACATCCATTCATATCCACTATCAATCCCATTTAATAACTTAGAAGCCATTATCAACACTTATCAAGTAACCTAACATTTCAAGTTTTGGACATCAAATAATCCATTTTCAAATCCTAGAGTGGAGTCATAAAGAGGTAAAAATAATGGTGAGAATGTTATTATTATTCTAATTTCCTCTTTTATCCATTATTATTGGTGTGATTAGGTTTTAGGTTTTTATTACTAGAATTAGTAATATAGATTAAATCTAAATTTTAGTGTACAACAAGTGATACCAATGGAGGAGTAGGCACAGGGAGTTATAACTTAGGAGTTAGAGGAACTGTGGAGTCCCAATCCTTAAATGAGTTAATCAAGATAGTAGGGACACTCAAGGGTGGTAAATTAGGAAAGATTAAGGGGGATGAAGATGAATTAGTACTTATCCTAGGAGTTAGGATGAACAGTATAATCGAAGTCAAAATGATTGAATTTATGGATAGATATTATTGTGTAGTTTTTTGGTGGATAATGAGGATGGAATGGAGGAGATTTTAAATTAAATGGAAGGAATTATGGAAGGAGGTATTTAAATTGTGGGAGGAGTATGTGAAATAGAAACCTCAATATCCAATAAAGGGGAGACCTGAGTATCCAATTGACTTGATTACATTATTAGCAATGGAATTATTATCATGGGTAAACTAATGGGAATGGAGGGTGGAATCACTTTAGGTGAAATAGGAGTGGAGATAAGAGGAGAAGGTATTGGAGTTATAGGAATGATTGAAATATGTGGGGTATGAATCATAGAGATGAGAGTTATGACTATTACTAAAATGGGGGTTGAAGTTATGGGTACTTCAATTATAGCTATATCCTCAGATGAAATGGCTATGGGTTGATCTATTTATGCTCCATATTTTCTTAATTAACCCTTTTTAGCCTTTGATTTCTTCTATTTTTGTGGTATATCACTAGCCTATGTGGTTTCTTTGTTGCTACACCACTGGGACCCTCTATTGATAGTGTAACTCCTTGTTCTTTGAAATTTAGTAGTTTTTCACTGATACTTACTATTTCTTTAGTCATTTGGACCCTTTTAATCCTAAGCCAATTAAGTGTTTTATTGATCATGTGGGTAATTCTATATATTAGAGAAAAATATTTAGTAATATACCACCTTACTACTAGAAGGGGTTGTAATTATATCATATTAGCATGGTAGACTTTGTTTACTAGGGACTAATCATCCACCAAGTCCTTAGGTATTGGTTCTAAATCAGAATATTTGACCCGATCTAAGGTCATTCTAGAGTAGTCCCTCAATCTAACTTCCTCCTCATCATCCAAATCTTCTTAGTAATATTCAAAGTAGGTAACATGTGAATATGTGGAAATTCCCAGTGTGTTAGTGATTTTACCATGAACATCATAGAATGGTCTCACCTCCAAAGCTCTCAGGTTCATTTGTATCATTTTTGCTTCTACACACTTAGATTTTGCTAAGGAAGGGCATGTGTATCTACCTATACTGATTGGGAAATGAATTCATGACTTGTTTTTGCTAGATAATAGCTTGTGAGTTTTCACAAGTTACCTCACTAGATCCATCAATGCCCATTTATCAATCACATATCTTGGAAGGGTGTAAGGGAAACCAATGAATCCACATACCTTGATGTAGGAGTAGGTGTGTAACTAGATGAAATAGGAACCCCACTAGTTGATCTCTATAGTGGTTGCATCAGAGAATATATTTCTCTCTAATTCCTTATCAAACGTTATTATGATGCAGTAGATGAATGCATCATTGACTCTCCTAAAGTGTTACCTACTTGCCTCAAGAGTAAGGTTAGGGTAATAGTTAAACACTTTATTTTCCTCACTAGCCACTATGTTGAGACTTAATAAATATCTCCCTTTGGCCAATATATATACTAGGTATGAGGCCATATAAAATTTCCCTATGGTTTGTACCTCCATAAAATACTTGTGGAGGGAATCATTGATGAGTTGTGTCTATTAGATGTATTGTTTATTCTCATGGATGACCCATATATATTGATACATCTAATCTTAAAATATCTTTACATCATGGATACTAGTGATCCTATGTAGTAATATAATTATATTTCCTACCTCATATTTGAAATAAATCATCACTAATGTCTTAGGAAATCTGGTAGATGTGACCTTTGGTATTCTTAGTCATTTCTTGTTTATTACTCTCAAGAATCTAATGTTATTGTCTTCAAAGATGTTTTTGGATGATTTTTGGAGTTGTATCTAGATAAATCTCAAATTCCAATATCACAAACATGGTGTCAATAAAATATAGGTCTAGATTTAAAATTCTTTCCCCTTTATCATTCATCACCTCTCTCTTGTCAACATCATAATGTTGTGCTGGCATGAGTACCAACTCAAGGCTTTACATAGTTAAGGGTAAAGATGCTACTTGGGGAAATCTAGAGTCATAGATGCTTTGTATCTAGTTGTTCTTAAATTTAGCATTGATACTAGTCTAGAAGTCACCTAGGTCATTATTTCCTAGGCCTATGTCTATAATCTAAGTTGTGTTGGATTATAGACTAAGAGTGACACCAAGTCCTTTAGACTTAAAATTCATCTCTTTATTAGACATGGATTATAGAGAAATTACTAAGGGAAAAACAACCATAAAAGTTTGTGGAATTTACAAGTGCTAGATGTAGGTAGAAACTCTTGTGGAATTTGGAGTTGTTTTGTGTAGGTGAAAAGTCTGTGGGAGAGTAGAGGTGCAAAAGCAGGTTAAAATCTCTAGTGAAGATTGGAGTTATTAATTGTAGGTGGAAACTCTATGGAAATTGGAGTTGTTTGAAGCAATTTAAAACTTAGTGTAACTTGGAGGTGCAAATTATAGGTTGAAATTCCATAGGGACTATAGATTGATCTTTCAAGGAATATTTGTCTAGTTTGGGAATATCCTAGGAATATTAACTAGTTATGAAATTTTCAAGCCCTATGTTTTCAATGTGAATTTTGGAAAAAATAATAGGTCTTTGAGGGAAATTTTAGAAAACATGACTTCAAAATAGACCTTGATACCATGAAAAAAACCTAAAATCTTGATGGTGTCTAAGCAAACAATGAAAGCCTAAAAATCAAATCTACATAGGCATTTTCAGGAATGAAAATAGATCAAACAAGTTTTGAAATAGAAAAAATGATAGCCTTTTTTGTAAAATATGTATAAGGTAGAGTGAAGTACCATAAAAAAACATCAATGGTGGTATGGCATGGTTCAAGGTCATGGTTTGCAGGGTCATGGCTCAAGGTAAAGGCATGACACATGGCTTGAGGTCACTATTAAGTTTGTAGATATCCAAACTCAATTTAGAAAGTTAAATAATGAATTAAATAAACCCTAATTCCATTTATTTATATTAAATTTTACTATAATTAATACCTCAAGGTGATGGTGGGTGGAGTTTTAGAGTCTAGGAACACTTTTAAAATTTTTCAAACTACACATTAACCTCTAGATTCTATAGGCAAGGCTAGGTTGACTCTTTTAAAAATGGGAAGGTGAAACTTTAGAAATAATTTACAATTTTGAAAATTTAAAATTGCTCTTGGAGTTACAAATTCCATAGGGAAGGTTTTTGGTGAGAAATGAAACATGGATTGAAATTTTCAAATTACTCTCTGAGTTTAAGTTTCAATATGGAATGCTATGTGAGAGGTAGAAATTGAGAAACAATTTGAAATTTTGCAAATTGAAAATTACACTTGGATTTATAGATTCCATGGGGTATTTAGTTTATGAGAAGTGGAGGTCTAGATAAAATTTGCAATTTTTCAAATTGAAAATTATATTCAGATCTCTGGTTTCCACTAGCTAATATTTAGTGGGAAGTAGAGGTTTAGATGCAATTTGTAATTTTGCAAATTATAAATTGTAGTCAAATCTCTGGTTTTTTTTGGCTAGTGTATTTTGGGGTTTGGAGTCAAGGAAGAAATTTTCAATTTTGAAAATTGAAAATTGTAGTCTAATATTTGTATTTCACTAGCTAATTCATTAAGGAATCTAGAGTCTAGGAAGTAATTTGTAATTTTACAAACTGCAAATTGCATTCCAATATCTATATTTTATAGGCTTAAGAAAATGTGTGTTTTGGGGAAATTCAAGGAATTCTTAAAAAAAATTAAGGGGAATCCCTTAGGTTACTTGAAATTTTTATATATTTGGGACAAAAATATCAACATTTTTGGTGACCTCTCTAGGGTGATTGCCTAGTAATTAGTTTCTTTCTAATAGACTTCTAGTTCATTGGGCATGGATTTATTTTAAGCTTTAACACACTTAACTAGTGAATAAATAAACTAGGATTTGCCAAAATAAGGAAAAAAAAAAAAAGAACAAACAAAGGAAACAAAAACTCCTAATGGATTGACTTGTGCAAAATCACTTATTTGGAAACACAACTAACCCTATTATATACAAAATTTTATTTTTTGGAATTAATTCCAACCTCAAAAGCAAGCTCTGAGGCATATCCCATTGACACAAATAATTAGTTTTGATCCATCAAGATTGGATAGATAGAATGCATTAGCTCCTTTACACTAAGTTATAATATATAGACCACTTCATATTGCATCAAACTTGGTATGCTTGTCAATTTTATCCTTGTCCGCATCCCATTTGAGAACTATGTCTCCTTCATTGAAGATCATGTTAGATGTTTTTTTAAATCAAAAATCCTCTATGTTTGAGCTTGATTTACTTCTAGGACTTTCATTTATTGGTTCATAAGTTATTATAGTTCCATGATTTCTACCAATCTTACTATCATTTCATCATTGACAATCAAATCTAATTGGTAATTGAGCTCTAGAGATGGTAACTCAATTGACAGTGAGATTTGGGCTTCCCTTCCATATACCAACATGAATGGGGAGTTACCAATAACTCTCTTAGGGGTGATCCTATTAGCCCAAAATGTTTATTTTAAATTTATGTGCCATGTCCTTTGGTTATCCTCTATCTTAACCTTGCATTTAAACTTTATGAGGGCTTATAAAAATATAACCAACACCAAGGGCATTCATATCATTTTCATATTTGTTTGCTCCTACTAGGTTAGAAATTAGTTTCCCTAATTATTAATCAATGTCATCATCATTATCACACTAATAGTAATAATTGTATTCTAACTCATTATTAAAATACATGGAACTCATATAAACATTCACAACATCTTGAAATAATACATCCAAAGGGAGATCCATTGCAAGAACACTAGGGTTTGAATCAATCATAATGTGATTAGGGATAAATATATTTTAAGAAACCCAAGTAAAATAAATAGTAGGAACATACAATATCTAACCTTGGTATTTTTAATGATAGAGTAAGCACAATGTACTATTTTCTTAAAAAATGCATTAGGGATAGGGATAACGATTATGAAAAGATATATTGATCCCTAGAAAAACTAATTATCACAATAACCACAAGACATAACCCTAGAAGAGAAGAGAGCATGCAAATAAAAGTGTTTTCACCAAAATTTAGTATGGTAAAGTGAATTTACCTAGAAAATGCACTATACGAAATAATAAACAATGATAATTTTTAATTGGAATAGTTTTACACAAATAAATAGTAAAAACATACATGATTATAATAAAGGAAAGTAATATAACTAAAATTAAAATAGAGAGATTTATGATAATAATATTTAATTGTATAAAAATTATATTATTATTTATGCTAAAAATTAGGTGGGAATAAAACTAAGAACCAATGTAGATATAACCCAAAAAAATTGGAGGAAACTGATGAATTTGAAATTTTCATTAGGAGTGGACATTATGCACCTAGCATGACCAATACATATTCTAGGTCTATTGCATGCTCCTATAAACTATATTTTCTTGAAATAAAATTGACAATTATGATCCTCTACACTTATGATATAAAAAGCTTGCTCAGACTATTGGAATTCACTATACATCACCTATAAAAACTTTTCCTTCCTTAAAACACTAACCAGCTCTTAAAACCTTATAAGACCTTTAAAAATATAGTTAGTTAGGGGTTTACATCACTCAAATCTTAGTCCTTTGAAATATTATAAATTTTTACTTTATGAAATTTAAAAAACAATCATGGTGATGAAATCCCTAATCCTTATATGATATTTCACTATATGAAAAATTATAAATGATACAATATGAAGACTTAGATTAGAAATATTCCTTAATTACTTAAATTTTTCACTATTAGACTTTTGTTTATCACTATTTACCTATTCTTATAACTCTTATCACATTTTTCTCAATCAAATATTGTCTTATATGCACTAAAACACACATGTGTGTATATATACTTATCAAATTCAAATTAGGACCCTATTAGCATGTAAGATGACACATAAAGGGTGAGAAAGATGAAAAATGGAGCATAAACATTGAATAAATAGGGGGAGGGATAAAGGACCCAAACTAGGAAGGGATTGGGATCATAGTGTATTCTCTAATAAAATACCAAGAAAACCTATAAAACATAGAAGACCATAGGGGAATATGGAGGAGAGGTAAAATTAGAAAGGGGGGGAAATAAATCCCAATATAAAGGAAAACCATGTCAATAAGATCCTAACATGAATTTATAATTAATGGACATTTTAAATCAATACAAATAAACACCTAAAACTATCCTTGGGTCAAAAAACTATGCATCCAATGATGTATATAAAATATATGATTATTTGTATATTTCATGTTAGCTTTATAACAAATATATGTATCCTTGTGTGAGTATTATTTTCTCATGTATTTATGGGTTTAGACTCATTCAATGGAATAAAAATTAAATTAACAACTTTATATACTTTTACCATTAAAAACTAAGGTAATTCAACATAAATATCCCTATTTTTATTAGATAGGTTAAAAATTGGGATAAAAGGGGATCCTACCCATACAAAAGGGATCTAAAAGATAAGCATGAATAATAGTAGAACAAAAAATTAAAGGATAGGAACCTGACAGTAAAAAGCCCCTTCCACTAAAAGATGAAAAGTTTTATCAAAAAACCAAAGGTAGACAAACTTGAATAAAAAAGTACCTACTAATTAGATTTAGAGTAGATGACCAATTTATTGGCCTTGATACTTCCCTCTTTGTTGTTCATTTTCCCTCTAGTATGATTTGAAATAGACTGATCTTCTTCCTCACCCTGTTTCTTATGTTTCAGACTAGAAAGCTTAGGTTTATCCTCCTTTTCAAACTCCTTGCTATATTTATCCATGTCATTTCTCTAGGAAGTGTTTTTCCCTTGGGGAGTAAGCACGTCAAAACCTACATGATCTTTATCAAGATTAATTTATTCCATCCCATGAGCCAAAAGTCCTTTGAGGTTTTTGACTTCATCTACTATTTCATTTTAAAATAGTTTTTGGATAGAAATTTTGGTGAAGAGCTTGTCAAGGGACTACTCAATTTTAACCTTGTTCTTGGGGAAAATAACTCTCTAAATTCTACTAGAATTAGGAAACACATATATAGGATTCCCCTTTTCCTTACCTTTCACTTTGAAACCCTCCTATGACAACTTAGCTCTAGGCCCTTCACTCTGTTCCTTCCCATCTTTATCAAACTTAGACTCCATAAAGAAATAGTCATCCCTATCAGATCTTCATATTCACTAGGGATGTTAATCACCTCCATGAAATTTTTTGACCATAATGCTTCCACTTTATTAACTAGTAATAATATTAGCCCTTGGTGGATAATATCCACTGAAGGGTTACACTTGAAATTCATAACCGTCACTTATAAGGATTTCAAAAGAAAAATAAAAGACTGATAGTATGCCCCTTGAAGTGATTAAGTAAGATAAAGTGGTGTAAAAAAATTACTATGTGTTTACCCTCGAAAGTGATGTAGTGCATGATCTATAGAAAAACATCATGCCACCTTCTCAACAAGTTAGTCCTCACAAACCATTTTTTGGGTGCAACCTTGGGTTTATTATTTTCCTTGATAAATAAAATGTTGATGATCTCCTCCTTCCACTTTTTATCCATAAAGGATTTGACACAAGAATATTCTAAGCCCATTCTCTCCTTGATGAGTTCTTTAGTTATCAAAAATTTTAACCCATGCATCTGAACTTCCCTATCCTTTCAACCACATGCAAAATCCTTTAATAGCCTAGTGTTGTGACCTACCAGCCATTCCATGAAAGTCACTAGGCCTTATTTAACCATCTTGTGTTAGACATATTCATAGGATATGGGTTTGAATCGATCATGGTCACCACCCATAATGCATTTCTATGAACTTATATTGCAAACTTCCCTATTTGATCCCTTTGCACTGAAATGCATTTTGGAAATGGATCTAAATAAATTATTACTAGAGGATGCCAATTTAAACTGAACATGCAAAGCTTTGAGATAGGACTGATTGATGATTTCCTTGCATGAATTGGCATCATATTTCTTACGCTAGATTTTAAATGTCATTAATAAGATCATAATTTCAAAAAATGGGTCATCCTTTATCTAATTCAATAAAGGGAATGACATCGGTAGGGAAATTATTATCTTGCCAACTAGTAAATGAATGACAAAAATATCCATATTAATTAATACACAACATGAACATAAAATGTAATGTTTCTATTTATATTTATCTTGAAAAAATATAAAAAATAAACTTACCCAAAAAATTATAACAAAATAATCACCTACTACCTTCCTAAAGTTTTTTGGCATTTACAAAAAATTAACAATTTCATGGTTAGTATTATTTTCAATATGCATTACTTAATTTTATGGTAGTATCTTGATGATATGATAATTACACTAATTTACAATGTTAAGGTAGAACCCTTCTACTAATACTTTCCACATGTTGTCCCTAGATCAACATTATTTACATTGAAATGATGTACACAATTTTTTTCAAAAATGGCATAATATTCTATTCCTAATATATGAATATAATGATAGTTATTTTAAATTATAATAAGCTTTTATTTTTAGGTCCTTTACCCTATTATGGTTTTATTGGAAAAAATTTCACTGTACTAGGATAATTTACATTATACATGATAATATAGATAATTAACATCCTATTTTTTAAGATGTGATTCCTATTTTCTATCTATCTTTACTCAACATATCTATGATGTCTTAACATCCTCCATATTTATTACTACCCTAATTTATATTCTATGGGTTCTCCAAAATCACTCTTGACCTCTACTAACAACCTTACTACCATATTTATTTTACTAACTAATAATTTTTAAAAAAAACTATGTTTTATATGTTACTATTAAATATTTCCAACATTCCCCCTATTAAAAACATAGGGAAAGGGAAAATTATACATATATTGTAATATGTGATGTAAGACAAACTTTGATGGATAGGAAACATATCAACCTTTCATGTATGGGAATACATCAACTATCCAAGTATAAACATGGACATGTGCATCTATTCATCCTCCATGTATATCACAAATATTGATTGATAAGGAATAAATCAACCTTCTATGAATGAGAACACATCAATCATATAGGTATGAAAAGGGACACACACATCTATTCATCCAAAATATAAGTGAAAGCATACACTTTGGTTCATAGTTATATAAGTAAACAAGGACTAACACTTTTATTTACATGTAAAAAAGAACTAACAATTATGCTTACACTTATTTACTCAAATATACCTAATCATCATCAACTACACTCAAATATAAATAAATAAAAAATATTAATGACTAGGTCCCTGCTATCTTTAGTGAGTGTTGGGATTATGATTAAATTCATGTTTGTGGCATGTGTTTATAATCACTACCACCTAATCACAAATAACATAAATAGTATCCAATTTTTTTGGATACTATATCACTATTATTTAGTTTAGAAATGATTTTTTCCACTATTGAAATATGTATAGACACTTTAACTGAATCATTAATTTATTTACAATGTTTACTATTTACATTCTTACCTTACTTGATATATTTATCATTCCATTGACTTTTTATGAGATCCTTCGCTATTTTAGTCACTGTCTTGAAAATACTATATAGTGATGGGAAAGGATCTCAAGGATCAGAAGGACCTCAATCACCCCTATATATATTGAGAGTAACTCATCTACTAAAAACATCATTAAAACATCCATATTCTAATTATATTTTTTTTCCGGCTAAGTTCTAACAATCTTTGACCTTCTAAGACAAGATTAGCTCAAACAGGGTCATAGTTAAGCCTTATCAATGGAGTAGCCTTTTCTTCCACACTCTAATGGTCATTTTCCAAATTCGAGACACTCTAAGTTATCCCCCCCACCCTTTTAAAAAATTTAATTAATGGAACTATTTCAAAATTTCCACTATAGAATCAAATCAAGGTCATTAAATACATATATAGAAATCACTAGGTAATTCTATTACACATTAATAAAAAAGGGCACTAATCTTTCCAATTCAAGTTTTGATTTATTATGATATTAAAGGGCATTCATTATTAATCATTCAAGTCAAAGTACTAGTTGCATCCATTTTAAAAAAAATCAAGATTCAAACACTCACTTTAAGAGGAATAATAACATTGGCTTAAGGCCTTTTTGGGCTATGTAGGTAGCACTCAAATTATGCAATATTTTATGAGTATAGATTAGTTATTTTCCTTACCCAGTTCCCCCCTTTTTAAATTTAATGTCTATTTGTTTTATGTGAAAAAATGGGGTTTGTTATTTCAGGTTATTTCACATGTCAAATAAGAATAAAAAAACAATCAATCAACCATCTTTGATAGGTGTAGGTAAATAGATATAAAAATAAATTATACAGTCAACATAGACAAGGCCATAGTGTGCCCCTATCCAACCTAGTGCAATCATGTACCAATACATCACACAATTATATTTTTATGTGTCATAAAATTCATAGATCTTTAAAGCTAATTTTTCATCGATGATATACCTTCATAGGTAGTATAATTTAGCCAATATAGGTTCTTATATTTTATTTTATTTTAATATTTATAGCATTGTAATTTCTTTATTTTACATTTATGTTTTATATATTATGTAATCTAAATTAGTATTTCAATCATTTAATGTTTTATTGAATTTCATTGGTAAATAACTAAAATTTTGTTTGTAACCTATGTTCATAATTATTTACACATGAACACTAATAATATAAACATTAGCCATTGCCACTTGATACTATTTTCACTATTAGTCAGTTTGGCACACAAAAAATTGCACTACTATAATATGTAGCCTCTAAGGTAGTGGAAAATTTTAGGTTTGATAAAAGTCCTGATTTCTCCATTACCTCAAACTTATAATGGGATTTTATTACTAAACCATATTTAATTTGATGGTCTTGTGGACCCCATATCTCTCCATGATACATGCATAGTTATAGTGTTATATTTTTTACATAAACTATTGAGTATGATGCCAACATAGGCACTTGAATTCTATTTTTTTAATTAAAATATTTTTGTTTTTAGGTGTTTTAAAACTTATTTAATTTATTTATTATCTTAATTATTTTTTATCACTTTGACACACTTTCCAATGAATTCCAAAAAAATTGGTGGAATTGCTAGTTAATTGCCAGTTCACTATAGTTCACTTCAGTGTAGTTAGTTCACTATTTGAGTATTTAGTTGAGTCTAAATCATTATCCACTCATTACCAAAGAGGATTCACCTGGTTCTTGATTATATGAATTAAATTAAATTAAATTTGAGTTAGTTTTCTTTACTTATCTTAGTTAGTTGACTAGGATGACTTTCTAGTTGCATGTTTGACTTTACTATTACAAAGGCTTCTTACATAATGTCCAAATATTTATCATAAGTTAAATTTAATTTATTTATAATATTTTCAGTTGTATTAGTCTATTTTTAGTTCACTTAGTGTTATAAGAGTTCTTTATTATATTTTTATATTTAAAATTTACTTTCATTGTAAGTTACCTTGTAATAAGCTTATTTTAGATTTCTTTATTAATAAAAATTACACATAAAAGTTTTATAGTGCATTAATTAGAATTGAGAATATTATTGAATTTTTTATATATGATATTATTTTTGGTATACAATATTTTATACTATCAATCATATATTTTTAAGTTTGAAGTTATTTAGGACAATTTTTTTATCAACAATTTCACTCACAACATAGCTAGATTGATAGCTAGTAATTCTGGGACCATTTTATTAACACATAGCTTCAATATCAAAGTGATAAAAATATTATTTTTACTCAATAAAGTCATTAAAAACCTTAATTTTTTATCACATCCATGTTCAATCAAGGTTTAAAATGTTTTTTAGGCCATTTTTTTAGAAGATACAATGGTTTTAGTGAATTTTGCTTCCATGAAATTTGTTTTAGTGAGTATTAGAGAGATAAATTTAAGATAATTGTGTGTGAAGATTAGTTTAGGATAATTTTATTCATGGGTACAGACCACATCAATATAGGAATGCCTTAACACAAGATTAAAACATAACAAAAAAGGATGAAGAAAAGGGAGTGTATGAGATCTAGAACATGGTAAAAAATCAGAATCAAGGGAGTTTAAAAAAATAAAATTAAAAGGTAAAAACTAAATCAAAATTCAAAATTAATAGTAATAAATATTTTATTTATAATTACTGTAAAAAACCAAGACACATGATAAAATATTGTAGGATACTAGTAGCTAAGAAGCAAACCAATCAAGAAAGGGAAGAGAAGGATTTTCAAGCTGAAAAATTTAAGCTTAAAGAGGGATTATATTATTGTATAACATTTTTTTATGAATATATGAAAAAAATAATATGGTGTCTCTTAATTCAGGTTGCTCAAATCAAATGACAAATCAAAAAGATGATTTTAGCAAGTTAGATGATTTCTTCAAAAGCCAAGAGCAATTATGATAAGTAAATTCCATCCAAGTTGAATGAAATTATAGAATTAAAATCACCAAAATAAAATTTAAGGTTTATATAATTTATCTTAAAAGTGTTCCTCATATTTTTAGATGATATACTGATGAAATCAAAGCATACAAGGGTTGTAATCCTACTAGCAAATTCAGATTATTTATAGAGATTGTAAATCTTTTAAAAATGAGGTGTATGTTGATTCTAATCATGTATATTTAAAATTAATAATTAAATGATGGAATTATATTGAATTTTATTTTTAGGGTTTACAAATTCCTACACAGGTTTTTAGTTCATTAGGAAAAAATATTAGTTCCTTACAAAAGATTAGTAATCTATTTACATCAACACTAAGAAAGAAAAGGCATTTTTTTAATCCTCATCCATCCAATAAAATTTTGGATAATAATTATGAGAGTAGGATAATAATACTAAAACATCATTAATTTAAATTATTTTATGATACTTATGATGAAAATACTATGTTTGCATTATCATCAGTGACTAGTGAACCTAGAAGTTATGCATAAGCTAGTCAAAAGAAAGAATAAGTTGATGCTATGAAATTAGATATGGATTAAATTGAGAGTAATTATAAATTTAATATATTTATAAATAAATTTAATAATTTTCATTGGTAAAAAATGTGTCTACACTACCGAATTTAAAAGTGATGGTATAGTTGATAAGCTAAAATCTAGACTAGTTTCTAGATTTATGGGTAAAGGGTTACTTAAGCATTTGAAAATAGTAAATATAATTTTAATATATGTTAATAATGAAATTAATTTCATACAATCAAGGTATTTATGTCTTATTGGATATATATATATATATTTGAGGATCTCTTGATGACAGGAAGTCAACTTCTGATTACAACTTCAAATTGATAAATGGGTTGGTTTCTTGGTCTAAATAAGATAAAATTACATTATCATCTAATAAAATTGAATATAAAACACTTACATAATATTTACCATAATTAATATGGTTTATATTTTTTAATAATATCCATAGAAGATTCAAGGAGATGATAGGAATTTCACCTCTTTGCATCAAAGGGGGAATATTGAGTATGATGTCAACATGGGTACTTGAGTTATATTTTTATAAATAATATATTTTGGTTTTTTAGATTTTTATTAATTTTATTTAATATAATTATTATTTGTAGTTTTTATACACTTTCTAATTTTTTCCTAAAAAACAGGTGGAATTTCCGGTTAATAGCCAATTCACTATAGTTCACTTCAATGTAATCTAATTCACTATTTGAGTACTTGGTTGAGTATAAATCATTACTCACTCATTAAAAAATAGGATTAATATTTTTTATTGATTATATTACTTAAATTTAATTTAATTTGTGTTAATTTTCTTTAATTATATTAGTTAGTTGACTAGGATGACTTTCTAGTTGCATGTTTGACTTTACTTAAAGAGACTTCTTGCATGATGTCTAAATATTTATAGTAAGTTAAAATTAGTTTATTTAATATAGTTTTATTATTATATTTTAATTTCACTTATTAATATATGAATTATTTATTATATTTTTATGTTTAAACTTTACTTGCTTTGTAAGTTACCTTTTAATAAGCTTATTTTAGTTTTCTTTATTAATAAGAAGTACACACAAAGTTGTGTAGTGCATTAATTATAATTGAAAATATTATTATATTTTTTTATCTATGATATTATTTTATGCATACAATATTTTATACTATCAATCATATATTTTCAAGTTTGAAGTTATTTAGGACATTTTTTTTATTAACAGTTTCACTCATAACATTGCCGGTTTGAAAACTAGTAATTTAGGGACAATTTTGTTGATACATAGATTCAATATTAGAGTAAAAAAATATGACTTTAAATCATTAAAATTATTTAAAACATTCATAAACAGCCCCCCACAATTAAAAATTATTTTTGTGAGTGTCAGGGACAGCCAACAATACACAAATTTACAAGATGAATATTTTTATCTTAGCTTTGATAGGACAATAATTTGTTTAGAAAAGATCATAAGGTCTCATGAAAAAAAATAGTATGAATAAAATTAAAAAAATCATCATTTTGAAAAAAAAATCTAAAATTGACTCTTAGTTTGCAAGATATAGAATCATCCTTTGAGCAAGATTTAAGCCTAAAAATACACTATAATGATTAAATATATAAATATACAAAAAAATAGTTATTTTTTTAAAAAGGAGTGTAGAATAATACTATCCACAATGTGTAAAAAAATTTAAATAATTGAATCCTATTTTGGGATATATCAAATTAATTTGCATTCTGAGTTGACTTACGAAATTAAAAAAACTATAGTTTTTAATTATCTAGATTTTTAAAACTAAATCTAGAAAAATACTTAAAATCTAATGGGTTGTCCTAAATTTTTATAAATACCTAATGTTAAAAAATGTATATTGAATATACCAATCTTGTCTTGTATTTTTTTCTTTATCTTTGTTGTGCTTCATTTGTTGTGGGCTCTCCAACTCTAGTACTCCATTAAAATATCTCTTTCATTCATTTTACAAATGCTCTCCTAAAATTCAGATTATCCTATATTATATACATTCATATTTTTAATTCATACAACAAATAAAGGAGTAATAAATTTCAATATTTAGACAAAATCACTTGCATTTTCTTTGCATTCCTTCTTAAAATGTGTATTTTATATGTAAAACTACTCTCACTATTCACAAAATGTCTTTAAATAATTCATGGTTTTTGTTATCTACTATATAATATTTAAATAATAGTTTAAATATCTCAATTTATTTGACAAATGAAAAATATATTTTATTTTTAATGTTAGGCACCAAACTATTACAAAAACTCCATTTTTAATTTGGACTGTGTGCTTATTTTCTTGGATGTTGATAAATGTGTTTTCATTCAATGTTGGAACCTTCAAAATATTTCAAATGTTGGGAACTTGATTTTTTAAATTCATTATGCTCCAAATCCTCCACCATGTTTTTTCATGCTTCTTTTACATAAATAATTATTTCTAAATCTCTAGCACACATGCATATAATTTATAGACCTTGAAGCTTCATTTTATACCAAATATTGGCAAAATTTATATTGTATCTAAGAAATTTACGTTATACATAAAGAAATATATACAAATAATTGACATACTATTTTTTATGATATGATTCATATTGTATCACTATCTTTACTCAACCCATTTATGGATGTTTTGACATCCTCCCAATTAATACTTAACCTATATTCTATTATATGGGTATTCTCACAACCACCCATGACCTATACTAACAACCTTACTAACATATTTATGTTACTAACTAATAATACAAAAAACTCTATGATATATTTTGTTAGTACTAAATATTCATAATAGGGTTTTACTCAAACTAGGAATTTTTTTATAAAAATCAAGTAGATCTAAACATACACATTTTAAGTATAGAATTAAAACCTATTTAGATTAAATAAATACATAAAAAAGCCTAAGCATCACAAGCATAAGCTAAATCAATGCAATGAAATGATAAAGAGGTCAATAAACACATGCTCATTTATTATTCTATAAGGCTGAGACTATTCTATGTGTGAATGTGTTTGACCTACTCCTAGATTTTTGTACCTATACTATGCTCCAAGATTCACCCATAGATATATAGGCTTGTCATATACACACTAGGAAAAAATAACCTTTACATGTTAATCATTTGTATGTTCCACCAATAATATATCTATATTGTTTTAGAGTCTGGTTATTGTAGTGTTTATGTCTTAAGATTTCATAATTTTGATTGTACCTTCACTTCATAAATGTGTAGGTAAAAATATGTTATATGACTGAATATTATCTTTTACCTTTCTTTCACAGTCTAAAAGAAAATAATAATAATGGATTCAAGAAAACCACTATAACAACATTACAACTACATCTCCCACACACTCAGAATTAATCTCCATGTAAGCATGGTTGTTCCCAACACACACAACCCCATTTTTAAAATTCAAATAGGGGCCCATTATTGTTTGAATATCTTTATTCAAGGTCTTATAAACCTTAGATATCCTCTATATTGGTTTTAATATGCAAATTTCTAAGGTTATCCTTAAATATATAGATTTACAACATTTAGAATTATGAAAATCAAAGCTTGGGCATTAATTATGATTCATTTTAAACCTTCAAATTTCATAATGTTTCTTGGAAATTAACTTCATGATTTTTAGACCAATGGATCTAATATAGTGTGCCCTAGTGTTTATTTTATTTTATTTTATTATGTTCACAGGACTATACACAAAGACTTATAAATTATCCACACCTAGGCCCTTCCTTATAAGTGTTCCAAACTTTTTGAGCTCAAAGATAAGGAAAAGTGGAAGTATCAAATTACTCATAACCCTTCAACCTTCATAAAAGGTCTTAAGTATTTCAAATTTATGAGACAAATGGAACTATCACATTACTTAGAATGCACTATAGTTTAATGATAGTTGTGTACCTTACTAAAAATCAAATCATTGTAGGTCATCTACATGGAAAGACAATGTTACCCAGGATAAAGTTCACTTTATGAAAATTTCTAAGTCATCAGAGTTCCCAGGGCCTTAAGACCCTGCCACATGGCATAGTTTTATGAAATCCTAGATTTGAGGGGTTAAAATCAAGTTAATGACATAATGGCCCCATGGCCCTGTAGTTTAATTACCCCAAGGTTCTTAGTTTCAAGGGTTTGATATTTGGCATAATTTTATTAACTTAGAGCTTTGGGGGGTTAAAATTAAGTTAATGGACTTGTGGCCCCTTGGTCCTAAGTCTTCAATTTCCTATAGCACTAAGAGCACATCACACATCAATATCCTAGTACCTAAATATTTATTGAAATATGTAGATAGTTAATAGTTTAAACTAACATGGCCCTGAGTCTCTAAGATCTTGAAACCCTAAGAGCACTCCACAAGGCTCGATTTTATTAACTCACATCCCTAGATCATATAAAGCAAGATAATAAGTCTAAACATCCCTAGTGAATGAGAAATAGATAAGTTTTACAACTAAAGAGATGTGTTTCTAGATTACATAAATAATTTAATAATTGAGTAAAATTTGGTAAGTGAGAGATCGACACTTGTCTTAAATGGGATGACTAAACATGTATCAATTGATGAAAATTTACCATTTGGTAATGTAGACACCAAAATAGTGTCAACCCCCTTGGTCCCTTTCTAACTTCAACATGCCTAACCTATACTTTATTAATTTAAAATACTTATTTTAAATTAATAATCCCCCCTAGACACCTCACCTTGGATTCCTAGCTCTTAGGCCATTTATCACCCTATGACTAATCATAATTACCTAAGACCTAATTTTAACTCTCCCACTAATTCTCATGCCTATTAAACCCGCATTTGGAACATTTAATAATGACAACCAAACTTGGCAGATGGAAGAATGGGTAAAAGGCTAAAAATAGCCTTTTTTCCCCATTCTCTAGCCACCAATGTCGATTAACAGTCGACCGACGCCGGTGGTATTGCCGATGTCAATTGCTTAAAACTAAATTCCGACCTCGACTGCAACCCAAAAGTGAATTCTCTTGCTCCTAGGATCCGAATTCTCTTGCTCCTTGACTCTTTGTAGGTATCATCATTCTATCATCACTCTCCAGGATAAGAAACTCTGCATCAGTCACTCCACACTTGATTGAAACTTTGCATGAGGTCTTCGACATCAGCCATAACAGAAACAAGTCTTCGACACTTTTGGTTCTCCACCAAGAGCTAAGTATTCTTCTGGTTTATATTTTAGTATTCTTAGAGTGCATTGGTAATTAGTCCATTAGCTATTTCTGAGTACTATTGACAGACAACCTAACTTTTTTCCTGGGGCCTTCCTCTCATTCTTATTCTCTTTCCACCCCTGTCCTCTACCTTAGCCCTTTCCCAAACCATATTCACTGTCTTGCAATCCTCCAAAAACCATTAAATAGACCCAGACTCCTAGACCCCTCTATTGACCATAAACCCATCCAAAACTCATCCAAGGCCATTGCCCTGACTGACATCGACCATTGCCCCTACCGACGTCGATAGACTAGCTAACATCGACAACCTTGACCAACCGATGCCGACAAAACTACCAACATTGGCGATTGTGGGAGACTGATAATAGAATATAGGTACGCATTATCTCTATTTATTCTATTTAGTCTTTCACCATTTCTCTTTCTAGAAACACTTTTTTATCAACTAGTGGACTGTCATCCCTCAAGGAAGTCTTTGCACTTCTGGGACCAAGCTTTGCTTGGCAGTCCACCATATATCTAACATTTTCTTTGTTTAAGTCTTTCTTATCTATAGGTGTCATCCTCCACAGCCAAAGAGGAGCTCCTTCAATCATCTGGATATGGTGTGCAACTTCATCTGGGTATCATCTAACCCCTGACCATTTAACTTCAGTTTCTCATTTCTTTTGAATGTAAAAAGCAAAAATGAGTAGAAACATTCTGGCACGCCTGGTGGGACCTTGGAGTTTTCCTTGGGTTCATCCTTTTCCTTCTAAAGGCAAACATTCATATAGGTGCATTAGATCTCTTCTTGCATCCTTTTCTTCTATTTCTTTATTTTGAAATGAAACTATAAACACAAGTTAAAAATAACTTCTTTCTTTTTCTTCTTGTCACTTTTTCCTTGCATCTTAGAGTAGTGAATATTCATAATCTTAACCTCTTCTCACTTGTTTGCATGTGAATAAACACATTTCAATTTGGGTTAAAAACATACTGCATTTCATTCCTACTTGAATACATTTTTAGCTCATCTAGTAATTAAAAACGCATTATGAGTAAATTGTAGTGCACATATGTTACACATCTAGACCACAAGCACATCAAATTAAACATCTAAACATACCTGAGACAAGGCCCGACTAGGATTTCATCACCTAGCGGATACCTTATCCTTCTTGGTAATCCTACTTGGACTTCACTACCAAGGGGAGAACCCACTTTGTTCTCTCACAGAGTATAAACTCTAGGGGAAGTATATATTGGCTAAGCGACCCAGTATGGCTCTGGGCTCATGAAGTGAGGGGAGCAAGCTCCTAGCACCAGGCCACATATGAAACCTAATATAGATTTTGAGCACCAAAACTTAACCTGAAACCAACCTTAGATTGCCTCTTTTAGGACCCATTCTAAGAGCCCAATTCCCAAACATATTCTTCTAAGGCATAAGCCAACACGACTCTAAAAATTTATTATTAGGAATTAAATGTTTAGAGGTTGGTTGCCTTTATCTCTTTTTCTATTTTTATCTAGTTTTTTGAGCTGGTAAGGATGAATTATTTTGAGCTTCAAAAAACAACTCAGAGCTTTCTTCTTTCTTCCAAAAACTTTCAATTTTTTGAGTTTTTAGAAATACACAGACACTAACATCAGTTTTTCCACTGACATCGGCAACTATCTTCACCGACATCAGTTATCAGACTGACATCGGCAACTTACCTCACTAAGATCAATTTTTCTACCAATGTCAGTCACTGTCAAAAATCTTTCTTCTCAAATAGCAAGCTAAAAACCTGACCTTTTTGCTGTTAAAAACACATTCTAGTTTTTTGAGGCTAAAACATACAGTTTTTAGAACCTCAATCTATTTTGCCTTGGATGGTTTTGACACGTAGTTAAACCAAAACTCTTGTTGAACATGCAAGGCAACAACCACTCCTGCCGAATGAAGAAACTAAAGATTTAAATGCTGAGGAGGGTAAAGAGGTGTCTTTTGAAGATCCTAAAGGACTACTTCCTGAGGTAGATACAAAGATCTCTCTTGAGATAGAAAATTCTGAGATAGAAGGAAATGGAAGGCAAGCAGAAAACATATTACCCACATAAAGCAAAGAGGAATTGACAGATTTATCAGAGCAAATCATCCTATACCAAAGGGTAGAGGATCGATGGAGAGAGGCAGAAGGCAAAGTAGTGCTAGAGGAAGGAGAAATCTTGACAGAAACTGGAAATAAATTAGAGGAGAGAGAACCTCTACTTTCTCAGCCAATGGAGATTCAGGCTATTAATGAATCACCTTTGGAAGAGCTTCTTGTGATTGTTAATGGAGAAAATTTAAAACATCTTCCAAACCAAAGGAAAAGCGCTAAAAAAAAAGACAAACACTAAGAGAATAGAAACCAGAAGCAACAAAAAAGAGCAGCAAATGAAGGCAAAACACCTTGTTTCTATTATGGATATACCTAGAAAAAGAGATGGGCAGAGTTCAAAAGCGAAACCGAATGTTGGCTATCCGGACAAGCCCAGAAGAAGACCCATAAGGAAAATCAGAGAGATAGAAAGCAAGCAAAATATAGCTGATGGAAGGCAGGCAACAATTCTGGATTTTACCCCTAAAAAATAGTTATTAGTCTTTATTTGGAAATGAGGGGGCTGAATGTATAATGAACATAGATGTAATCTCTGAATTACCTTAGGATGTTACTACTTCTAGTAAGTTTCAGGAATGTCTTTCCTATTTGTTAACGCTTATCTTTCTTAATTTTGTAATAGGGTTTTGGAGCCCCTTCAAAACTTGCTTTTACCATAATCTAAAACAACCACTCCTACCTTCACCTTCTATATCAAGTCCCCAAATGGAGTATAATTTAGAAACTGAATGTACTCCTATCCAACCAACCCCAACTCAACCCCCTATTATTCCTGAAGGGGACCAAGACTTTGAAAGGTTCCTTGACCTCAATGTCAAGGCTCTTCAACACTATCTCGCAAGAAGTCAAATGTGAGATCCTTCAGGCAACCCAGTTTATGGGATGCCAACTTCCTTAGTTGAAATGGCAATCATATCGACAGCCTCCATAACCCAACCCATGGTCACCCAGGCCATTGCCTCAACTAAAAACCCAACCACGACCAATATTTAAAGTGTGGCCTCTCCTTTTGTTTCTGGGCCTACCTCCATTAGGGTTTCTATACCCCCTCAACCACAAACCATTCAATAAAGTCCTACGCCATTCCAGAACTTAATTGTCTCCATCCTACCTACTCTTGCACCCATAAATACAAGAGTGACTACTTATCCTTCAACTAGTGTTGCCACCATCCAACCACCTTTGGTGACATCAAGCCAAGTTATGCCTTCTAGCTTCATGACACAACCACCCTTGGCTTCAACATCAGTCCCTATGACTAGTTACCAATATGTTATGCCTATACAAGCGCAACCAACTATGTCATACGCTCCACCTAACACCTTCCAAATGCCTTACAACCTAGGGGGCGCCCCACCTACAAATCCATCAACCGATCTAATCAATATGTTGATGGATAAGGTGTCTAATCTTGAGACATCCATTTTAGATTCAAGAAATGTTCTCTCATATGAACAAATCTATAATGAACCTATTCATCCTTCAGTCCCAATTAGACCATATCCTAACCAGTGGGAACTCCCCAAATTTACTTGATTGTAGAGTAAAGCGGACCCACAACAACATCTATGAGTGTTTAGACATGCTTGTTACCTCATAGCGCATGATGATGTGTTATTACTTCACACATTCCCCATGTCACTTTTAGGGGCCACCCTTGACTGGTATAGCTCTATTACCAGTCATTCTCTCTTTTCTTTCACTCAACTAGCCCAACTATTTCTCGACCACTTCTCAATCAACATCACTAAGAAGGTCTCCATTACAGACCTCTATTCTATTAAATAATTAGATGATGAGTCAATCACTAACTTTGTTTCCCATTGGAGAGGTTTGATCAACCAACTCTCCTTTTCATTACCTCAACCTGAGCTCATTGAGCTTTTTTCAAGAGCATGTGCCAATAACATCTCATCTACTTTGCGGGTCCAAACATTCTGTACATTTGACGAAGCTTTCACCATGGCTTGTAATCTTGAACTCCATGCAGTTGAAGAAGATAAGGTCAAATTGTGTAGTAACACAAAATCTAATGACCCTTCTTCATCCAAACCTTCTTCCCATTCCAAGTCTAAGGGATCAGCGAATGCTATGGTCCTTAGGCCATCATCTTCAACAACAACCAACCAATCTCAGCCCTCCACATCAGAATATATCATAAGACAATTCCAACAATGATACATACAGCGTTAGTACACTCCAATAGGAGAATCATATGCTTCCATCTTGGATAAACTAGTCAAGCAGGGAGTCCTCAATCTCCCTCAAATTTGACCACCTCAATTTGACCCCTCAAAATCCATCCCTACATGGTATAGGGAAAATGACTTTTGTAACTATCATCGTGTCAAGGGTCATGACACAGACAACTGTAAAACCTTCAAAAACATCATTCAAGACATGTTGTACAAGGGGGATATTATTTTGGATAACCTGAATGCACTGGCTAACCAAAACATAGACATCTTTAGACAACCTTTCCCTAACCATCCCCCTAGCCAAAACAATGTACAGACCATGGCCAATGACTCCAAAGAGCATAATATATGCATGATCAACATAGTCTCTCCTTTTATGCCTAACCAACCTCTCCCATAGTCTGAAGAGGTTAGTCAACTTATTTGTCCATCATAGGTAGAAGAGCCTTCTTATCTTATTTGTCCATAACAAGTAGAAGAGCCTTCTTCTCCTATTCATCCATCACAGGTAGAAGAGCCTTCTTCTCCTATTAGTTCTCCATCGACCTCTCTTATATTGGAGGATGTTTTGATGGCACCAACACCGATAGCCTCACCCTCATCCTTATTATCATCAATGGGGGATCATACTTGCCCCACTCCTTGACCACACACAGAATCCATGACCATTCCTGTGCTCTATCCAAGTGAAGAGCCAAAATCTCCAAACCCTTCTCCGCTGAGAGAGGAACTTACCACCTCACCCACTTCAGCCAAAGAAGATCTGGTGAAGGTAGACTTGAACCTCACCCCTCACAATATTAGCCCTCACATTAAACTAAATAAGGCTGCTAAACTACATCAGAGAACTTCTCCCCCACCTTCACCATTACCACCTATCTTGGGTCCACATCCCTCCACTTTAAAAGGAGTGCTCCCTATTTCAACACCTCACAGAGGCAAATCACCTCCATTACTCCCTTCACCCATCAAAAACCTACATCCTCCAAAACATTTGGCACCTCTCACCAAGCAAGTGTCATTTACACCTTTGACCACACCACCAACTAAAAAGGTGGTACGACCAACTCCTCCAACTTCTAAACAGAAGTTGTCAACACCTACTACAACAAAGAGCATAGACCCACTAAAGGGTTCTTATGCTTTACTGTTACACCAATTATTACAGTTTTCTAGCATCATTCTCCCTCCAAGTAAGTCATACTGACCTCACAGATCAAAACCAACATGGTTTGATGACACTAAAATTTGTGCATATCATCACACACCTGGGCATGACACTAAGCATTGTTGTGCTCTTAAAGTTGTGATTCGTCAACACTTCAAAAAGGACACCCTTTTCACTAAGGATCCTTTTGACCACCATTTCAATAAACCATCGACACCATCCCATGCCTCTCAAACATCCTCACCTAAATCAGGATCTCAACGCAAGACTATGGTACCTCTACCACCTTCACCCCCTTTATTCAAAATCAACACTATCAATGTGGCCACCATGTCACAAACCATGAAGGATAAAGGGAAAGAGAAGGTTTCTATCCCTTGGACATATCCATTCATCAAGCCTCCTCAACCACCAAAACCCAAGATTTCAATCTTGGGCACACCCCAATCAACATCTTCCAAACCAATTCATAACTCCATGGTGAAACAACTTCACCAAACCCCTGTGAAGATGTCTTTGTATGACCTCATTTAAAACTCTCCACAATATCACCAAACCTTGATTAAAGCATTGCAGGCAGTGAAGGTCTAACCCGAAGACCCCCAACCACTAGTTTCTTTAATCAAAACATTACCAACCATTGCCTCCATCACTGTTAGTAATCCTGAGATTCCAACCTCCAACCTAGAAGATTAGGATCTTGCCCTCTCAAACTAAGCCTACAAGGCAAAAGCTTTGTAGGATGCATCCTCGCATCACACTCCTTGTTAAAGAGGAGCTTCATCATCTTCTCTATCCAACCCATTAATTATCTGTAATGGGTATCAAACATTGTCCCTATCACAAAATAACTGGGGGAATTCAACTTTTTACTGACTATCACGACCTCAACCAAGCATTTACCAAACATCAACCAACCAAGCATCGACCAAACATCAACCAACTAAGCATCGACCAAACATCAACCAACCAAGCATCAACCAAACATCAACCAACCAAGCATTGACCAAATATCAACCAACCAAGCATCAACCAAATATCAACCAACCAAGCATTGACCAAATATCAACCAACTAAGCATCAACCAAATATCAACCAACCAAGCATCGACCAAATATCAACCAACCAAGCATCGACCAAACATCAACCAACCAAGCATCGACCAAACATCAACCAACCAAGCATTGACCAAATATCAACCAACCAAGCATCGACCAAACATCAACCAAACATCAACCAACCAAGCATCGACCAAATATCAACCAACCAAGCATTGACCAAACATCAACCAACTTCATATCCAACATCGATCATAACATGCCTACAACCATAATCTGAAAGAGTGACATTTCAAAATCATAGATCTTGTCCTTAAAGACAACCAACATGTGACCAATATGAAAAGAAGCAAATGGGACAAGTTTGTTCCTAATTGACTTGGACCTTACATCATAACGCACAAGTATGGATCAAGAACTTATCATCTATCTTCTCTTGAAGGATGGCTAGAACATGAACCCCTTAATGCCTTACATCTATGACCATTCTACTATTAATCAAGTAATCATTCACTTGATGTTTAACTTGAGCTCGTCCCTTGAGCAACCCCCGTCATTGTCATTCCTATTCCTTTCAACCCTTTTTCCCTACAAACATTAGTCAACCCTTTTGTCAAGCATGAATGCTTTATCCTAATAAATGGGAACCCTTAAACCTCTATAGTCAAGTCCATGACTAAAACTTCAGTCAAAAACAAAACACATAAAATTGGGATGCCTATACAAAGGTCATAAACTATAAATGTAGACTGCTCCCTCGAAGGACAGCTGCATAATTGTTGTAATTGATAGACTACTCCCTTGAAGGACAACTATTCAAAGACATCAAAACATAAAAAGCAAAATATAGACCAATCCCTCGAAGGATGGCTATACCTAAATTTTGCTACAAATAACAATCTCTCAGAAGCTTCCCACATCGATCAGTCTACCCAATATATATATATATATATATATATATAAAGTCATGGACTTGCTTGTAGTCATTCTTAGGGTCACCTATAAAAGGGGAAAAGTTATCCTTGCTTAAAAGGGTTTCGCTATCCTAACATTTCACATAATCATACCTATTACCCAAACATACTCAAGGGATTTTGAGCTCACTTAATGTCAAGTGATTCGACTACTTCTCTAACATAGACCAATGGTCAATGATGTAATGCATGAATGGGGCTTTTGTTTACAAAAAACCTTATCTATGCTATCATTATGGTCCTTGTCAATGAAAGATCAACGCGCCTTTCACTTCTTATACATCTTGGTCACATCCAACCAAATCATTTTATAAACCAAACCAAACCAAAACATTTTCTAACCATTAACATAACCTCATGATTTATTTAATACAAATATCAATTTGTGTTATGTAAATTATCATAGCCCATTCACATTAGTTTTTATGGAGAACAATACACATGGAAACTAACAACCAAACACAATTTATGTCAAGTATAAACCATTACTTGCTGAAGCATAAATAAACTCATTTCATTTTTAGCATACACCATCACCAATATGGAATATTGCTAGGGATGAAAAACCACACAACCAATGTTACAGAATACACCATCACACAATATGGAAAAGGATGTAACATCATCTTACCCTCATCATTTCAAGTATATACCATCACACATATGGGAAATGCTAGCAACACTAACCTGACCAAAACATATATCAACCACTTTGACTCTTCTTCTAAACTACATTGGCTTGAGGCCCTTGAAATAGGGGCTATGTAGGTAGCACTCAATTGACACAGAGTCTTTTGGGGTTAGCTCGGCCATTCATTTGTTCATCTACCTGATGGACAAACCATTTCACCTTTAACCATGACTTAACCCAGTCAAACCCAATCCATAATCAACTCTCTTCTTCCCTTTTGGGATAACTACATTAGCCTGAGGCCCTTCAAATAGGGGCTATGTAGGTAGCACTCAGTTGACATGGGGTCTTTTGGGGTTAGCTCGGCCATCCGTTTGTTCATCTACTTGATGGACAAACCATTTAACCTTCAGCCATGACTTAACCTAGTTAAAACCAATCCATAACCTACCCTCTTCCTCCCTTTTAGGATGAACTACATTAGCCTGAGGCCCTTCAAACAGGAGCTATGTAAGCAACACTCAGTTGACATGGGGTCTTCTAGGGTTAGCTCGGCCATCCGTTTGTTCGTCTACTTGATGGATAAACCATTTAACCTTTAACCATGACTTAACCTAGTTAAAACTAATCCATAACCTACCCTCTTCCTCCCTTTTAGGGAGAACTACATTGGCCTAAGGCCCTTCAAACAAGAGCTATGTAGGCAACACTCAGTTGACATGAGGTCTTTTGAGGTTAGCTCGGCTATCTATTTGTTCATCTACTTGATGGACAAACCATTTAACCTTTAACCATGACTTAACCTAGTCAAAACCAATCCATAACCTACCCTCTTCCTCCCTTTTAGGAAGAACTACATTGGCCTGAGGCCCTTCAAACAGGGGCTATGTAGGCAGCACTCAGTTGACATGGGGTCTTCTGGGGTTAGCTCAGCCATCCATTTGTTCATCTACTTCATGGACAAACCATTTAACCTTCAACCATGACTTAACCTTGTCAAACCCAATCCATAATTGACTCTCTTCTTCCCTTTTGGGGAGAACTACATTGGCTTGAGGCCCTTCAAATAGGGGCTATGTAGGTAGCACTTAGTTGACATGGGGTCTTCTAAGGTTAGCTTGACCATTCCTTCATCCATCCATCTAATGGACCCACTATCTATACCAACCCAAAATCATGACCAAACAACCAGCCCTAACACTGAATGAGTTACCTAAACTTCTCATGGGGCACATTGGAGATCGCATGCATCTCCCCATCCACAACAAACTACACTCGAGATGACTTGTATCTCAACCTGACTTGACCAATGACCTTGAAGATCACAACTATCTCCTCAGATCACAACCACTTCTGAGACAACTATGCCTTAGTTTTTTTATTATATTTATGCTACCTCACGAATAGTTAGCAAATTGTCCACGACCCTCACAAGTATTGGATCACGCCCAAGTTGAGCCCCACTACTTGTGACATTTTCATGTTGTCTAGGAGCACTTCTTGAGCTTGGGATACTTGGAACATGACAACCATTGGAGCTACAACTTTGATCGTTTAACCCAATCAGCTATGACTAAATGCTAGGGACTAGTTATTTTGATTTTAGCACTCCTCGACCTTTGACTACGACAATTTAACCTACCTATCACATTAAGTGGTATACATGCAATCTCAACTTTTGCAATGTTCACACTCAACCTTCACCATACCCATCCACTATCTATCAAATCAGCACTCGATATCAAGTTACCTTCCCTCAACTCCCACTTTGAGGGGGAATACCTCATCCCACATCTGGGGCAACTTACTCCTATTTTTGTCTTACAGTTCATCAGAACAACCAACAGGACAAAAATGACCTTATCCCATACTTGGGGCAACTTACTCTTATTTTTGTCTTGCAGTTCATCAAGAACAACCAACAAGACAAAAAGAGGCAAATGTAGACACCAAAATAGTGTCAACCTCGCCTTGGTCCCTTTCTAACTTCAACATGCCTAACCTATACTTTATTAATTTAAAATACTTATTTTAAATTAATAATCCCCCTAGACACCTCACCTTAGATTCCTGGCTCTTAGGCCATTTATCACCCTATGACTAATCATAATTACCTAAGACCTAATTTTAACTCTCCCACTAATTCTCACTCCTATTAAACCTGCCTTTACACCATTTAACAATGACAACCAAACTTAGCAAATGGAAGAATGGGTAAAAGGCTAAAAATAGCCTTTTTCTCATTCTCTATCTGCCAATGTCAGTTAATAGTCGATTGATGCCAGTGGTATCACTGATGTCAGTTGCTTAAAACTAAATTTTGACCTTGACTGCAGCCCAAAAGCAAATTATCTTGCTCCCAGGATCTAAATTCTCTTTCTCCTCGACTCTTTGTAGGTATCAACATTCTATCATCACTCTCTAGGCTAAGAAACTCTGCATCAGTCACTCCACACCTGATTGAAACATTGAATGAGGTCTTTGGCATCAGCCATAACAGAAATAAGTCTTAGACACTTCTGGTTCTCCACCAAGAGCTAAGTATTCTTCTAGTTTATATTTTAGTATTCTTAGAGTGCATTGGTAATTATTCCATTATCTATTTATAAGTACTATTGATAGACAACCTAACTTTCTTCCTAGGGCCTTCCTCTCATTTTTATTCTTTTTCCACCCTTGTCCTCTACCTTAGCCCTTTCCCAGACCATATTCACTATCTTGCAATCCTCCACAAACCATTAAATAGACCCAAACTCCTTCCAGACCCCTCTATCGACCATAAACCCATCCAAAACATGTCCAAGGCTATTGCCCTAACTAACATCGACCATTGCCCCTACCGACGTCGACAGACTAACTGACATCGGCAACCTTGACCAACCGACACCAGTAGAACTATCGATGTCAATGACTATGAGAGACCAATAGAAAAATATAGGTACACATTATCTCTATTTATTTTGTTTAGTCTTTCACCATTTCTCTTTCTAGCAACACTCTTTTATCAACTAGTGGACTGTCATCCCTCAAAAAAGTCTTTGCACTTCTGGGACCGAGCTTTGCTTGGCAATCCACCATATATCTATCTAACATTTTCTTTGTTTAAGTCTTTCTTATCTATGGGTGTCATCCTCCACAGCCAAAGAGGAGCTCCTTTAATCATCTAGATACGGTGCACAACTTCATCTGGGTATCATCTAACCCCTGACCATTTAACTTTAGTTTCTCATTTCTATTAGGTTATGGAGTTAAAAGCTTCAACTATTTGCAGACATGGAGGAGTTGCTGAATGTCACAGTCACTAGGGTTGGTCAGGCCAACTGACATCGGTCAGGGGTGAATAGAAGGGCAACTGACATCGGTAAGAGTCAGTCAACGTCGGTCATCTCCAGACAGACAGGGATGGGCATTGGTCACCTGTGCAGTTCCAAAACTATTCATTGCATGAACAGTTAGTTCATTGAATTGAGTGTTTGCATGTAAAGGCTATTTTGAGTCTTGAGCTGCGTGTCTAAATTAAGAGTCTAAGTTATAGTTTAGTCTAGGATCTATTTATAGACCCATTGGCATGTATTGTAAAGTATGCTAGATAGTCAGTGTGCTAGTTAGAGTTGAGCAAGTGTAGCTCCTTCTAGTTCCACATATGAGCAAATAGAGGAAGGCAAGGTAGATCCTTCCAATTATAAGAATAGGGTGGTCTGTAGGGTGTTTCAAGATCAAGGAGAAGTTTTACATGTGTAAGTATGATCATTTGAGTTACAGGTTGTTACAAGTTCATGGGAGATCTACTTGAAGTACTTTGAGTACTTGTGTACTGGCAGGGTTATTACTGACTGGTTGGAGGTGAACACCAATTCTGTGTGTGAATTGTGTGTTGGGACCTTTTTTTGTAGGAGAGTGAACTCTTGATTGAGAATTACTGGGAGCCCTTGAGGTGTGGGAAGCCTCTGAGAGGTGGAAGAAGTGGCATCTTTTTTATTATATTTTATTTCTGGATGAGTATTAATACAAGATTGTGTATTGTCTCTCATATTTTATGTTATTTGTGAATCTTAGTTACTTGTTAATTTTGGTAAAATTCCACATTTAGTTTCTTATACAAAGGTAATCATATTGTGCTCTTTCTGAGGAGCAAGATCTTGACAAGTGGAATCATAGTTTATTTTTCTTGGTTCCCCATCAATTGGTATCAGAGCTTTTGGTTGGGTTACTAATAGGTTGTATCAGATCTGGTTAGTGTGTGTTGATTATAGGTTACTCACAGGGGCTTCTATTTGAGTGGGAGTATAACAATGGTAGAAGAAAGTAAGCTACGAATGGAGAAGTTTAATGGCAAGAACTATCAATTATGGAGGATGCAGATTGAAGATTATCTGTATCAGAAAGATCTGTACTTATTGTTGGGTGGGGTTGCATGCAAGCCCCTGGATATGAAGAATGGGAGGTTCTTGATCAGAAGGCTCTGGGATCTATAAGGTTGAGCCTTGCATCATCTATGATTTCCAACTTATCACAGGCTAAGACAATGGTAGAGTTGATGGAATCTTTGGCAAATTTATATGAAAAACCCTCAGCTTTGAATAAGGTATTTATTATGAAGCAATTATTTAATTTGCAAATGTTGGAAGGTGGATCTGTACATAGTCATCTTAGTGATTTCCATGGTTTGGTAAACTAGTTAAATTCAGTCAATATTGTTTTTGATGATGAAATTAAGGCTCTATTAATCTTATGCTCATTACCTAAATGTTGGGAAAGTTTGGTAATCGCAGTTAGTAATACTACATCTACTTCAAAAATCTTAAAAGTGGATGATGTTGTGAGTGTAATCTTGAATGAATAAATTTGTAGGAAAAGCACAGGTGAATCATCAAGGAATGATTTGAGTGTTGAAACCAGGGGAAGGCAAAGATAGAAGATCAATCATGGGAGATCAAGGTCCAAGATAGGTAGGAGATCGAAGTCTAGGTATGGCAGAATAACCTACTGGAAATGTGGAAAGCAAGGGCATCTAAAGAGAGATTACTAGGTGAATGAAGATCAGCATGAAGGACATGAAGAAGTAGGTGTTGCAGGTATTGTTGCACAAGATGCTCTAGTATGTTCCTTGGATAAAGTAGAATCTTGGGTTTTAGATTCTAGTGCCTCTTTTCATGCATCCCCAAATAGGGAATTTTTTCATGAGTATGTCTAGGGAGACTTTGAAAAAATTTATTTAGGGGATGGTAAGCCTTGTCAGATGGTTGGCAAAGGGAAAGTGAAGCTAAAATTGTAGACAGGTAACACATGGGTGTTGAAGGAGGTCATGCATGTCCCAATCCTGGAGCGGAACTTGATTTCTATTGGAAAGTTGGGTGATGAGGGTTGCACAGTAACTCTCACAGTGGACTCTTGGAAGGTTACCAAGGGTGCACTTATTGTAGCAAGAGGTAAGAAAGTAGGTACGCTTTATCTATTTACTTGTATTACTGATTCTCCTTCTAGTTTATCTACTTCAGTTGTAGATTCAAAGATGTGGCTTAATAGGCTTAGTCACATTAATAAGAAGGGGATGCATGTTTTTGAGTCAAAGGGTATGCTTTTAGATTTGAAAAACATGGATCGTGATTTCTATAAGCAAAGGAAGAAAGTGACATTTCTTGAGGAATCCAATGTTCGTGACAAGAGTAAGAATGCCTTGGTTTTCAAGGAGAAGATGACAGATAGAGATCAGTGAAAAGGGTTGAAGAATTTTGAGCAGAGCAAGGTTGATTTGGACAGGGTTTTGATCCAAAAAGAGCTCACAGGTAAAGGTCATCGCTCACAAGTAAAACACAGAGACCGATGTCGGTTAGAAAATTGACGTTGGCATCCAGACAGGGACCAACGTTGGCTATGTGAAGCCCAACATTGGTGACTCAAGACAGATAAACACTGGCCTCAGTCAGGGGGAACAAATGTTGGTGATGAGGCAGTCACATGGAACTGACATCGGTCGGGTGTAGACTGAGATGTGACTGGCATCGGTCACTGAGACATATTTTTAGCAGACAACAAGCTATCAAAGAGTCTCAAGCACCCATATGGAGGACTGAAAGGGTAAGTAAGCCTCAAATTCATCATTTCCCTTTTTTACACTACTTGTTGCTCACTGATGGTAAAGAACTAGGAAGTTATTAAAGAAGCAGAGCAGGTAGATCCAGGAAATAGTGGGAGCTTGGCATGGATGAAGGATGTGATTCCTTGGAGAAGAACCAAATGAGAGTTTTTGGTGGAGTTGCCAGCTAGAAGAAATCACTGAGAGACGAATGGATGTTCAGGATAAAGAAGAGTGGAAATGGACATGTGAGACAGAAGGCTAGGGTATATGGTCTTGAGTAAGCTACAAGATAATGGAGGTTTGACCATTGTGTTTTTCTTTACCAAGTTGGATAATATTAGCTACATTATCTTGTTTCTATATGTTGTGCTTGTAGCAGGGTCACATATGCAGGGAGTTGCTGAACTAAAGGTAAAGTTAGTTCAGAGGTGTGTCATGAGGAATTTGAGAGCAGTAAGATTCTTTGGCATGAGTGTGTTCTAGGGACATGGAAGGTCACATGTTGATTTTGTCTCCAAATGATTGTGTGAAACTGGTTAGCATACCAATGGTTAGACAGTTCTATGAACAGTGTTTTGAATTCACACAATGAGGTTAAGTGCATGGTATGTACTAGACCTAAGTTTTCCCAAGAAGTGGGAGTTGTCAACAAGTTTGGAGCCAATCTGGGAAAGAAGCACTGGAGGGCAGTTTAGTGGATTCTCAAGTATTTGAGAGGGACCAGCAACAAGTGCACATGTTATGCAGGGTCAAGTTCTTTTCTACATAGGTTTGTAGATGCAGATGTGGCAGGTGATTTAGATGACAGGGGGTGAACCATAGGGTTTGTGGTGGTTGGTCTTCAAGAGTGATCTTGAAGAGGGATACAATGCTAGGAAACAAACTAGATGATGTATAGGTACAAGTACAGTTGCAACTATTTATCTCCAAGTGGGAGATTGTTAGGTTGTAGAGCTAAAAGCTTCAACTATTTACAGACATGGAGGAGTTGCTGAGTGTCACAGTCACCAGCATCGGTCAGGCCAACCGATGTCGGTCAGGGGTGAACAGAAGGGCAACCAACATTGGTAGGATTTGGCTGATGTCGGTCATCTCCAAGTAGACAGGGACTGACGTCGGTCGCCTGTGCAGTTCTAGAACTGTTCGTTGCATGAATAGTTAGTTTTTTGAACTGAGTGTTTGCATGTAAAGGCTATTTTGAGTCTTGAGTTGCATGTCTAAATTAAGAGTCTAAGTTATAGTTTAGTTTGGGATCTATTTATAGACCCATTGGCATGTATTGTAAAGTGTGCTAGATAGCTAGTGTGCTAGTTAGAGTTGAGCAAGTGTAGCTCCTTCTAGTTCCACATATGAGCAAATAGAGGAAGGTAAGGTAGATCCTTCTAATTGTAAGAACAAGGTGATCTGTAGGGTGTTGCAAGATCAAGGAGAAGTTCTACATGTGTAAGTATGATCATTTGAGTTGTAGGTTGTTGCAAGTTCATGGGAGATATACTTGAAGTACTTTGAGTACTTGTGTACTGGTAAGGTTATTACTGACTGGTTGGAGGTGAACACCAATTCTATGTGTGAGTTGTGTGTTGGGACCATTTTTTGGTAGGAAAGTGAACTCTTGATTGAGAATTACTGGGATCCCTTGAGGTGTGGGAAGCCTCTGAGAGGTGGAAGAAGAAGTGGCATCTTCTTTATTGTATTTTCTTTCTGGATGAGTATTAATACAAGATTGTGTATTGTCTCTCATATTCTGTGTTATTTCTGAATTCTAGTTACTTGTTAATTTTGGTAAAATTCCAAATTTAGTTGCTTATACAAAGGTAATCATATTTTGCTCTTTCTGAGGAGCAAGATCCTGACAAGTGGAATACAAGTTTGTTATTCTTGGTTCCCCATCAATTTTTTCTGAATGTAAAAAGCAAAAACGAGTAGAAATAGGTAAATAAGAGAACCCACCAAATCTAACTAACAAATTTAAATATAAATGGGAAAAAAATAAAAATATATTACTCATATTGATGTCACATGAATTATGAATTCAAGGTATAGGCTTTGGTAATATATGCAAAATCTAAGCAAAGGAAAGTCACTTCATCATTAATTGAATATTGAAACCTTGAGCTCTCAAGCATCCAAAAGCCCTATCATTTTTCAAATGAGATTATAGGAGAATCTATATATTTTTTAAATGAAATACATAATCCTATATTACTAAAATGGCTTAGGTAATCACATGTATAGGATACTTCTACATATTCCATTGTTGGAAACACCAAATATAGAGACACTATATTTGACAAATGTTCCCTAGATTTCAAGTTCTCATACTATTTAGCTAACTGGAATACAATAGAGTCAATAACATCTTACTCTTCATAAGATCATCTATCCCAGGAAAATAATCAATACATTTATGAATTTTTATCAATCAAAACCATGGGGCTTCATCAAGTGGCAATAAAATTAGAGGTAGTATTCTATATCGATTTGCTTCATGACTTATTCTTCAATGGTACTTGTTCTCAGGACTATATCCATCTTAGAAAATGTAAAATTGAAATTACATATGTTTTTAGAAGGGAATTTGAGAGGTAACTTAGGATTTTATGGCCTGAGGTTATTTATAACCAAGTTTCAACTAACATATGGATCAAGCATAACACTACAAAAGGAAAATTGAAATAGTGGCTAGTGAAGGGCAATAGTTTAAACACTAAGGGAGGCCTTTAATCCAATGGCATCATCAAAATTATCCCTATTATTATAATATCCGTGGCCCTTATCAATACACTATGATTTTTCTAGTTTTACTTACGTGCAGGTGGAATAGGTCCCATTATTGGACATTATCCTAACTTTTGAGAAAATTATTGCCCTAAAAGAGATCATTAGTGTTAGGCTAAATAAAAAAATGTTCAAACATGAATAAAGGCCATTTAATATAATTTTTTATATGATTTTATATATACTAGATATATTCATTGGTATGGTCCACATAGCCTATGGAGGACTATAGTAGTTGTCTGTAGAATATGTGGATAATAGAATTTGTGAAGATTAGTGTTTCTTATTTGTTTATAGATTCAATAATGACATTACAATAATTTTTTATTAAATTTATCCTCAAGTCTACCTAACCATTCATGTAACTTAAATGCCTATAATATCTAATAATTTAATAAAATTCATAACCAAAATGGGGGATTATTGATACTAACCAAATTGTACCATAACCTAAATTGAAAGGACAAAGGAACCCTTTTTTTTCTACCATGCCACATCTTAGACAAGGAATATTAAAAAGAGATTACCCACCAATTATATAATAGTATATATGAGTGTTTGGGTCTCAATCATTAGACTTACTACTACAAAACCCCCCTAAGCATTAGAAAACTTTAATTTAAGGTGAAGGCATAATTCAATTAGGCAGGGAAAGTAAGATTCCAATATAATTTAAAGGTGGCCTAATTTAGGGAATGGGAGCCTAAATTAAAAATTAGGAGAGAATAAGACTAGATTCATCAATGGCCTCCAACACCCAAAAAGGACTAGCCTCCCTCCCTTATAGAAGGAGAGACTAACATACAAGAGGGATTCTAGATGTCAAAGGGAAGAGAACCTCCAAATTAGAAATGAGACTCTCAAATGTCTTTTTATCCTTCATCTACCATTCACCCATTTATATATTATTATCATGGACATATCCACTAAAATTTAGTGGACTATACATCCTTAGGATAGACAATCAAACACATTCTCTTTGACACCTCTCTCCACTTACAATGGCTACATAGGTAAATCTCCTAGATTTTCTACAAGATTCCATCTCATGTCTCTCATCCACTCTTACATCCCCTCAAGCACCTCAACAAGGTATATATCCATCTATTCTTCCTTCCACAACCATTGTTCTATTTTTCATTGTTACACCACCACATGCAGTGTTAGTCTCTACTACTATGGTTCCTTTACTAGTTTCACCTTCTCCCAAACCTCTTATTACCCCCATGGTCACCTAAAAAATGAAATACAGGGTCCTCCTTACCTCTTTAAATTTATAAAAAACTGGAGGAAAGACCATCATTATGTCTTTCTACTTCAGGGGGACCCCTTGATGAAGAAACAGTGGAAGAAGAACATGGACATGTGATATCACTAATGGATTATCTTGAAAATGAATAGGAAGGGAACATAGAATAAATTAATGGGCATGAGAAAAGGTTATGTGAGGAGAAATCCTAAGATGAAATATAAGAGTAGGCACAACTATAAAAGACTAAAGTAATGAGCCTAGGAAGTTTGCAATAAGAAAAAACTTTATCTAGAGCATTAGTCCAGCAAATCCTCACTGAGGAAGAGAGACAAGATATAAATAAGGTAATATATTATCTTGACTCTTATATTAATTTTTAGGTACTCAAGTTATATATCTTCCACTTTAAATTCCATGGCCATCATTTTCTACTTCAATTGATTCTTATATTCTTTCAACATCAACCCAAATAATGAATCCAAAAAAGAGAGTCTATTTTGAAATTTTGGATTTAGTTTCTATTTTTGATTTACAAGGGCCACCAATCCCTCCAAATTATTCATCTCAATTGGAGATAAAATTTACATAATCTACACCTATATAGTTATCCACAATGATAGTTGTGAAAAATCTAAGTTTGACTAAATATGTGGCTAAAGTCACCCCTCCAATATAGGCTTCAAAATTGTAAAAAAATATTCAACCACCCCTATAGATACATATTCTAATAATTTTTTCATTGACACCTCCATCACTAACTCCCCATCTAATGATCACTCCACCCTTTACCTATAAAGACCCAAGTCAACCTACAAAAGAAGGGGAATTTATTGTTCCCCAATGGGTCAAAGAGCTACAAGGCCGGAATGATGAAAGACAAAAATTGGTCTCACTAAGTTTCCCACATTCTCAACTTAATTTGATAAAAAAAAGTGGTAAAATTCAAAATGTGAGAAATAATAAATTGGTGAACACAAGAACAAAGGAAGATATAGAGTTTAAACAAAGATAAAACTTAGTTCACTTGTAAAAAATAGCCAAAAAGAATCCAAATGATCCCACAGAATATACAAAGGAATTTTGATCTTGTATGGATATGGTCCAAGAGGTGATGAAGGAGATGTATATAAGTAACAAGTAATCATAAAAATAGTTACTATAGAGATAGATCATTCATTCCCCTCAATAAATTATAGATAGTGTTCAGAGTGTAGCCTCAAGGTTATACGCCATTTTAAATAATATTTGAGTCTCTAGGGGAGAAAGATAACCTAAAAGACTAAAGGTGACAAAAATTTGGCACTAGCTAAATTTTTTTGAAAAGAGGCTCACCTCCCTAGTTCAGTGTTCAAGAAGTAACAGATTCAATCACCTGAACCTGATGTCCAACCAAGATGTTTCATGGACCTTGATTTATGTAATTACAAAAGGGGATGGTGCCCTTGACTAGCATATGAAAATGAAGGATTTGATAGGACATTTATCAATCCATAAGAATGAGGCCTTATAAATTTTAAGAGATATGAGGGTCATAAATTTTATAACCTCTACTAGAGATCTAGTAAACATGCCCAATTTTTAAACACTCCTTAAAGTAGTTGTAAATAGCTTCAAGGAGAAAGTTGAGGGAACTATCTATAAGACTAATGATGATATTAAATAGCTGATTAGTTTTTCCAAAGATAGAGTAACTAAGGTTGAATCCATTAGAGTATATTTTAATATCATAAAAGTAGATCACACAAGGTTGATGGTTAAATCTATCAAAATATTTAAACTTGCATTTCTCAATTTTGATATTATTAATAAAGAGTTTTAAACAACACATTCATTATTTGAAAAAATCATAACTATAAAGAGAACTTAGGGGTTAGTGATGATAATGTAGTCAACTACAAGTGCTACCACATCATCATAAGGTCCCTAATTTTTAGGATATGTAGTAATGCATACCCTAGTAGGGCATGTTTTAATCCCTTGATTGTCTATAATAACTACCTCTATCTCCACAACTATCACATAGTCATTTAATAATTATATAGGTGCCACATTAGCACCATCCTAAGTATGTATATATGTATTCATTTTAATATTAAGTTAAGACTAATGGTTCCAAATTTATTTGGATACATATATTATATTTTATTCAAGGGATCCTATTTATGTAAACAATTTTGTATATACATGCTTTTCATGATTTTGACACATATTTCTATTATTGGAGATGTAAATTTATAATTCACTTGGAGGATGAGGCATCCCATCCAAAATTCTATATGTACTTATATCCTCCTAATCCAAAAGGGAAAAGAATTTTAGTTGTTAAGATTAATAATAAATTCTATTGATTGTTCTATAGTTGGTCTTGATGTGCAAATATTGTTCTTCTCCAAATAGGTGAATATTTTAAGAAGTTACAAAAATTGGTATCTTATTATTTTAGTTTTGCATGAGTATTATTTTAATACAATTATTCATATTTTGTTATTAAAAATTTGAATGTTTTTGTGTAATAATTATAATATCCCTTTGTAGATATGTAATTATAATCTCATAAACATAGCAACCTTTGATTATATATGTTAAAGTTCATTTTATTAATTTTCCTTTAGATTATTAAATGTATTTGATTATTTTTATATTTATTTATTGCAACAAACATTGGTTCATGATTTCTTGTCCAACCCTTAGTTTAAGAGCCAACTTAGAAATTTTTCATCTTGTTTAATACACAAACCTTCTTTCATGCCATATATTTCCCTCTTTTTTAGTTTATTTTGATGAGGCACACCTTAGGTTAAATCCATCATCAATCCACCCATATCAATTATATCTATATTCATATCATATTTTAATCATCTAAGGTAAAAAAAACTCCACTCATCATTTTCCATCAACAGGTTATTTATAAAACCTAATAACCCATAACTTGTGCATTAAATTGAATATTTCTTCACTCATCCTAAAATTTTAGAGTCTACCTGATAAGTTTATCTAGTGTGCATAAACCCCATATCAATAAGTATTTATTTGGCATTAGAAGGAAGGTTTTTTTTCTTGAAAGAGATCACTTGAGTTGCATAGGATATATCTAGAAGATTAACAAGGTCTACCTTAGATACTAACTTATTATACCCACCTTTAGAAATCCATAGAAAAGTCAGATTAGATAAAGGTGTCTTGATAAGACTCAAGGACTAATCATATTCCTCAAATAGATGACATTATCTTCCTCTATGCCCGATGGTCCAAGTTTAGCTAATTGGTTCTTTTATTGATGTCCTTAGAGAAGTGTATGATCTACCTAGAAACCTTGAGAAGTATCTTCCTTCCTTCTCTTATTTAGGAGGTAATATTATCAAAGAATACATAAAATATTTCAATACTAATTTATGGATATTGAGTGTAGTCCAAAAATACATGGTATGTATACTCCTTCCCTTTGTACTACAAGATGATGTTTATGACTAGTTCCTAAATGTCACAAAATATTAAATCACATATTGGAATCAATGATAAAACACCTTTTTGGTACATATTAGACAAATCACTAGTATAAGTTTCATATACCAACACTTTGAAATCATGAAGAGAGAAATAAATTAACTAATTCAAGCCTTTAAGGTAGGATTTCAAAAAAATGTATTGTTGACTTGAATCTATTTAGAAGCCCACTGAGATGTTATCCCTCAAAATGTACAAGAACACCCTGGACCCTATGATTATTATCTTTCTCCATAGAGAACCTAACATTCCATCATTGTCACTATATTATGTTTAATCTATTAAAATTTATAGATAACTAAATGATCAGTCACAAGCTCTAGCTCCTCTTCATATTGGTCTTAATTTGATAGACCTCAACCTAATTTTAAATGTTAATTAGAATGTTGAGGCTCAGAATTAGAACTAGGTGTATACCTAATTTCATTTAGCCCATGATCCATGTAACCAACACCTTAACTTCCTAAACAATCCTATGTCTACATCCAAATATAAAAATTGAAACCAATCTTTGATACCAATTAATATGACTACTATGTAGGGTATTACTACTAGTTCCATAAAATCAAGATTGGATGTCATCCATCAAATGGTACATAATTTGACAAATGAATTATTAAGCATGTAAAATCAAATTAGAAAATCCATGGGGATAAATTCCAATCATAAATTTTCATTTTATAAGAACAATAGTCTTTTTTTCTAGACTTAGAAGTAATACAAAGCAACAACCACCTAACAAGATGCTATAGATAAAATATCTTGGAATCAACCCTTCCTAATTGGTGTTGAGTCCATAACACAAAACAACATGGTGAGATGTATTTCATAGAGTTATGTACTACTTTTGAATTTTTTTAGAATAAAATAGATAAACATGAAGGTTTTACAAATCATACAAAACCATCATCTTCTATTTCTTCACATCCCCCCAACATATCCATTATCTTTGATATGTATGACTTCCCATTCCTATTGGAGGATGAGAATGAACTTGAGGAAAATATAGATGAGATCCATGATTTCTATTAGTTATATATGAATAATTATAATTTGAGGAACAATCAACCTATTACTAATTTCATGCCTATGAACAGTAGTGTTACTACTCCTCTAGACCCTAAGTCCATTAATAATATACCACTCCAAAAGGGAATGACTAGTTGTATAATATAGAGCCATGGGGTAGAGGAGGGTAAAATATTATTTAATATATGAAGATCAATTCTAATATCAATATTCATGAGGTAGACTAGATCAATGAATGGAGAGAGTTGTTACTCAAATCTTTAATTAGAATATCATCTACTAACAAATCAAAAACTACACATGTAAATGTGGTTGTTTATAAAGACAAGCCTAAGGTACAACCTTTTTTGTTAATTATTATAATGTTTAGAAAGAATGTGCATTATTATCTGGTTGACTTGGTTGCCTCAATCAATGTGATGCCTAAAACTATATGCAACAAACTAGGTTTGACCCTAAGCATGTAAAAAAGAGTGGTATTAAAATTAGACACATCTTATATCCCATGTGTTTGAGAGTTGAAAAATGTGCACATCCAACTTGCATTTAAGCCGCGTGTAAAATAATACATATATATTCAAATCATTAAACTTATATAAGTTTGTGGCTTGTTAATAAGTTTTGATTAGTTAAAGACACTGAATAAGTACACGGCCATAGATTTATCACACATATGACTACCTTGGAAAGGAGTGGTAAACTAGATCTAAGTAGATAGAGAACTAAAGATGAAGTACCTAATTACATATTACAATGCTAAGAATAAAAAGGTTGACTTTTTAGCCTCACATGTAGGTGTGTACACTTTCATTGTCAAGAAAGAACCTCATGAACAAAAATTTGAAGGTCCTTCTTAGTTATTGATTCTCCATTTTGATAGAGCCAAAGTAAAGTAAGGTTTAGGTGTTAGCATATCCATAATTGATCCAAATAGGAAGTAATATATATCTACCTATAGGATATAATTCCCTTTCACTAATAATTGAGTCAAGTATGATGCCCTAGTCTTAGACCTAAATTTTTTAATGAAACATAATTTCAAATAGTTACAAATCTTTAGTGATTTAGAACTAGTTATTAACCAAATCAAAAATAAATATAAATGTAAACTCACTTACTTGATTAAGTATAAATGAAAAACTTTAGATTTTATATAATCCTTTGAATAATTCAACATCAGGGCCATCCCAAGGGAAGGAAAGCGTATGGTGGTTCATTACCATCTTCAACTACTAATCTGACAACACTCCAAGAATCTAAAATGTATAAATTATCTATGGATTTGGTTCCTTGACCCTCAATCCTAGATAATGTGGATAACTTATATGTATTTTAAGACAACTAGTAGATTGTAAAATTTATGAATAGTTATGAAGCCTTTTAATCTTAGGTAATATATCAGAATGATGTTGAACCTATGAGCATAGAATATATTGGAGAATATGGTATCTTATATCTAAAATATAATTGCATCCACATGGGGATTATCTTACTAGAGTGATATTTTGATGTAGACACATGAGATCAAAATAAAAAATAACTTTAAATGACTAAGTCTAATTTTTTCAAGGAGAATCTAAGCACTGACCAACATCCACAATATGTAAACATTGAATTGAGTTTCACTAAAATTCAAAAACAAAATTTGATGGGTTTAATTAGAGAATACAAAGATGTGATCTCATGGACATATGAATATATAAATATATTCAACCCCAAGTTCATCACACATACCATCTAACTAAAGCCAAAACGTAATCCCTTCAGGCAAAGACAAATGCTAGTGAATCTAATTTTGGAACCTCTCATCTAGGCAATAATACAAAATCTATTGGATGATAGGATTATCTTTCCAATTAGGCACTCTACCCAGGTATCCAACCTAGTGCTATTTAGGAAGAAGAATGTATATATCAGGATTTGTGTTGACTTTATAAATTTTAATCAAGCATTAAAAAGGAAAACTATCCATTACCCTCCCTATATGAAGTAGTTCAAATGGTTAGTGGATCTGAGATTGTGTCCTTCTTGGATGGATTCTTAGGCTATAATCAAGTGCTAGTAGAAACAAAAGACATAATTAAAACTACCTTCACCACTAAGTGGAAAACTTTTGCATATAAAAGGATGTCTTTTGGCCTAATCAATGTAGGAATAACCTTCCAACGAGTTATGGACTTTGAATTTTAGGGACTCATTGGTAATGTATCATCATTTATATGGATGAATTAATTGTTTTTTCAAAGGATAGAGTTGATCATGTAGGCCTTCTATAAAGAGTATATGGTAGGTGTAAAATATATGGAGTATCACTCAATCCAAAGAAGAGGATATTTTAATTCATTGAATGGAAATTTTTAGACCATGTCATTACTAAAGATGGGATATCCATTGACCCAAAACAAATTTAGGCCACCTCCAAGCTAACACCTCCTAATAGCAAGAAAGAATTGAAGTTTTTATTTGTTAATATAAACTTTGTAAGGAAATTCATTTCTAAATTTATAGAGATTATCAACCCATTTAATGCCATGTTAAATCAAAACACCAAAATATAATGGATAATAGAATCCAAGAAAGCTTTCCAAGACATCAAAATTTCCATTGCTCAAGCTCTAGTTCTAATCAACCTAAATTATACTAAATATTTCTACCTTTATTCATTTACCTCAAAGCATAATATAGTAGTTATACTCACATAAAAGGTAGATGATAATGAACATATAATTTATTTAATGAGTACCAACTTAAAATATGCTAAGTTTCAATATTCCATGATAGATAAACAAATATATGCACTTATCAAAGCTATCAAGAAGTCTAGGCATTATATTTTAAGGAACAAAACATATGCCATAGTTCCTCACCTAATTGTCAAGATCACACTTGGTAATAATTAATTGGGTGAAAGAATAGGTAAATATATAGAAAAACTATAAGAGTTTGATCTTGAAATCAAACTAGCCAAGATGGTGTGATGCTAAGGAATATCTAGCTCATGACTGAGGCTAATCCATGAATTTGTATTAAATAAATCAATGAAACACAAGTAGAAAGTGATGAATGTTATGATTAAAAAATCCACTACTAACTCATGGTTACATGTCCCCCTAAGCTAAACAAAGAGCATATATGAGCTCTTAGGCTCAAATCAGCCCATTATATGATAAATAAAGGATTCCTATATCAAAATAAATATGAAGACATCTCCTTGAGATGTGTTTAAAAACAAGATGTTTTTTAAATATTGAATAATCTACATTATAATATATGTATTTGTCATTCATAAGGTAATGAAACATCCCCCAAAATATTGAGGATGGGATACTACTGGCCTAAGATTTTCAAAGATGTAAATAACCATGTCATAACTTGCCATAACTGTTAAGTGTTTGGAAAAAGACAAGTGAATGTTTTCATGCCTCTACAAAAATAATTTATGGATTACATTTTTCTTAATGGGGTCTTAACTTCATTATCATGATAAACCCAAGTTCTTTATTAGACCCCAAGTTTGTCCTAACAACCACCGACTATTAAACTAGATGGATAGAAATTGTGGCCAATAAGAATTCTAGAGCACTAGATGTTATCAAATTTATATAAAAAAACATATTGATCAAGTTTATCACTATAATTTATTTATTTTATGATAATGTTCTAGCCTTCCAATCTACTAAATTTATTGAGTGGGTTTATACCAACAAAATCACCATTAAGTTCTCCTCAAATTACTATCCATAAGGAAATGGAGTAGCTAAATATAAAAATAAGAATATGATGAATGTTATCAATAAGTTATTATAAGATAAAATAATATAGTGGCATATTCTATTGAATTATGCATTATATATATATATATATATATATATATATATATATATATATATATATAATAAGGCACAAACAATCCCTCAAGGCTTCACCTTTTTTGCTAGTGTATGGACAACAACTATTTTTCCCCATCATTCTTAGAATCCCAACATATTAATTTATGCAAGAGTACATGGGGGAAGATGAAATAATCCAATCCATAATAATTTATATAATATAGTTGGAAGATGTACAAACTAAATCACTACATAACTTCAACAAACACCAAGACATTATTAAAATATGGTCTGACAAAAGGTCTAAGATCAAGACCTTAAGGATTTTAGACATAGTGATTTTATGGTATAAATCACATGATAAAAAAGGAAAACATGATAATTTAACTCTTTTATGGATTTTCCCATATCAAATATCTCAAATTATAGCTAACAATGTGTTCTACTTAAAGGACCTTTAAGGTAATGACCTTACTTTTCTAGTAAATGGATAGTTTCAAAAACATTATTTCATGGCTGGTCCAACTAGAGATGCTTTTGAATGATTGTAAGTGAGGATGTAGATGAAGGATGAGAATAGATTTCATGCTTTCTAGGTTAATATTTCATGCTCCATAGAATATATTTCCTACTTTCTAGGTTAATTTTTCCTACTTTTTAGAATATATTTCCTACTTTTTAGGTTAATTTTTCCTGCTTTGTAGAATAAATTTCCTACTTTATAGGTTAATTTTTCCTATTTTTATATACTAGTGTTTCCTAATTTATGCATTTTGATTTGGGTAGATTAGTTTTTATACCTTATAGATTAGTTTTCTCAAAATTATAAAATAGACCAACTGATTTCATATGCTAGAATTATAAAAGACTTGCCAAAAACAAGGGGATAAAATAAAAAGAAGCATAATTGGTATTGACAAGGATTTATTCTAACAGTTCTTGAGTTTTTGGTATTGGGGTATGTGTTATGACTAAATTGAGCTCTACTTGTAATGAGTGAGTTTTCTAGATATTTGGGATTTACTCTAATATACTCATGTAAATTTTAGAAAGACTTTTCATTTTAAAAGATCAACTACACTATTGCATGCTAAAACATGGATGGGAGATAAAAAACATAGAAATAGATACACACTAGTATGTATGTATTGATTAAAACAATTTTTATTATATATACACCCATCTAATGATTATTTTCAGCCGTTATTTTATTTTTGTGTAAAAAAAATCATGCAAACTTATAGAAAATGGTGATTCAAGTAATATCTACTAGGGCTATGGATGCTTGAATGGCAGTACAATAAGGATTAGAGTGAAATTAGAGGTATCTATGTCAGGGCTATGTATGCCTATCTAGCATTAGAGTAATGCATAGGCTTCCCTTACTATTTGGTTATAAAATATAAATTCAAAATGAAACCTACAATATTTATCTAGGACTTTTTTAAAACTCTCATAACTAGGGGAAAATAAATCTCACAAATTCACACACATAGATCCCAAGAATGTAAAGGGTTAGTATGTTGCATGGGGAAGGAGGAGTCTTTTTTTAGGGATTAGTTTACTCATTCATTTATTGATAGATATAAAATTATATTATGATTGATTACCAAAATTATTTGTTCTCAAATACTCATGAATAGTTCCCCACTAAGTCTATATTTTGTGCCCTAACACACACCCCATTTTTTAAATTCAAATAGGGATCCATTATTATTTGAATATCCTTATTTAAGGTCATATAAACCTTAGATATCCTTTATATTGGTTTTAATATGTAAAATTCTAAGGTTTTCCTTAAATGTTTAAATTTATAAAATTTTAAATTATGAAAATCAAAGCTTGGGCATTAAATATGATTCATTTTAAGCCTTAGACTTTCAAAAAATTTATTGAAAATTAGCTTGATTTTTTTTGGACTAAAAGATGTAATATACCATGCCCTATTGTTTCATTTATTTTCATATATTCACAAGAATATACAAAAATGATTATAAATTATCTATGCTTAGGCGCAGCCTTCTAAGTGTTCCAAACTTTTTAAACTCTGAGATTGGGACAAGTGACACTATCACATTACTCAGAACCATTTGGATTTCAAAAAAGATCTCAAGTATTTAAAATTTATGGGATATATAAAACTATCATGTTATTTAGAATGTACTATATTTTAACAAATTTTATGTACCTTATCAACAATCAAATCATTTCAATCCATCTACATGACAAGACCATGGGCTAAAATTCACTTTATAAAAGTTCTAAGTCATGATTTCCTAGGGTTTTGAGACAATGCCACATGGCATAATTCCATGAAACCATAGCTTTGAGGGGTTAAAATCAAATTATTGGCATAGTGGTCCTATGGTCTTATAATCTAATTTCCCTAAGGTTCTGAGGTCAAGGGTTTGATAATTGGCATAATTCCATTAACTTGGTGGTTGAAAGAGTTAAGATAAATTTAATCATCCTATGGTCCCAAGTCTCTGAGTAACCATAACACCAAGAACATGGCACACATCAACATCTAAGTACCTAGAGATTTATCAGAGGAATACATAGTTTAGAGTTTAAAAAATTGTGGCCTCGAGTCTTTGAGTTCTTGAAGCCCTGAGATTACTCCACATATCTCAATTATATTGACTCATAGCCTTGGAGCATATAAATCAAGAACATAAATCTAAATTCCCTAAGTGAATTAGAAATATAAATGTGTTAAAACCCAATAGATGCACTTCCATAGTAGTTCAATAGCTAAGCAAAAGCTAGTTAGTGAGAGACAAACACTTATCTTAAATGGGATTATTGGACATGCAAAAATTGATGAAAAGTTTCCATTTGGAAAATAAAATAATTCACCAAATTTGACTAGAGAATTTAAATCCAAATGGGAACAAAATCAAAATTTGTTACACATATTGATGTCATACGAATTATGTATTTAAGGTGTAGTATTTGGAAATATATGTGAAATATAAGCAAAATAAAGTCACTTCACCATTAATCAAACATTAAAATCCTAATCTCTCAAGCTATAAAAATCCCTATATCTTTTCAATGAGTCTATTAGAGCATCCAAATAGTTTAAAAAGGAAATGCACTATCTAGGATTACTAAAATGGCTTCCCCAAGACAATCATGCATTAAGGATCCTTATACATATTCCATTATTACAAACATTGAATACATAGACATTATATATAACAAAAATTCATTGTATTTAAAGTTACCATACTATTCAACCATCTAAAATGTAGTAGAGTCAATAGTGTAATACTCTTCACAAGATCACCTATTCTAGGAGGATAAGTAGTATATTGATTATTTGTTACCAATCAAAACCATGGGAATACATGAAGCAATGGTAAAAATAGAGGTAATGCATTGTATCGATTTGATTTGTGATTTTCTATTAAATGGTACTTGGTCTAGAGACTGTCTACATCTTAAAAACTATGAAATAAAATTTCATATGTTTTTAGAAGGGCGTTTGAGAGGTACCTTAGGATTTAGGACTTGAGGTTTCCTATAACCAAGTCTCAAATAATGTATGGATTGAGCACAACCCTATAGAGGGAAAATTAAAATAGTGTCTAGTAAAAAGCCAAATTTTAAATCCAAAGGGAGGAATTTCCTCCAATGGCATCACCAAATTTAGGCCTATTATTAGAATATCCATGAACGTTCTAAATAGTCTATATGTTTTTACTAGCATTTATTATTTGTAGTGGAATGGATCATATTTTTGGACATTCACCTATATATTGACAAAATTTTTACCCTAGGAGAGATCATTAGTGCCGAGTTGAATGTAAAAATGTTCAAATGTGAATAAAGTCTAGTTGATTAAATTTTTTATATGATGTCATATCTATTAGATAAAATCATTAGGATGGTCCACAAAGCCCTTGGAGAATTATGGTAGCCATTTTTAGAATATGTGGATAATAGAATATATTAGTATTACTCTTTCCTATTTATTTATAGATTCAAGAATGAGATTATAAGAATTTGTGAGGAAATGTATCCTCAATCCTACCAATCCATTCATAACACTCAAATTCCTAGAATATCTGATAATTTAAGAAGAAACATAGCTAAAATGGGTGATTATTAGTAATATCCAAATTTAAACATAATATACATTAAAGGGAAAAGGATATCCCTTATGTTTCTACCATGCCACATCCTAGACAAGGTGGCTAAACAAGAGATTGCCCACTATTTATACAATAGTGTAGATGAATATTTGGGCCTCAAAAATTAGTATTACTACTATAAAACCTCATGATAATCAAATTAATTTAATTTTTGGTGAGTTCACATTTCAAATAGGTGGGGAAATAAGATCCCATTACAATTTAAAAGTATCCCAATTCAGGGAATAGGATCCCAAAGTAAAAATTCAAAAACACTCTTCAACTCCTCAATGAGAATAATGGGGTGACCATTAGATATTTCTTCCAAGAGTATGAACATGATGTTATATTTATGAATGCATTATAATATTTTAAATTTTTGACCCACATGTGGGACATACACATGTCAATGAGTATTGCCTAGGACATTAAATATAACCTAAATAGTAAAAAAAAAGAAGGGAAATGAAATGGTAAGTAGGAAAAACAAGCCTATAGGCATCATTGGAATCCAACACAACAAAAGGTCTAACCTCCCTCCCCTATAGAAGGAGATACTGGTCTACAAGTGGGGTCTAGATGTCAAAGGGAGGAGAACCTCTAAATTAGAAATGATACTCTCAAAGGTCTTCTTATCCCTCATCTACCCTTCTCCCATTCAACTATTATTATCATGGGCATAAATACTATATTTCAATGGATTATACCTCCTCATGATAGATATGCAAGCACCTCTCCCTCCAGTTATAATGGTTACATAGGTAAGTATCCCAAAATTTTCTACAAGATTCCTTCTCATCTCTCTCATCCACTCCTCCATCCCCTCAATCACCTCAATAATGTCTATATCCATCCATTCTTACCTCGATAACCATTTTCCACTTTTCATTTCTACACCACCACCTACAGTGGTAGTCCCTACTACTATAGTTACTTCACTAGTTTCACCTTCTCCCTCACCTCCTATTTCCCCTGCAATCACCTACCAAAGTAAATTTATAGTCCTCCTTACTTCCTTCAAATTCCAATAACTAGAGGAAAGACCATCATTAGGTGTTGCTACTTCAGGAGGATCCATTTATGAAGAAACATATGGAAAAGACCATATACATGTGATGTCACTAGTGGATTATCCTAAGGATGAAGAGGAAGGGAATGTAAAAGTAATGAAGGGACCTGAGTAAATGCTAAGTGAGGATAAGACCTAAGGTGAAATATAAGAGGAGACACAACTAGAAAAGGTAAAGCAATGAACCTAGGAAGTTTATAAGAAGAAGAAACTCTAGCTAGAGGATTAGGCCAATAGATCCTCATTGAGGAAGAGGGACATGATATCAGTAAATTATTCTCTTCTCTTGCTTCTTATATTAATTTTATATGCATTCATGTCATAGATTTTCCACCAACCATTTTAAGGCCATCATTTTCTAGTTTAATTTATTCTTCTATTATTTCAACATAAACCCAAATAATGACTCCAAAAAAGAGAGTCTATCTTAAAATTTTGGTTTCAATTTATATTTTTAATCCACAAGGGCCCCTAGTCCCTCCAAATTCTTCAACTAAATTAGATATATATTTGTCATAATCTACACTTGTATAGTCAACCACAATGATAGTTATGAGAAATCTAGGCTTGATTAAATATGTGGTTGAAGTCACCCCTAAAAGGGAAGCCTCATGATCATAAATTATTATTAAACCATCCCTCTAGTTCCATATTCAAATAAGTTCTTCATTGACATCTTAAAAAATAAATCTCCCTCCAATTATCAGTCCACCCTCTACCTCTAAAGACCCAATTCAACCTGAATAAGTAAGGAAACTTATTATTCCCTAATGGGTCAAAGAGTGACAAGGCCAAAAATATGAAAGAGAAAACTTGGTCCTCACTAGGCTACCCAAAATATTAACATAATTTGATAAACAAAGTGGTAAAATTCAAAGGGTGAGAAAGAGGAAAGCAATGAACACAATACAAGGGAAGAGATAGAGTTTGAAAAAAAAAAAGAAAACTTATTTCCCTTGGCAAAAAATGCCAAAAATAATCCAAATGACCCCATAGAATATACAAAGTATTTTTTCTCTATTGTGGATTTGGATAGAGAGGAAATGAAGGAGATGTATAGGATCAATGAGGAATCACATCAGTAACTAATACAAATATAGATCATCCATGCTCCTCAAGAAATTTTAGATAGTGTTCAGAGTGCAGCCATATAGTTGTAGAAAATTTTGAATACTTTTTGAGTCTCTAGGGGAGAAATTCTACCTAAGATAATGAAGGTAATAAAACTCTAGCACTAGATAAAATAATTTTAAAAGAGGCTCAACTTCCTAGTTCAATGTTCAAGAAGTATCACATTCAATCACCTGAACCTGATGTCTAGACAAGAAATTACATGGGCATTAAGTTATGTAATTTAAAAAATGGATGGTTCCTTTAACTAGAATATGTAAATAAAGGATTTTATAGGACATTTATAAATCCATGATAATGATTCCTTATAAATTTTAAGAGATATGAGGGTCACAAATGTGATAACTTTTATTGGAGAGCTAGTAAATAGGCCCAATTTTGAAACACTCCTTAAAGCAGCTAAAAATAGCTTCAAGGAGGAATTTGAGGGAACTATCTACAATAATAATGATGATATTTTTTATATGATTATTTTTTCAAAAGATAAAGTAACTAAGGTTGATGCCCTTGGAGTAGATTTTAAGAGCTGAGAAGCATAACACACAAGGGTCATGGATGAATCCATTAAAATATTGAAGCATGCCCTACTCAATTTTTATATTATTAATAAATAGTTTAAAATAGCACATTCATTATTTAAAAACTCATAACTACAAAGGGGAAATTGAGATCAGTACTAATCATATAGTCAACTACAAGTTTTACCATGTCATCACATGGTCCCCAATTTTTAGGATATGAAATAATGCATACTTTAACAAGGCTAGTTTTGATCCCTCAAAGGGATAAAGTGACTAATTCTATCTCCAAAAATATCACACAATCATTTTATTTTTCTAGTGGTTCCAAATAATCACCACCTTCAGTATTTGTATACATATATTATATTCTATTTGAGGGATCTTATTTATGTAAACATGTTTATACATGCATGTCCTATATGATTTTGACACACTATTGTATTATTAGAGATGTATATTTAGAATTCACTTGGAGGATGAGGCATCCCATCCCCAAGACTATATGTACTTGTATCCTCCTAATCCCAAAGGGAGGATAATTTTATTTGTTAATATTAATAATAAATTATATTAATTGTTTTGTAATTGGTCTTGATGTGAAAATCTTGTTCTTCTCCAAACCTATGAATCTTATAAGAAGTTTAGTCAAAATAGTATCCTAGTATTTTGATTTTGCATGAGTATTCTTTTAATATAATTATTCATAATGTGTTATTTATAATTTGAATTTTCTAATGTAATAATCATAATCTCCCTTTGTAGATGTGTAATTTTAATCTCACAAACATAGACACCTTTGATTATATATGCTAAATTTAATTGTATTATTGTTCCCTTAGAATTTTAACTATGTTTTATTGCTGGTATACTTACATTATCTTTCATCAATCATTGATTCCTAATTACTTGTCCAACACTTAGTTCAAGATCCAACTTAGAAAGGTTTCATCTTGTATGATTCATAGACCTTCTTTCCTACCCTACCTTTCATTATTTTTTAGTTTCTTTTGATCATGCCCATATTAGGTTAGATCTATTATCAATACACCCATATAAATTAGATATAGATTCATATAATATCTGAACCATCTAAGGTAAATAACTTCTCCACTCACCACTATTCCACCAACAAGTTGTTTACAAAACTCAATACCTCATAACTCGTGCCTTAAAGCCTATCTCTCTTCATTGATCCTAAAAATTTATAGGTTACCTCATAATGTTCCTTGGTATTCATAAAACCCAAATAAATAAGTATGTGGTGTGTAGACGGAATATATTTTTTAAAGGTTTCAAAATTCTCTTCCCTAGAAGTGATCAATACAAATAATGAAAACTAATTACCCTTCTTTGGCATAAGGGTATTTATAGAGAGACCAAGATGGATAAGTGTCACAAGTGCATAATATTTTTATGCACAATTTGAATGGAAACTCTTATATTTAGGATTGACCCTAGATTTTACAAATTCTCTATTCTCTCTCTTGATTCTTATATTCTAAATGTATCCCCAATGGATTTTAAATCCATTGTATTTATAAGATGTTTTAGAATGACCAATGCATATTAAGTAAATTTTCAAAATTAAAATGGGAAGGGTCAAGGATTAAGTTAATGGATAATGGGTATAAGGACCCATAAATAAACATGGATAAACTTATAAGGGTATGGACTTGTCTAGGATAGGTCCATACAACTATGGGTTTTTCTAGGAGATAATTAGGGCTTAGTTCTCAAGTTAGGGTTGGATAATAGGTGATCAATAATTTAAATATACTAACACATTCCTTTTGAATAATAATTTGAATTATTTTTAGGCTTAGTTGAATAAATAGAGACTCATGTGGGGTTAGTTCTATCCTAGAAACAACTTAAATGTATATGTTTTTCAAAAAAGTCACATTAAGAATAAAACATGGGAATAAGTGTTTGATGCCAAATTTAGGTGTCTACATAATTCCCCCACTTTGATATCGATATGTGAATTAATTCCATGTGTGTGTCATGGTATATGTTTAAATAATTTTAAACATGCACCAAGTAATGAATGAAAGGTTTGAATTTTCTATCTAGTTGAGTTTTTATCTACACTTGATTAATATGTGTACCTGAAGTAAGTTCCAATTTATAAAGGTAGTTAAATTACTCATGATATACATGCAATTTTTTGAAAATTTTTAAATTCTAATTTTTTTTTGAAATTTATTTCTTGAAATTGAAACTATAATAAATCATAAGAAATAATACACTTGTCTAGTATTGCCTCTAAATTCCAGCATATTTTCTCCATCACTAGACTTTTGATAGATTTTGAAAACATAACCCAAAATCTTCTCATGGGAGTCACCAACACCCCATCCACTTATTGATCAAGGAAGTATATAATTTTTTTCATCTTATATCTTAATGAATATATCTTTAATTTTAAATTTGAATTTATAGTTCCCCCTTTTAAATTTAGGGATAAAGAGTGTGTTGTTGTAATCAATTATCTCAAAAGAACACATCAAAAAAACCATATACAACTAAAATAATTTATTCACCATGCAATATTATCTTAAATATATGTAACTTGATTAATATCCCTCATATTATATAAAATAACATAACATTTCATTTTATACACATATGAAAGTCATGCTTGAATTTAAAATGTTGAATGTGGAATTTTGATTTTGTGAATTAACATCTAGTCATGTTATAATAGATCATGAAAATTCCAATATTTCAATGGGAATAACTATTATACCCATACATAAAATACAAACTAAATGTGGGACTATTTAAAATAATGAGAACATAATCAATCAATATTCCCACATAGATGCATGGTAACCATCATGGAAATGTAAGCACCAAACAAAGACCAGACAATGTTAGTGACTACACCCAAGTTAGTGACTTGACTCATGATACGGATTAAAAAATATATGACAAGAGGATTTTATAGTACAAGGATGCACACATGAGTAAATGCATGCTCATCTAAGTAAGATTTCATGCACATATATTCAATGTAAAAGTGTAACAATCACATTGTAAAATATCTATGTGATAAGAGATTAATTAGTTACTAACAGATACTTTAGTAACCAATGTAAATAGATAAATTTGATAAAGGAAAAGAAAGGGAAAATATAATTGGTAAAATATCCATTAAAATGGCCATGCACCCAAACTAGGACATGTTATCTCTAAAATTATCCCATCCTAGATGTTAACACACCATGGGAAAACTAGTAGTATGTACCATGTGAATCTTAGTAGCACTCACTCCTACCATGAAAATCTTATGTTTAAATAATGGATAATAAACACCTCTATAATAGTTTAATATACATGTATAAAGTAATATTTTTGAAATTTTGAAATTTTTACCACTATTTTTGAATTTTTGAAAAGGTTCCAGTGTTTTTGAAAATTTAAAATTATCCACCCCTTGATGGGATATATGATTCAAATAGTCATTAAGAAATATAAGTGTAATGTGATAAAGTGTATAAATATTGTACAAGGTATCATGATCTATGTAATAATACATGCCAATTATGTAATATAGGTCCCAAAAGGTAACATAAAATCAATATGTCATGACATATGATAAAGTTGTGTATGTGTTATGGAAAAAAATAATGTGAATTGATAGTTAAGGATATTGTTATACAAATGGAATACATCCTTTCTCCCCAAGATGGAAAATTCTCAAATAAATTCATATAGAATAATGATATACATCGTATGTCAATCTTAGTGTGAAAATTGTAGAGTCTGAAGTAAATAATATGTAGTGCCAATTATATATATATATATAGGAAACATGCTTAGATCCCATGCATCCCATAAATAAATGTGTCATGTACCCTAAAAGTGTAATATTTAGTTAAGTTAATAGTCTACTAATGAAAAACAACTCCAAGATGTAATAATATAAGAGAGTAATATGATCTATTACACTGATACTTCTATAACCAATATAATTCATAAGATGAAACTTACTAGTGTGAGTCCCTCTTAGGTAGATTAAGCTAAAGACATGCTTAAATACAAAATCATAATATGTCAATGTGAAACATATGTGGGAATTATGCACCCATATAGGAAATAATGTGTATATATAGGTAAATAAATATTATGTTTAGGTACAATTTCCCCATAGGAAAAAGAGATATGATTGAGTATGGAACCATGTTTTTTTTTAATTTTTAAGTTTTATATTTTCAATAAAATATAAGGCATCACAAGGAATCATGAGTTTGCATAGGAATATAAGTATCAAGTCTTGAAAAATTAGAAGAAATAGATGAAGGGGATTATAATCATAAATAGGCTTCCCTCATAACTCAAAACACACTATGACAAAATACCTTGATAATAATGTTATCATCATTAAGAAAACTAATGGAAGTTCCAAGAATGTGATAAAAAATCAAGTGGTTAAGGATAAGGAAAAATAATAAACAAAGTGAAACAAGTGGTTTAGAATAATGTCAATAAAAATAGAAGGCATGAGCCATGTGAAATATATAAAATACTAATGTAATCAAAATCAATAACATATCTAAATCAAGGTCATATATGGTGATGTATAAAATTAGCTCATATAATTTAGTGATGTGTTAGAAATAGTATAAATATATCTATGCACATATGTAACATTTGTATACCTCATGTAAGTGAGTAAGAAATAAGATATATGTAAATGTAGTTTTATATTACTTAATGGTGTTGGACAGACTTATGACCTAGTTAATACTAGATTCTTAAATATTCTTAACATTAATTCTCAACCCAAGGTATGTAGGCTTTTCAAGGATGTCGACACTATATATTAATTATTGATTCATAGGCTAACTTAATTTATAGTTATATTACAATTAAATTATATTGATTTCACTATATAGATATATAAGGAAATTATTATAATAGAATGCATAAATTCTTCACACTTATGAGTCACACATGCATCACACTTTATATAATCAAACTAGTAATGAAATCAATTCACACAACACACTTTAATCTAAGAAGGGTTAGGATCTTCACTACAACTCCTTATGAGGGGTCCCTCCTCATTCAGAACTAAGTTTGAATCCTTCTCCAAGAGACTTACAAAATCTTATTATAAAATCAACCTTTTCATTACTCAGATCTGTAGTAGTTAAAGATTGCTATAGTAGATTACAATATTCTAAAAATTAGAATGCAATTACTTTCTACAATTCCATCCCCCCTAATCTAATCTAGGTTCTACCATTAAATACATAAGGAAGTTTATTCTTTCCAACCAAAAACACTAAACTAAGAAAGGTACAAATACTTTGAAACTAACCTAGTCAACCTTTAGGTGGTTAGTAACTTAAAGTTACTTGTTTTTAGGCCTGAATGGGTAAAGGGAAATATATGCTACTTTGTTGTTTTGCTTCTTTCTCTCCTTTCCTTTGTCTTTGTCTTATTCATCCTTTGGTAGCACATCCACGTTTCTTTTCATGTGACTGTACAACTATTATGGAGGATCCTCTTCAATCATTTACTTTATTTCTAAGGTAGCCGGATGTGTCCTTAAAAGCTAATTACTTATTATCACAACAATAGTTTGTTCTGTGTAGTGGTTGTGAGATCATGTAGGTGTAATCTTATAGTTGATACGGAAAACCTATAGGTGAAATCCTACATTTTATATGGGCAACCTATAGGTGTAAATCTTATAGCTTGGTAGTTTTTATGGGCTGGAATCCCCTTTAGGCACAGGCTTCTTTATAAGTGTTGTGACCAAGTAAGATTCATGTAGTCTTATCCTACCCTTCAAATGTATGTTAAATAAGGTTACATAATTATAATCTAATAAAATAAAAATCATCATTAATCCATAACACAAAATGTATTTATTAAAGCACACATATAATCATTCATTCATTTACATAAGTCATGGATAGTTCTATGGATTCATATAGGAAAAAGATATATAATTGCGTATGGATGAGGCTATAAATAGAAAAATTAGTGACCTCATCAAATGGGATTGCTTAACATAGTAAACAACATCTCATTTCCTAGAGAGATATAATTTGTTTTCATAAGCATATTTAGCTAGTAAATTTTGTTCATAAGCATATTTAGCTAGATTATCCCACTCCCTACCCATATCAATATATACCATTTTAAATTGAGTGTGAAACATGGAATCATAAAATCCATAGTGTATGATAAAATAGGTATGATTTGCATCATATGACCAATATAAAGGCAAATATTTTTTTGCATTTTTGTCTTTTATGAATGTTTTTATATTTTTGAAATTTTAAAAAGGAAAAAGTAATAAGAAGGCACATATAAGGCATAAAAATAGAATAATAAGACCTATGTAAATTATTATGGTATAGTAAATATGCATTGATGCTTATTTCTAAGGAATTTTCATATTTTTGTATCTTATTAATGTCTTTTATTATATTAATTGAAACATTATATAAAACATGTAATAGAAAAAGCAAGGAAAATATATGGTATAGGAGGGTTCTAAAATATGTATGTGTGGAATCACTTAATTTCCTATAAGGAGTTAATCTACAACCTATAGGTGTAAATCCTATAGCTTGGTAGTTTTTATGGGTCGGAAACCCCTTTAGGCACAGGCTTCTTTATAAGTGTTGTGACCAAGTAAGATTCATGTAGTCTTATCCTACCCTTCAAATGTATGTTAAATAAGGTTACATAATTATAATCTAATAAAATAAAAATCATCATTAATTCATAACACAAAATGTATATATTAAAGCACACATATAATCATTCATTCATTTACATAAGTCATGGATAGTTCTATGGATTCATATAGGAAAAAGATATATAATTGCGTATGGATGAGGCTATAAATAGAAAAATTAGTGACCTCATCAAATGGGATTGCTTAACATAGTAAAAAACATCTCATTTCCTAGAGAGATATAATTTGTTTTCATAAGCATATTTAGCTAGTAAATTTTGCTCATAAGCATATTTAGCTAGATTATCCCACTCCCTACCCATATCAATATATACCATTTTAAATTGAGTGTGAAACATTGAATCATAAAATCCATAGTGTATGATAAAATAGGTATGATTTGCATCATATGACCAATATAAAGGCAAATATTTTTTTGCATTTTTGTCTTTTATGAATGTTTTTATATTTTTGAAATTTTAAAAAGGAAAATGTAATAAGAAGGCACATATAAGGCATAAAAATAGAATAATAAGACCTATGTAAATTATTATGGTATAGTAAATATGCATTGATGCTTATTTCTAAGTAATTTTCATATTTTTGTATCTTATTAATGTCTTTTATTATATTAAAACATGTAATAGAAAAAGCAAGGAAAATATATGGTATAGGAGGGTTCTAAAATATGTATGTGTGGAATCACTTAATTTCCTATAAGGAGTTAATCTACATGGATAAGGTCATATGTAAACCCTACCAATGCTTTATAAAATGGTAAATTTAGTTCTAAAACATTTGTATTTTTTTATGTAAACCCTACCATCACAGAAGTATTTTTTTTATTACAAGTGATAAAGTTAGTTTTAAAACATTTGGATGTAATTCTGTAATGTTAACCTCAAGTGATGTTATCTTTATAGATAAGATTTGTATTTGATTTTTCAAGCTATTTATAGGATGAATTATGATTTTAGGTCATTCATATAAATGGTTTTACTTTTTATAGGCTCACTAAAATGTTAGATCTCATTGTTGTTAATGGAGCTATCCTTAATAAGCATAAGATTCAAACATGCATTTCCATGTATAAGCAATTCAAAAATACAACCCTAAGAGAGTCTAGCATAGAAGGTGTTTTATTAATATTATTTTTGACTTTATGTATCATATAAATGTGATTAGGGTATGTAATAATAATTATTTTGAAATGATCAATAATGAAATCAATAAGTATGTTACAATAGATTTTGTTAAATATAAGTTAAAATAATAAATAAGTAACACACACACAAAGGTATGAATTTAATATCTAAAAATATGATTTGAAAATAATTTATAAAAACCCTAAGAGGGAAAGGGTCTGGAAAACCCTAAGTTCAAATTCAATCAAAATATCAAACCTTGTGTAAGATAATGGTGTAAGCACCTAAATAGTAGTTGGCATTTTGGAAATGAGCACATATAGAAAGTATTCAGGTCTAAAAATTAGATCTGAAGTAATCCATAAAAGTTTAATAATATAGGGTTTTATAAGAAACCCTAGATTGAATGTTTAAAAGAGACAAGATTCACCATTTATATTTACCCTAATTCTAGTTTTTACTCAAAATACTAATAAATAAATTATAAATAAGTAGATCTAAATATACACAATTTAAATATATAATATTAACTTAATTATATTGGCTTAATACATAAATAATCCCAAGTGTCTAAATCATAAGCTATATTAATGCAATGAAATGACAAAGAGGTTAAGAAACACATGCACCTTGATTATTCTCTAGGTATGAAAATGTAATGTAATAGTGTTGACTACATTTAACATTCTCCTATATTTTTAAATCTAATTGTGTTTCAAGACATTCTTTTTATTGTAGGGGCCTATCTTGTACATTCCCATATTTATCAATCTTATCACATCAATGATTTATGTATGTCACTAATCTTGTGTGTCTTCCACTAGGCTTATGTATAGGGTCATAGCCTACTTTTTCTAGTATCTATGTCTTACACTTTCATAATTTTTACTATACCTTCACTTCATAAATGTGTAGGGTATAATATTTTATATGAGTAAATATTCTCTTTAACCTAGCTTGCAGACTCAAAAAAATAATAATAATGGATTTAGTAAAATTTATAATATAGTGTTACAACTACATATCCCACACACTTAAAATAATACATCCATATTTGTTTTTGTGTGTTAATATAATAAATCAATAAAGTATTTCAACCTCCTATTCCCTTAAAAGTGATCAATGTAATTATTGAATAGTAATGACCCTTATTTATCACAAGGGAGTGTTTATAAATAACAAGGTAGATAAGTGTCGTAAGTGTGTAGTATTTTGAAGCACAAATTAAATTCATAATATTGGCTCTAGGTTTGACCCTCAGTGTAATGGATACTTTATTATCTCTCTTGATTCATATATTCTATATGGATCCATAATGACTTGGAAATACATTATATTTATAGGATGACTTGGGATGACCCATGTGTATCATCTAAATTTTGAAAATTTTAATGAGAAGGGTTAAGGTGTAAGTTAGGGGACAATGGGAAGAAAGACCCACAAATAAAAAGGGGTAAACTTATAGGGTTAAGGGCATGTCCAAGATGGGCTCGTATATCCACAAGTTTGTTTAGGAGACAAATAGGGCTCATTTATTGAGGTAGAGTTTGATAAAACATGATAAATAATTTAGATGTAGTAATATATACCTTTTGGACAAGTATTGGGATGTTTTTTAGGATTAGTGGACCAAACATACACTCAAGTGTGGTTAGGGTCAATCATATAAATTGGTTAAAATATATAAGTTTTACAAATAATTAAAATTGGGAATAAAATATGGGAATAAGGTTTTTATTCCAAATTTGGGTGTCTACAGTTCTAATAAAATTGAGGGTATCTTGAAACCTAGTGTGTACTTTCCATTCTTCATGACAAGAGCCAACCTCTTGTTAATTATATATTATTATTATAACACATATAGATGGTTCATATGTTATTTTCACTATTTGATTACTAATTGTGTAACTACGGATCCAAGTTAATAAGGATTACATTATCATTTTCATTGCCTTTAAATATTACATAGGGTGTTTTACTTTATAAAAGTCTATCAAAATAGGAATTTCATTGTGATTTAAAAATAATATCAACATGAATAAGTAAAAACTACATGCACACACACATGGAAAATATTGTAACAAATTAAATAAATTGGCCTTTGAATAAGAGGAATTTTAATCACTATGATTGTAAAAAAAATTTCAAAGAAAATAATTATATATTTCTCTTATATTTAATACTTTCATTACAACTCTAAATGGGGTACACTAATAATTATGCATTATACATAATGATTATAGTATGGGTCCTATCAGTGTATATCCTAATTAAATTACATAGGAACAAAAGATTGTATAATATTATGAAGATAATATGTTTATACTACATTCCACTTGGTATGAGGTTGGTTCTAATCAGTTGAACCTAAAGATTCATGAAATATATTAGGGAACAGTGACCATGTGTATAAAACTACTTAATAATTTGATAATATTTCAAAGTGAACTCTAGCGAGTTATTACACTTAAAAAAATCATGTGGCTTATAAAACATAACAATAATTTCATAGGTAACCATGAATATTTCATTTAAACATATTCTTTCCACATAATTTTCACTATGAATCATGTTGTAAAAATAGGGTGATTAAAAAAATTATTTGATAGAAGGTGAATATTTTGGTGATGCACTCAATGTGAGTGAAATAATTTGAGGTATGAAGGTATTGCATTATGTATATCATATTATATAAATAAAATTAATCTAGTAATGATGACATCATCATCACCTTTCATTTCTATAAATTTTAAAACTTTTTGATTTTCATCTATCATCGTAATAAAATAATGATTCCCTATTTTGATTATTTAAATATTACCTTCTAATAGAGCTAATAGTTAAAAACATAAATAGTACCTCCACCAAAACATAGTTCACATAACATTCAACAATTAATGGATATGAATATCACACCAAACTCAAACATAATTAAAAAATCATGAGTTACATAATGAAAAATATAAAATAAATACAATATCATACCATCAATGATTTTAATCAATATTAGTAACCCTTGTTTGTGTAAAACACCTCATGCAGATGTAAATTACCATGATTACGAAAAATTTAATCTCTACCAATAACATCCTCATGAATCCCAAAAATTATTATGCAAAAAACTGATTTTCTAGTGAAAACATAGTCTAAAATTTGCAAACATTATCCAAAATATGGAATGTTCAATTAGTATTCTTTAGATAATATAGTAAAATTTTATAATAAATGCATACATGCATGTCTGATTTGATTGTAAAATCAAATATATTTGTGTTTGGTAACACAACCTAATCAAAAAAACCTACTCTATCAAATGGGGAACATCTAAATTGGATCATGCATAATTTCCTTTCTTAATCAGTCAAACATTCTTATTTATTTTATCAACAAATTCTTCCAAATTAGTTTAAATAAAGAAATATTTAATTACAAATTATAAGGAATGGTGTAGCATAATATTTTCCTCTTCATTTAAATAAATCATATGAAAAAAATTACATGCTCTCTATCCAAAATCATGAATACCAAGAATGTAAAGGTTAATTTCATCATCATAACAATCCAATTATGTCAACTCAAGGTTTTCAGTGTGAAAATCATGAATAAATTTTAAGATAAGTATATATTTTGAACCATATTTTCCATATTTAATAATATAAACAATATAAAATATTGATGCTTCCTTGAAATAACAGTTTGTGTAAGGATAAAAAAATATGGTATGACACAAGTTTATCATTTCCTTCAACTTTTGTATCATCACTATTAGAAGATGTAATTTTATTATCAAATGAAGTTTTAGGTTATACCAATGAGATTATTGGCTTATTTTATTATTTAAAATATTATAAAATAGAGGAATGATCTTCAATATTATTAGTGTAGACACTAAATTTGAATTATATAGCACCCTAATTCTATACACTTGGAAAATACCTATCATTGTTGTACCCTTCAGTTTTAATACCTTCCCACTATTTAAAGGGCCACATTAACTATATCTCGTGCATTAATTGATTATATCTTAATCTAACCAATATTATTTTGATGACTAGACCTTTTATAATGTGCAAAATTATATAAACCTAATAATTATCCTTTCATGCTAGTTTTGGATCTATACCTTTTTTTTTTTCCTTCCTAGACACTTGTGTCCTAGATGAAAACCTATGTTGATGCTAGTGTCCCTTTTAAAATTAAGTTTTTAGTGCCTAAAGTTCATCAAATTTTTAAATGAAATATATGTTAAAGTTAGGACTAATTTTTTTAGTACAATATATTTTTAAAAAGGATTGGTATATATACAAGATCAACCCTCATTCATTCCACACCTAGAAAAGACCTAGCATCATTATAAACTCACAAGGAAACTTACCAAGACCACTAAATCAATAATTCAAGAGAGAAAATATTCCCTATTCATCATTATTTTCATATCAAGCATAGGATAATTATCTTTGTAGATCTAAAGTATTGAAGGAGCATCCCATGAGCCATATTTGTCAAGTTACAAGCTAGGTTACTATATGTATTTTCTTATCACATATTACATCCTTATGCACACAAAATCCAACATGTAGTGGATAACTACATAATTCTAAGGCCCTCTTTATAGTATTGGCTATGTAGGTATTTCTCATTGATATAGGGTTTCTTAGGGTAACTCAACACCATGTACCCACTAATCCATTTTTCTCATAATCACTCCAAGGGTGAGGAAACTAGGGTTTGATCATTTCACAAAGATGTTAGGAATATAGAACACAAATAAATATTAATGAAATAAAGATGGAAATAAAATGTATAAAACATAATACAAGAGAGACATAGATTTAACATGGTTCACCCAATACGAGATATGTCCACACCTAAACAACAAATTATTCTCTTATTTAATCTAATAAATAAAGGAATAAACCTATAATACATCCACTACATTATCCCCTTCACTCACACACCATGTGATACCATAATTAAAATTCCTTCATATCAAAAGAGGGTTACAAATTAAGGAAAAAATAAATCAACATAATTTCTACCATTAGATCTATAACCTAATAGTGAATGGTCTAGGTTTACTACAAAATTATAATATTTACAATGCATTTTCATAAAATTTTCTCTTCGGGGGCATTGCCCCCAAACCTTCACTAGAGGGATCCATGTATGTTTCTTTCCCCTCTAAAACCCCATAGAGACCATAGTAGGGGTGTGATTCCCCCCATACCCACCTATCAAGAACTGGGCATATAATAAGATCAGGGTCCACCATCCAACAATCTCCTGCTTTGAGATTGATCATTTCAACTCCATCGCTATAACTCTTCCTTGGAATTTTATTTGAAATTTGATCTTGGCATTTTTATCACCTTCCTTTTTATGCCTAAAGACATATTAAAGATGGACAACTCTCCAGCTTCTTCTTTGTGCTACCTTTGTTACCATATCTAAAGGATTTTGACTCATATGGATCTATTCCAACTTTAGTTGACCATCCTCTAAAACTGAATGAATGAAGTAATACCTGAGTTGTATATGTTTAGTTCTTGAGTGGAATGTTGAGTTATTTTCTAAATGAATTGCACTCTATCTATAACTATACAGCCTAAAATATTCATGCTTCTACCTCAACTCTTCCATGAACCATTAAATCCATATCATCTCCTTTTTTTTTTTTATAGATGCAACATACTCTACCTCTGTAGTTGACAAAGAAACTATCTCTATAATGTTTAAATCCATCTATCTATTATGTTACCAAAAGTGAAAACATAAACTATGGTGCTCCTCCTTCCATATAAATCTCTATCCATGTCTACATCAAAATATCCTTGTAAGGTAACATTTTACCCTTCATAGAATAATTATCTATTAGTGGTCCATCTCAAGTACCTAAGAATCCACTTTACTGCATCTTAGTGCTCCTTTCCTAGATTATCGATAAACCTACTGATAACTCCCACTATATGAGCAATGTCTAGTCTTGTGCACACTATAACATACATTAAAATTCCAACTATGGAAACATAGGGCACTTTGGACATGTAATTGATTTCTTTATGAATTTTAGGACACTATTCCTTGCTTAATTTAAAATTCCCTCACAAAAGTATACTCACTTATTTTTCATCTTTGATATTGAACCTGACTAACACCTTCTTAATGCACTCTTTTTGAGACAATGATAATTTTATATTTTTCTTGTCTCTTGTTATTCTCATACCAAGGATTTACTTTGCATCACCCAAATCCTTCATTGTAAATGACTTTTCTAGTTTTCTTTTGAGCTCATTTATATCCTTCATGTTAGACCCTATAACAAGCATGTCATCTACATATAATAACAAGATAGTATATATGTCATTATCTAATATCTTAAAATAAACATAGTGGTTAGAATGACATTTACTCTAACCTTGTTCTATTATAAACATATTAAATTTCAAATACCACTACCTTGGAGCTTGCTTTAGGCCATACAAACTCTTCTTCAATTTACACACCATTTTTTCCTTACCTTTGACTCTGTATCCCTATGGTTGATCCATATATATTTACTCCTACAAGTCACCATGAATAAAAATAGTCTTCACATCTAACTGTTTAAGGTGAAAATCTTTTACTACTACCAAAAATAAAATAGTTCTTATGGAAGTCATTTCAAAAACTAGATAAAATATTTCCTCAAAATCTATACCTTTATTTTTTGTAAACCCCTTCACAAAAAGTCTAGTCATGTACCTCTTTTTGACTTAATATTATTCCTTCAACCTATAAACCCATTTATTCTAAAATGCTCTTTTACTGACAAGAAACTAAACCAATTCCCAATTTTGGTTATTTACCAAGGAGTCCATCTCTTCTTTCATGCCTTACTCCCACTTCTTTCTAGTTTATACTTGTATTGATTCTTCATATCTTTCTGGCTCACCACCATCAATCAATAATAAATAATAAAGTGAAGGAGAGTATCATTCAGGGAGTTTACTTACTCTAGTAGATATTCTAACTACACTTTTAGAAGTTTGAAGTAGTAGTTGTAATTGTTGCACATTTTATTTTTATGGCAATTTTGGAATTTCATTTCTAGTTATTTCATTAAGTACTACGTAATCTGTACTTGGATTTTCTGATTTATTTCCCTATAACCAATCTCTGTACATGACCTTCTCATTAAAGATCACATCTCTACTCCTAATGATTTTGCAATTTTTAAAATCCCATAAATGGTAACCAAAATCATTAACTCCATATCCAATAAAAGTGCACTTCTTAGATTTTGATTCAAACTTGGTTCTATTTTCTTTATCAACATGGATAGATGATTCATAACTAAAATTATTTAAAAAGGAATAATATATATTTTTACCTATCCATGCTTCCAATGGAATGTCACCATCCAAAGGACTTGAAGGCCCTTTATTTATTAAGTAAACAACAATATCTACAACATCTACCCAAAATGGTAAGGGAAACTATGCATGCAATTTCATGTTCCTTGCATGCTTCATGATTTTCATGTATATATTTTATGACACAACATTTTTTTATGGTGTTCTTGGAACCATATTATTTCTACAAATCCCATGGGATGAAAAGTAATTATCAAACTCTTTGAGGTATTATTCACCTCTATTATCTGATCTAACATACTTCAACTTATTTCCTATCTCATTCGTAACCAAAGTTTTCCATTTATTAAAAGTATCAAAAACATCATATTTTTTCATATGCAATAATCCCAAGTTTTTATAGTTTCATAATAAATAAAAATAACATAATAAGAAGAACCACCAAGGGATGATACCTAATTCGGTCCCCATATATCTATATGCACAAGCTCCAAATTTTCATCTTTTTTTATCTTCCCAGCTTTGAGAAATCTGAATCTCTTTTATTTTTTATACACATAGTTCTCATAGAAATCTAAATCCACCTTATTCAAATATGGAAATAAATTCTTTGAGTGGAGAACTTGCATTCCTTTCTCACTCATGTGCTCAAGTCTTTAGTTCCATAATTTTGTATCTACTTTTATAAAAGCTAAAGTAATAGAAGATTCAACATTACTCATAGATAAATATAATGTACCTACCTTCTCTCATTTTTATATTATCATTGATACTTTATAGACCTTCCATGAATTTTCTAGAAATGTAGCTGTGCAGCCCTCACTTCTCGATTGCCTGCTAAAATTAGATTTTTTCTCAACTCAAGAACATGCCTCACCTCTTTCAGCAACCATTTGTTTCCATTTTTTAATTTTATTTGTATCTTACCCTTTCCAAAAAAATTATGACATTCACCATCACCCAAAATAAACCTATCCAAAATCACCTTGAACATATCCCCTAGATCTAACACCCAAAAATCATTAATATTATCTAATTAAAGGATTAAAAAATCTTGTAGCACATCAACTGATACATTTTATTCATGATTGTTAGCTTGTTTTCTATATCCTTGTTTTCCTTTTCAAAACCAACAATCTTTAATCAAGTGTCCTTTCTTCTTTCAAATCTAGCACACTAACATTCTTCTAGATTTGGATTTACCCTTCTTAGACATCCTATGATTCCCTGGGCCCTTTCTTTTATCCTTTTGTCTTCCCCTATTCTCCATAGTCAAAATATTATCTTATGTCTCACCTATACTTTTCCATTGCATTTTCTCACTAATAATAACACCAATAACATCATCAAACTTTAAAGTGTTTAAACTAACAACAAAATTAATTACATCCATGACCAAGCCATTCTAGCTTTATGGCAATGAGCACAAAACCAAAAGAGCCTTAACATAATCATCAAATTTTACTCCTACAGGGCTTAATTTATTTGTGACCATGTAAAATTCATTTAAATGATTAAATATAGACCCACATTTTGACATCTCCACATTAAATAAATACTTCATAAGAAATACCTAATTGGAGGTTGAGGGTTTTTCATAAAATCCATCCAATGCCTTTATCACATCTTCTATTGTCTTTTATTTTGATATATTGAAGGCCATTGGATTTGTCAGGTGCAATCATATTATTCCTAGTGCCTTTCTATCAAGAACCTCCCATTATTTATCCTTCATAGTCATCAATTTCTTTGATATTCTACCTAATGGTAAGAAAGTATCCTTTTGATATAGATAGTCCTCCATTTACATCTTCTATAGATGGTAATTTTGGCCATTTAACATCTTGACCTTAAACGTGCCTTCTTTCACCATTGTTCCCACTAAAACCAAGAACCTCTTTTCCTACGAGTTTATATACCAAATAAAACTTCAACTCTGATACTAGTTAGGAGTATAGAACACAAAGAAATATTAATGAAATAAAGATGGAAATAAAATATATAATACATAATACAATAGAGACACATATTTAATGTGGCTCACCCAATATGGACTAAGTCCACATAAAAAAATTAGTTCTTCTCTTATTCAATCAAAAAATGAAGGGATAAACCTACAATGCATCCACTAGAATCTTCTCTTCACTCACACACCATGTGCCACCATGATTAAAATTACATCATATCAAAGAGGGTTACATATTAGATAAAAAATACACCAATATAATGTATACCGTTAGATGTATGACCTAATAGTGAAGGGTTTGAATATCCTATGAAATTACAATATTTACAATGTATTTTTCACAAAACATGGACTTTAGGGGCACTACCCCTAAACCCATGCCATAGGGGATCCATCTATGGTCACTACCCCCTATAACCCCATGGATACCATAGTGTGGGGTGTTTCCCCCCACCCCATACCCCCTACTAGGAACTGGGCATTATAATAAGATCAGTGTCCACCATCTAATAATCTCCCACTTGGAGATTGATTATTACAACTCCAGCACTATAACTCTTCCTTATACTTTTATTTAAACTTTGACCCTATTATATTTCTCACCTTCCTTATCATCCCTAAATACCTATTGAAGTTGAACAACTCTCCAAATTTTCCTTTATGAATACCTTTGTAAACATATCTACAAGATTTTGACTTATATAGATCTTTTCCAACTTCAATTGACCATCCTCTAAAACTGAATGAATGAAGTGATACCTAAGTTATATATGTTTTATTCTTGAGTGGAATATTAAGTTATTTTCTAAATGAATTTCTTTATTACTATCACTTTACAACCTAAAATAATCCTACTTATGCCTCAACTCTTCCATGAACCATTGCATCCATATCATTTCCTTGCTTTCTTTTATAGTTGTAACATACTTTGCCTTTGTAGTTGACAAAGAAACTATCTTCCACAATTTTAAAATCTAACTAACTATTGTGTCACCAATAGTGAATACATAACATATGGTGCTCCTCCTTCCTTCTAAATCTCCATCCATATCTACATCAATATATCTTTGTAAGGTAACATCTGACCTTTCATAGCATAACTATTTATCAATGGTCCCTCTAAAGTACTTGAGAATCCACTTGTATACATCTCAATGCTCTTTTCCTAGATTATTCATAAACCTACTAAAAACTCCCATCACATGAGTAGTGTCTGATCTCATGCACACCATATCATAAATTAAACTTCCAACTACTAAATCATAGGGAACTTTGGATATGTAATTGAATTCTTCCATCATTTTAGGACATTATTTCTCACTTAATTTGAAGTTTCCTCCCAAAGGTGTACTAACTTATTTTTAATCTTGCATATTGAACTTGACTAACACCTTATTGATGTACTCTTCTTGAAACAATGTCAATTTTCTATTTTTCCTCTCTCTTTTTATTCTCATACCAAGTATTTAATTTGCAGTTTTCATTGCAAATGAATTTTCTAGTTTTATTTTGAGATCATTTATATCCTACATGTTATACCCTACAACAAGCATGCCATCTACATAAAATAATAAGATAATATAGCTACCATTATCTAATATCTTAAAATAACCACAACGGTTAGAATGACATCTATTATAAACTTGTTCTATCATAAACATGTCAAATTTCAAATACCACTACCTTGGAGCTTGATTTAGGCCATACAAACTCTTCTTTAATTTGCACACCATTTTATCCCTACCTTTGACTTTGTATCCCTATGGTTGATCCATATATATTTCCTCTTCAAAGTCACCATGAAGGAAAGTAGTATTCACATCTAACTATTCAAGCTGCAAATATTATATTGCTATAAAACTTGAAATATTTATTATGGTAGTCATTTTAACAACTAGAGAAAATATTTAATCAAAATATATACCTTTATTTTGTGCAAACCCCTTTACAACAAGTATCGTCATGCACTTATGTTTTTCTTCATCTTCTTCCTTTAAAATATAAACTCATTTATTCTATAATGCTCTTTTAACTACAGGCAACTAAACCAAATCCTAAGTTTGGTTATGTACCAAGGAGTCCATTTCCTCTTTCATGCCTTACTCTCACTTCTTTCTAATTTGTACCCACATTGTTTCTTCATAGATTTTTAGCTCACCATCATCAGTAAATAATAAATAATAAAGTGAAGGAGAGTATTGTTTAGGGAGTCTACTTTTTTTAGTATATCTTCTAACTATACTTTTAGGAGTTTGAGGTACTTGTTATTGTTGTTGTAATAGTTTCACATTCTAATTTTATTAAACTTTTGAAATTTATTTTCCAATGATTTTATTAAGTAGTGCATATTTTGTATTTGTATTTCCTTGTTTCTTTCCCTGTAACTGATCTCCATACATTACCTTCTCATTAAGGATCACATCTCTACTCCTAATGATTTTGTAATTTTCAAAATCCCATAAATAGTAACCAAAATCATTAAATCCATATCCAATAAAAGTAAATTTCTTGGATTTTGATTCAACCTTGGTTCTATTTTATTTATCAATATAGATAAATGCTTCATACTAAGAAGTCTTTAAAAAGGAATAGTCTACCTTTTTAATTATCCATGCTTCTTATGGAGTGCCACCATCTAAAAGACTTGAAGGCCCTCTATTTATTAAGTAAATAGTAATATCTACAACATCTACCCAAAAATATAAGGGCAACCCTACATGTAATCTCATTCTCCTTGCATGCTCCATGACTGACATGTTTATCCTTTCTAACACATCATTTTGTTGAGGTGTTATTGGAATCATGTTCTCTCTATGAATCCCAAGGGATGAATAGTAATTATCAAACTCCTTACTACAGTATTCACCTCTATTATCTGATTTGACACAATTTAACTTATTTCTTATCTCATCCTCAACCAAAGCTTTCCATTTCTTAAAACTATCAAAAACATCAAATATTTTTTGTATGTAATAAACCCAAGTTTTTCTAGTTGCATCATCAATAAAAGTAACACAATAAGAAGAGCCACCAAGGGATGATACCTGAGTTGGTCCCTATACATATATAAACACAATCTCTAAATTTCCATCCTTCTTTGTCTTCCCAACTATGATAAATATGATTCTCTTCTATTTTTCATAACATAGTGCTCACATAAATCCAAATCCACCTTTAAATCTGCCAACAAATTCTTTTATGGGAAGACTTGGATCCCCTTCTCACTCATGTGCCCAAGTCTATGGTGCCATAATTTTGTATCCACTAATATATAAGATAAATCAATTGAATATTCAACATTATTAGTAGATAAATATAATGTACCTACTTTATCTCCTTTTTTATTACTAGTGATCCTTTAGAGACCTTCCATGAATTATTTTCAAATGTAACTATGTAACCCTCACTTCTAAACTACCCTATTGAAATTAGATTTATTCTCAACTTAAAAACATGCCTCACCTATTTCATCAACCATTTGTTTTAATTTTGTAATTTTATTTGTATCTTACCCTTTTTAACAATTTTACAAGGTTCACCATCACCCAAATAAACCTGTCCAAAATCACCTTGAACATAGTCATGAAAATATTTTCCATGGGGTGTAGCATAAAATGAATCCCCTAAATCTAACACCCAAAAATCATAAATATTATCTAATGAAAGCATTAAAACACCTTGTAACACATCACTAGCTATATTTGTTTCTTGATTATTATATTATTTTCTATCTCCTTGTTTTACTTTTCAAAACTAATAATTTTTCTTCAGGGGTCCTTTCTTCACATAAATATAGAACACCAACATTCCTATAGATTTTGATCTATCCTTATTATAATTCTAATGATTCATTGGGCCCTTTCCTATATCCTTTTATCTTCCCATATTATCCATAGTAAAAGCATTACTTGATGTCTCACATGTGCTTTTCCATCACATTTCCTTGTTAAGAATAACACTAATAACATCATTAAACTTTAAAGTGTTTGAACCAGAGACAAAATTACTCACAACCATGACCAAGCCATTCCAACTTTCTAGAAATGAGCACAAAATAAAATGAGCCCTAACCTAATCATCAAAGTTTACTCCTATAGAGCTTAATTGATTTGTGACCATGTTAAATTCATTTAAATAATCAAAAATAAACCTACCTTATGACATCTCCATATTAAATAAGTAATTCATAATAAATACCTTATTAAAGGTTGATGGTTTTTCATACACTCTATCGAATACCTTTATCACATCTTTTATTTTCTTTTATTTTGAAATATTGAAGGCTACCAATGCTACAATGCATAATCATATTGTTCTTAGTGCCTTTATGTCAAGAACCTCCCATTCTTCATCCTTCATAGTAGCCAACTTCTTTGTTATTCTACTAAATGGTAGGAAAAGATCCTTCTGATATAGATAGTTATCCATTTGCATCTTCTATAGCTAGTAGTTTTGGCCATTGAACTTCTTGACCTTAAACTTGAATTCTTTCACCATTGTTCCCACTCAAATTAGTAACCCTCTTTTCTTATGATTTTATCTTCTAAATAAACCTTTGGCTCTGATACCATTTGTTAGGAATATAGAATACAAAGCAATATTAATGAAATAAAAGTGAAAATAAAATGTAGAAAACACAATATAGGAGAGGAATAGATTTAACATGGTTTACCTAATATGGGCTATGTCCACACAAAAATATCCAATTCTTCTCTTATTCAATCTAAGAAATGAAAGGATAAACCTAAAATACATCCACTACAATCTCCTCTTCACTCACAAACTATGTGTTTTTGTGATTACAATATCCTTATATCAAAACAGGGTTGCATATTAGGGAAAAAATGAACCAACATAATTTCGATGGTTATATCTATAATATAATAGTGAATGGTCTAATTTACCATGAAATTACAATATTTATAATGTTTTTTTCATAAAAGAAATTCTTTGGGGGCATTGCTCCTGAACCCCCACTAGGGGGGATCCATGTATGGTTGCCACCCCTTGGACCCCCATGGAGACCATAGTGGATAAGAACTCCCCCCACACCCACTATTGGGAATTATAATAAGATTAGGCTCCATCATCCAATAATCTCCCACTTGGAGATTTATTGCTACAACTTTTCTTTAAACTTTGACCTTGGCATGTTTTTCACCTTCCTTGTTATCCCTGAAGACTTATTAAATTTGAATAACTCTTTAGCTCCTCCTTTATGACTACATTTATTAGCATATCTATATGATTCTAACTCATATGGATATTTTCCAACTTTAGTTGACCATCCTCCAAAACTAAAGGAATGAAGTGATACCTGAGTTGTATATGTTTGGTTCTTGATTGGAATGTTGAGTTCTTTGATAAATGAATCGTAAACTAGCTATCACTATACAACCTAAAATATTCTTGATTCTACCTCAACTCTTTCATGAAATTTTGCATCCATATCATCTCCTTGATTGATTCTATAGCTACAACATACTCTACCTCTATCATTGACAAAGCAGCTATCTTCTACAATTTTGAAATCCAACTAATTATTGTGTCACCAATAGTGAATACAAAACCTATGGTGATCCTCGTGCCATCTAAATCTTTAGCCATGTTTTCATAAAAATATCCTTTTAAGGTAACATCTAACCCTTCATATCCAAATTGTCTATCATTTTTACCTCTCAAATATCTAAGAATCCACTTGAATACATCCTAGTGCTCACTTTTTAGATTATTCATAAACCTACTGATAAATCCCACTGCATGAAAAATGTCTGGTCTTGTGCATACTAGAGCATAAATTAAAATTTTAACTTCTAAATAACAGGTCACTTTAAACATTTAATTGATTTCTTCTTATGTTTTAGGACATTGTTCATTGCTTAATTTTAAGTACCCTCCCAAAGGTGTACTCACTAGTTTTGCATCTTGCATATTGAACTTGACTAACACCTTCTTGATGTACTCTTCTTGAGACAATGTCAATTTTTTATTTTTCCTATCTCTTATTATTTTCATACCAATGATTTGCTTTGTAGTACCTACATCCTTCATTATAAATGAATTTGATATATTTTTTTTGAGATCATTTATATCCTACATGTTAGACCCTAAAACAAGCATGTCATCTATATACAATAACAAGATAATATAACTTCCATGATCTAATCTCTTAAAATAAACACATTGGTTATAATGACATTTACTATAACCCTATTCTATCATAAACATGTCAAATTTAAAATACCATGGTGACCATAGTGTGGGGGCATTGCCTCCCTCCATACCCCCGTTGTCATAAACTAGGCATTATAATAAGATCAAGCTACACCATCCAAAAAAATAGTGAGTGCCTATGCATACAATATGAAAACACCAAAATAAATATGACAAGAAACCTAGAAGGCTCCAGGTGGACACATCCAGATCTAGTCACTATCATATACTGGACACTTGTGTCCAACTCAAACACTAGTGTTGATGAAACCATCCAAATTTGATGAAGTGTTTGAGGCCATAGAATACAAAATTACATAATCTAACAACTATTATAGGATCCTTATCTAGTCTAATTCTATCCTGTTTCATCCCAGAACTACATACACATAATAAATTATCTAAGTACTCTTGGTTTCAATTCATTGAGATATCAATCAATAGTTTTACTTTATATTTTTTTCATATCTAAATATTATAAATTCATAATATTTTTTATCTCATTTTTCAAATTAATTATCCTATTATAGATATTTTTATCAACCTTGTTCTTATTAACCCTATAGGTATCCTAGTACCAAAATCAAATTTTAGAGTTAAACTATTAGTAACAATAAATAATGAATATTTTTTGTTTTAGATTCACCAAAAAATTCAAATTTTTGTGACATTTAATTTTTAATAAAACTCCCAAAGAATTTCATTATTTGGATTCAGTAGAAAATATTAAGTCACAACTACTAGCTATCATCCTTCACCGAATAGAAGTGCTTATTCAATAACTTCATATAATAATGGAGGATTTTATGAACTAAAACCTATGAATAAACACAAACTAAAATATGAAATCAAAAATTTAATAATTTAAAAATACAATCATTTTTTTTCCAAACTATTAAAAAAAATGAGAGTGAAATTAAATAAAATGCTTAAATGGGAAATAATATTGGATTATTATATTAAAGAGTTAATTTAATCTAAAAAAATTCATATCTAATAAAAACTTAGGATAAATGAATTATGAGTGCATGTCAAAACTTTTATTAAGGTTTTGGCTGAAAATATGAAAATGAAATGCATCATGGAAATTAAAAAATAAGGAGAAGTACTTAGAAGATTAAAAAATTTGAACAATATTTACTATAAAAATATACATTAAACACAAAAAAAAAAAAAAATTCTTGGAACTTTTAAAATTTATTTTTCCATTAAAAACAAAAACAACAAAAAAAACATGTCACAACATACCTATTTTTTCTATGTTTACTCTAGCCAAGGTTTTTAATTGTGAATATGGCTATAGTAATTTTGATGTATATCTACTAGCATGGAACTTTTATGGTTTTTTTTTTATTTTTTTATTTTTTTAATATGATTTTATTTTTAATTTTCATTGTTTAAAAAATGGGGGAAGGTTTATTTTTCAAAAATTGACTACTTATTAAGAAAACTTTAGATTTTTTTAATGGAAATGACAATTTAATATTTAATACTTTAGTTATGATTTGGTAAATGGAAATATTTTATCATAGAAATTTATTTATAAAAATTAAAATTAAAGTAATATAATAAATAATAATAATATAATACATCTAGATTTATTTCCTTGTTTAGGATTAATTTGGGGGTGACTATTTTCTTATGTAGAGGCTCAATGTGGGGATATGGTTTAATATATACCCTATAAGGTAAACAATGGATATTTGAATTTTAATAATTTAGATCAAGCATTTACTATAATGCCTTTTATGCCTAATAATTTTTTCATTTCCTAAATTTCTTCTAAAATTATTCTTTCTAATCCTTACTTCTTCTATTTTTTTAATGCTTCTCAATATACTTTGATTTCTTCCCAAATTCCTCAATATCCCTTAATCAATTCTTCTAAAAATTACTCTCATTCAACCCTCTGTGGATTATAATTATTCTTTTTTTATAAAATAATTTTATTCTAACTTATTCCACTATTACTTATCTTGCAAATCCTAAACTAACTATTATGATGCATACATTTTACAATTTAAAAAATCATATTAAGGTGGTATCTAAAGGATGTAAAAATCCAAGAAATAGGGTCATTTTCAATGATATTTTAGTTAACCCATTAGCTTATTAAGTTTTTTCATACCCTTTTCTAATAGGATTTGTACCTCCAAATTTTGAATTATTTGATGGAAAAGGAGACTCATCTCGTCATGTTAGATATTTTAATATCTCTTTCTTACATTTTGCTCATAATTATGGACTATTAACTAAGTTATTTATAATAAGCTCAATGGACTATGTTCTTGATTATTTGTATGCTTTATAATGTGGACTTATGTATGATAATTATCTATCTCATTTTTTTATCAACATTAGCATGAAGGTTACCTTTGAGAGAATAACTCAATAAAATAAAGATCCAATGAGACTATTAGTGAGGATCTTCTTAAGTTCAAGACTATGGTTATTTAAATAACTCATCAATTACTTGATACTGAACTTCAAATTATCTTTACATAATTTTTTCTTGTACTCATTGAGAACAAAGTGGTATTTAACAATTAGCAATATTTCAATGTGTTTTGTCATGCAATTATAATATTTGAAATCAAACATTTAGAGGTAAATATTCTTAAGTATGGGTATACTACTCCAACTTCTAGTGGGGCCAAGTTATAAGATAAGAAAAATTTCATGTCTAAAATTAATGAAAATGTCTTTTAACCTAATAGTGTGGCTAATAATGTGGTGAATGTTATGAAATGACCATCTAACCTACTAGTATTATCACAACAAAGGGAACATAGGCAATTTATGATATTAAGTAAAAGTTTAAAACTCTTTAACCCTAAAATATAGATTACAGAATATAGAGTTAAAGGGGATAAATATAACCTAGGGAACAAAGGTGATAAAATATCTATATAATAGGAAAATAAATTTACAAACTCAGATAAATAATATTCTAAATTTAAATACTGAGATATGGTAAAAAAATACTAAGTATAACCAATGATTGATATTGTAATAAATGGAGAAATAATGATAGTTGGATTTATATGCACATTTAGATCTAATATGGAATAATATGAATATATATTATATCTAGTTTTGGGATTAATCATCAAATTATATATATTTAACCTTTGTGACCTCGAACACTTATGTCAACCTTGAACGATTACATCACCACTTCTATCTAACATAAACATAGGTGTTTAATATAGAATACTTGATGGATATATATGTGACCACCTATAATTTTCTAACTTCTATGTTATCTTAATTCTTGTGTATTTATATCTAGCTCATGGATTGCCATTCTTGTTAAATAGCCAAAACACTAGTTCTTCATCTTCATAGTGATTGTGGGAAAAATGGGTTAGTGGTCTCACTATGGTGAGATAACCCAAAATACTCCTCTATCAATTTTTTATACCTACATATCCACTACTTTGATGAGGGATTCATAATCATGTATTCTTCCCTTAAATGTGGGCTTGTGTGTGCATAAAGATTCATTATGTGATAAGCAAGTATAACAGTGACCTAACTTGTCACTTGGAAAATAAGACTCATGGAATTCTCCTTCAATGCTTTAGACTTTTATATGCATTATCCTTATGAATTATATGGAAATAAGAGAAAATAGGGAATATTTGCTCACTTTAATTTTCAATTTAATAATTTTAGTAAGTTGCCTTATGAGTTATTTGGTCTATGATAGGTGATGAATGAATGAAGATTGATCATGCATATATGCTAATATTTTTGGAGAATATCTTGCATTAAATTACATATTCCAATCATAGGGATACATTTAAGTTATAAATTAGATGAATTGAAGGCACTAAACACTTGCATTTGGGTAGGACACTTACATAGGCATAGGCGTCTGACTGGGATGCAAGTGTCTAGGTAGTTATAAAATAGGCACATGTCTATAACATGTATAAATAGAATATAAGTAGGTATATAGAATTTTTAGGATGATATAAGGTTTGAGTCATCATAATAACATTATTCAAACTAAGAGATAAGTAATATGCATATAGAGATAGTGTATCCAAACCCTTTAGTAGTGAGAAATGGTATAAAACTAAGAAGAATATAAAAGGTTTGTATTTACCAAGTGCATAACATTGAGGTGCTATATAATTTTAAAATAGTGTCTACATTCCATGCCCCTTTAATTTAGTAATTAAATTTCCATTTTAAAGGAAAATAAATGTGTACTTGGGTGTATATAACACACCTTGCCTTTACATGAGACCAAATTGAGTGATTTGATAGTGATTAACCTATAAATAATAACATGTTATAGTATATAATCAGTACATATAATATTAAAAAAATCATTTAAATTATTGAAATGGAAAGAACAAGGTTTAGGGTTGTACTTATGTATAAATGCAACTACCTTGCCTTTTGGTAATTTTACTTGATAATATGTATCATTATGAACTATTAAAGTTGAGATTAGGACAAATATAAAATCTAGAAAGTGTATAAATATAGAAATATTTGAGGACACATGCCCCTAACCTTGGATAAAAAGGTGATTTTCCACCCAACAATTGAGATTAACTGAACTGTGCAACCCAATTATATTTATAACTTGGTGAGCATGAGTGAACTAAGTTAAAAAACATTGTACATATGGTGATTTTGCATGATGTAATCAATTCCAACCTATAAACTTGGAAAGATTGAGTGATTTAATCACCTCAACCATACTAAAAGTGAACCAACTAATATAATAGATTGGCTTAATATAGTTTGTGATAGTCCAACTTGGTGAGTTAAAGTTTGTAGAAGTGTTTGAAATCTTAAATCTGATTTGATTTTGTAATTTAAGGTACTCTTTCACATGGCATATGAACCTCATATATGTCTTATGTCAAAAATTGGGTATAACAATGGTACCAACATATAGAATTATGTGATAATTATGTATTTTAATCATATAACTATGAATCCTAACCAATTTTAAAATTATGTAAGTTTAGAGAACATATTTCCATAACATGTCCCCATTATAATCTAAAACTAAAAACTAGTGTAATTACATGTTTCCATAACTTTACCCCATTATATATCTAAAACTAAGAACTAGTATGAGTATGGATAACATGTTTTCAAAACATGCCCCCACTATAATCTAAATATGTGAATAATGTGTAAGCCATACCTTTATGGCATGACCACACTAATATGGCCCCTATTTTGAGGTGAGGGGAAGTACCAATAGGTAGTAGTTACATTACCTCAAAAGGATAAGATAATTGTATAATGTGTATGAACCATGTAGCATATCTAAGTAGATATATCATTGAATTGTATAGAATGTGATCACATCAAGTCCTAAGATGCATGGTATATATCATGGAAATGTCTATATAGTAATAATATAATTTCAATAATTGGTCAAGAACACACACAAAGGCACTCAAAATAAAATCAAAAGGCAATGGTCCAAGGATAACTCAAACAAGAGGCATGTTCAAATTCCACACAATCAAAGGGGCATGACTTAATAAATTATCCACAAATCAATAATGGCATGTTAAAATGTCCATAAAATAATATATGACATATTCAAATGTCAAAGAGGAAAACAAATTCACATGTGATGTAAATAATGGAGCATTTTCAAATGCTCAATAAGTAATACAATACATGAAAAATAGAAACCTAGGAACACACTCAAGGAAGTAAAAAAAGGAAAGCATGGATAATAAGAAACCAGTGTAAACATATCATACTATCTGATAGATCATATGTGTTAGAAAAAAATGTTAATTACATAGTATATCAAGTACACTACAAAAGATATAAGCATGGATAAAGGCATGTGTAAGTACATAAGCTCAAACATGATAATATAAAGTGATCATAGAATTATATAACATGTATGTATAATGATAAAATAAGTGAATGCCCCAATGTCCACATGACACAAGTAGAGGGAACGTCCAACATCTAAAAATGCATAGATCATATATATATATATATATATATATATATATATATATATATATGCTTGTATCACACTCAAAATATAAATGGAACATAGGTTTAGATATGAAAGTATTGATATGATATATACCAACATGGAACCAATGACATATATGCCAAGTATCTAATATAAAATGTAAATAATAAAAATATTTTTGGATTTATTTTATTTTTTTGGTTATTTTTGGAATTGTTGACCAAATTTGATTTTTGGTCAAATTTGGGCACCCCTAGGCAAAATCTTTTATTTTAAACATTTTAAGGGGTCATAATATGTTTTAATAGGAAGTATACTTGTTACATGATGTCATTAAAGGTCACATTAGCTTTAGTCTTAGTTACATTATTCATTTTTTCCATTAGGAGTCATTTTATGAGCTTTTGTGGGTCATTAAAGCATTTGACATAGTTCCCAAAGTACCTAGGTGTCCCAAATTCATGAAAAACATACAATAAGTCAATTTAGGTGTTCCAAATTTGTTTAAAACATCAAATAAGTTATTTTAGGTGTCAATAATGTTATTTACCTCTAAATTTTTTAGGTTGTTCAACTAAATTGTAGAAACCAACTAAAAAAGAGGGAAAATGGCACTCATATAGATTTTTGGGAAGTGTGCCACATGGGGATGATCATGAGGGGTATCCTAATAATTATAAAATTAACCTCCATTCTTTTTTTGATATTTAATATCCTTTTGGAAGCCAAAACCATTCTATACATTTCTTGTTCTTCTTGGTAGACTGGAGTGACCCTTAGGTTTTTGCTCAGTACAAGAAGCACAAGCAGTTTCAGAAAAAATGTTTTTGGGAGGTTTTTTAAAACTATAATACCTTAATTTTAATATAATTAACTTGAAAAATTATTAACTATGATTGAACAATCACAAACAAGTTGACTGTGTAGATTTGATAGCTATTTAGTGCACCTTATAGGTTTTTCTCCATTTCTGCCAAATCCATATGAACCAATTTCTAGTGTTGGCTCAAAAGGATTTTTTATTCCTTATAATATTGTATAAATTCTTTTTTGAATTATTCATTAGGTTTTTTTGAGAAAAATTGGTCTATCATGCAAGGAGATACTACCAGGTATAGTTCTAGTTGAGATGTCTCTTGTTTGCTGAGTTTTTTTCCATTTTAGAGGTTCCATACAACTAGGAAAGAGTCTCATAATTAATTGGATAATATCACTACCTCTCATGTTTATATCTCACCATGGCATTCTATGAGTAGCTTACAAGCTTGTTTTTTATTCATTTGCCAACTTCATGCTTAGTTCATTTGAATTCCATGCATAAGCTTGTTTATTATATGTATGAGGTGGTATTGGAGGTGTTTTGGCTTTTACAAGGATCTAAGAGTTGACTGAGTTCTTTTTTCATGTTTTAGAGAGTTAAAAGTTGGATCACATGATCATATACCATGCCAAACAATTACTTGGTGTATCTGTCTGCTCTTTCTCACATATGTGTAGGTGTTTCCATGTTGTAAAATGTGTTTTGAAGATGGTTCTAGTTTTTAAATTATGGATTAATAAATTAAGATTTATTATCGCATTTGGGTGGTTTTGAGCTAGTCCACCACCATGTTTACCATAATTCCATGCATTTTTAGGCTCCTTGATGATGTCATCCTAAGGTGAATGACATGGTAATGAGGAAAATAATTTGAGGAATGAAAGATTAAAATATGTTTTAAATGTTATAATAATTCTTTTGAGTGCATTCTTGCTCTTTATTGCACACCTTCCTAAGAAAATTGCCTGCTCAATCATATGCTCACCTACAAAAGGGCTTAAATAGGGGGTTGAGATATTCTATGAGTGCCAAAACATGTAATGAGACTATATTTATAACCCTTGAATATTAATGAGACCATGAAAAACTTGTTTGAAGTGATTAAATGACAAATAAGTCATGATAATCCTTCTAACAAGATGACTAAATTTTCTAGGAATCAGTCCCTATTTTGAGTAAATAGACCCCCAAGAGCTTTTTTATTATGGCATATAATGTGGTTGAGGTAAATTTTGGAGAAAATAATTTGATAAAACTTTTATCCCTATCATATGACTACACCTATGACAAATATGGAAGTCAAAAATTAAAAGAAGAAAAGTTTTTTAAGGCCTCCAATATGCCTAAGAAAGCATTGAGATACTTTATTGATGTCTACAGGCCTAAAGAGAAAATGACCTTTTGTTACTTAGAAGGAGAAACCTTGGAAATTGAGATGGGATAGGATTTTTTTAATAAATGAGATGAGGTCATATTTTTTAAATCACAATAAAGGATATGAAGGCTCCCTTGTAATCCAATAAAGGCATTGAAATGTACCCTGTATGGAAGATGCATACCTACAGTAGGTTTAGGTTAGCCATTCCAACTTTGATGCCTATTTAATGCTTTAGGATCCTTAAGGGAGTAATATAGGATAAAAAATAGTGAATTTTAAATTCAAAGGAGTTTAAATGAAAATAAAAACATCATGACCATATCCATTGAGAAATCCAACATACACCTACAAGTCAGGTGACATGACAAAATCAACAACTACAATTGAGCATGAGGACAAGGTTGCAAGAAAGGTGTCTAAGTGGAGTTTTTACCATTAAATTTGAATACAAGTACTAGTTTACCCTCCAAACATAAAGTGAATATTCTCTACACCTATCACATTATCTAAATGATCCCTGTATGCACCTATAAGAGGTTTTGTCTCAGCCAACAAGATGTATACATAGTTATCTCATTTGAGGCCTATTTGGTGTTTCAAGACCTTTAAGTCTGAGTTAATAGTGTTAATATGCAATTATTTTATCTCTATGATGCATAAAAATCTTCAAAACACCATGATCAAGCCTTATATATAATATACACCTATAGGAAAAAGGTCTTAGTCAAGGGTAAAATAGGGGTCAGCCAAAGCAAAGTATATCTCAGTCAATGAGTAGTGATCAAAAGGAATAGCCTTATTTATGATAGAGAGGTAAAATAATAGAGTTAAATTATTTATAATTTTTCAATATGAACTTGATAGATCCTATCAAGTAGAGGGAATGCATAGAACAAACAAAGGAAGGTCTAAAATAATGCACCTATAGATAAGAACCCAATTTGGGATAAGATGCATTGATATAGTAGATGAGATCTCAATATTAGTGAAAAAATTAATTTCCACTTTCATAATCATTTTAGTGGTGTCATCACCCTTTCAAGGGAAGTACAAATCTACACAAGGTCTTAAGTTCCCTATATGCACCTACAACAAGGTCTAGGCAAACAAGGAGAAAAATAGAACATGGGATGTCTAGGGGTGAAAAAGAGGTTTAAATGCATAAGACCTAATTAATTATGATTCAATTTAATTTTATACACAATTAGAGACTCTTAAAACATTTTTATTCACTTTTCATTACTTGGACAAACCCATCAGTTTGTATAGGAGACTAGGAGGCACCATTGCCAAATGAACAAACATGAATAATCATGTAGAAGAAAGGTTTGGGATAGCTTAAAAATATCAATGAGTATAATATTAAGGTGGTAAAAAATTTATGATATCATATAGGTATCAAATTATCTTGGAAAGGTCATCCACAAGGGGGGTTTGGACAAAAATGCAAGAAAATAGGTTTTTTAGCCCCTTTTTAGGCATTTTGAGTTGGCTAGGTACCTAAATGAGGGAGTATGGCCTTTCCATTTGGTAAATATTATAATTATGACCTTATAAAACTCCAAAAACTCTCATTTTTTCATTTATATAAGGGATATATCTCTTTGTTTTGTCTCAAAGATCAACCACTCATGAAAATCAAAACTTTGGTCTACCAAGCAAAAGATATAAAAATGATTGAATGGCCTAAGATGAGGCCTTGGGATATTAAATTAAAATTGGATGATGTGTATGGAAGTTTTAAGGATTATTATTAATACTCACATAGGCTCCAAACCCTTATAGTGACCTAATTGTGCATACATACAGTCTAATTTGGCAGGGTTCCACTAGGCCAAGTTGGCAAAAGAGAGGAAAAATGATGAAAAGAATATTAGAGAGGTTATGTTATGTCTTTTTAAATATTAATTAAGTGTTAAAATATGTAATAATCCATCTTAATAATGTTATATTAGCACAAATGAGCCAAACTTATAGAGGGTATGCTAAGCCCACTAAGCCCTTAAGAGACCTAGAACCATTTCGAGGTCTACCTCCCTGTCTAAATATTAGAAAGATATATGGTTGATTTAAAAATGATTATAAGGTGTAAATATACATGTTTGAGATTTTGGAGTGAAAATAGACCTATAGGAGAGCAATTTCTATCCTTGACATAGTCCAAACATGTAAAATGAGAGGAAAATAAGCTCGTTGGGTGTTTTCAAGTACTCATATATTTTCTAAGGATATGCATGGGAACCAGAGGGATTTATAGAATTTATTATGGTCCCTTGGAATAAATTTTGTGTAATTTTTAGGTAGGTTCAACTTTCAAGTTTTATGAACAAAGCTTAAGACCTAAAACTACCTAAAACTGTACTAAAACCTTAGTTATGACCCGATGAGGAAAATGAGCTTGGAGATCCACTCTAATGGAATATTTTGGAGTTGAAACCCATTTTATAATGTATATAAATCACTCAATATATCACACATGAAAATTATATGTATGAAACTATAAGGACAACATGTAAAATAGTGTTTTCTCACCATTTTCTATGTTGTGTAGGTTTTATGATGTTTGAGGAGATGAAATCAAGTTTTGAGGGAATATAAGGACATATTATAACTACCTATGATCATTTTACTATATTTAAAAACCTATAACAGTCATAATTATAGCTCTCTTTTTATCCATTCAAAATTGACATGGTGAACATAAGGGTGAAAAGTGTGGAAACCTCAATTAGATGTCCTTTTAAGGAGAAGTTGAGGGTTCTAAGTACATGTATAATATTTTTATGTGTATTTCACTCCATACCATGTATTTTCATTGGAAACTAAAGGATTTTTCGAAGACAAATGTGAAGGATAGTAGAAAAAAGAGTTTTTAAGACTGCAAGCAATGATTCCTTCTTTCCAAGAGTGTCTAAATGAGTAGGATCTAAACCAATGCATGGAATTTCATGAATAAAGGACTTATATCTCATAAAAATCATTATAAATATCCATAACTAGTGGTGGTATTTTCAAATAGATGCAAATTATGAAGGTAGTTTTCTATGCTAGGATTGAGAGTTGTATGCCACTTTTCACATTTTTCATGTCTTGTCTACAAAATTAGACTTCCTAACATTGAATGGATTGTTTTTATCTCTTATACATGAATTTTTAACTTATTTTCTCAAGTTTTAGTATGTCAAAGTGACATTTGGACTTACTTTGCTTTTCCTCTCTCTCAAGAGCCATAAAAATGTATTTTTTGGCTCTTTTGAGCAGCGTCCATTGGTTGATGGTGAAACCCAAGAAAATTTTTATAATTGAAGTACTCTGGAATATATAAACATTTTTTTCCTACTTATATGTTTTTAAATTTAGTGTTAGTATAATATTGGTGGACTTGTCTAGTAAAAGGTCTTATTTTCTAGCATTTTATCCTTGATTGTCTACCAAGTGTGCAGAAGATAGATTATTACAGGTCTTTATTAGTACTCTTATCTAAGTGTATAAGTGTCTTAGAAGTATTTCATGATTTTATTACCCTAATTTAATCATCCATTACCCTCCTAAGTATCAAATACCTTCTTGAATATAACATATTAAATATTGATGTGACATTATATTTTGAGTTGTGAGTTTTGTGGGATAGAGACTTTGTTTGTCTTTAATTAGCATATATTTAGTAAAATATTATGAAATTAAACATTGGTGCATCACCTTTTGGTTTGATATTTATTTTCTTGACCATTTTCATCCATAAGTTGATAGGTTAGAAAGTGCTTCAAAGAATGCATTAAGGGAACTAGCCCTCCTAGAGATTCATCTCAATAATATTATTACCCACAACTAGAGAGATGTTTCCATTATGAAACTAAGATGAGGAGAGTTTGGAATATCATCAAGGATGCAAATCAAAGTTTAAATATTTTTTGGCATGCCTGGTGGGACTCCAAGTCCTAGAAGATTGTTCAAGATTAGTGCTAGTCTTGACATAGTTGCAGCTATAAGAGCATCTACATTTAGTACCTAGAGACTCCATTGAATATTTCAAGTCTTTGGTTAATTACCAATCCTTATCTTCCATTCAAAAGGTGACCACTAGGTCTACTTATAAAGGTATACCCTTTGAGTTTGTCTAATTACCTCCATTTTCTTCTAAAAGGTTTAGGTTTGTGAATACCCATCCTTATTCAAGAGAGTTGGTTTTTAAGAATTCTAAGTTATTGTTTAGCTAAATCCATAATACTCATAAGTCACATTCTAAGATGTATATAAACTAGCCTATTGTATCCTTCACCATATCATCTCCTTTGAATCTTGCCTAATATGACCAAATTCTAGGAGCAACCCTTCAGAGTGTTCCATTTTTTAGTGGAGAGGATCTTATTACTACCATTGAACATATTAGAAACATAGAAAACATTTAAAATATCCATTATATCATGCAATAAAATGTGGCTATTAGGTTTTTAGCATTGTCTTTCAAAGGAAAATCCTTGGATTGGTATGGGGCTCTACCTAAAAATTCCATTGGTTCATGGGATGAACTAGGAGATATATTAAATAAGAGGTTTGGAGAGAAGAGTGATCATATATCTCTATTTGAGAAATTGACCACTATCAAGAGGGAACCACAATATTTTATGCAATATTTCAACACTAGATTTCAATAAACATGGGATAGGATCCTATCTCTTGTGAGAATTACTCCAAACTATGCATTATTGTACTATCTAAAAGCATTGAATAGTGATATAGCCATGATGATCCAATCCATGAATGTGAATACACTCCATTATACCTATTATATAGATATAAATGATGAGAATTAACTTGTTCAAGTAGGTAATATTGCTCCTAAGCCTCTAATGCCATTGTTCCCTGATGTGTAGCCTCCTAGTCAAGTTACGTTACCTACATTGGCTCTTTTGCCTAGTCATGAGAAATATACCATGGTCCCTTAAAATGAGATTCATGGAGTCAAAAGTTACTCCAAAGTGTTACCAATGAATTTTTTACTCTTAAAATACAACAAGCTCAAAGTTATAAGCCATACCAATCCTACAATTAGTTTAGACAAACCAATAGACCTCCTTTCTAAGGTAATACTCAAGGACAAGGTTAAATCACCCAAGATAGGCCTTATCAAAGCTATAATAATAATGCTCCCTCATCCTCTAAACCTCTTGTTCCCACTCAAAATAACATGGTTCAATAATAACCATGATATCCATCCTTTGAGCAAAATCAAGAACAAGTTGTGTATGCACATCCAATGCAAAACCAAACCATGGTAATGTAAGGCAATCAATCTTTCCAAGTTTTAAGTTTTGAAGGACCAATGCAAAGTGGGGTAGAGGATGGTCAAATAAAATCTTATTATACCCTCATAAATAATTTTGAGAGGAAGATTTTTACTATTAATCACTTGGGGAATCTAATTAATATGAATACTAGTGTTTCCTCTAACTCTAGGTCCAAGAAAAGGGTTGTTGAAGAGAAACAAGGAGTAACTCAAGGACCTATTTTGGTCCCAAATTCATCTCCAATGGTAATTTTTTAAAATTAATCTCCTATAATGCAACAAAGTCAAAAGTTTTAGAATGTGACAACTCCTATTCACCCTCCTTCTTAAGCTACACCACAAAGATCTAGTGCTCCTAAGGAGCCCAAAAAGACAAACAATTCTTCCATTAATGTTGTGGACCAGATGATTAATCTACACATGAAATTCAGTGTTAGTACAATATTGTTGGTCTTGTCTAGTAAAAGGTCTTCTTTTCTAGCATGTTATCCTTGATTACCTACCAAGTGTGCAGAAGATAGATTATTACAAGTCTTTATTAGTACTCTTATCTAAGTGTATAAGTGTCTTAGAAGTTGTTCATGATTTTATTATCCTCATGTAATCATCCATTACCATCATAATTACCAAATACCTTCTTGAATATAACATATTAAATATTGATGTGACATTATATTTTGATTTGTTAGTTTTGTGGGATAGAGACTTTGTTTGTCTTTAAGTAGCATATATTTAGTCAAATATTATGAAATTAAACATTGGTGCATCACCTTTTGGTTTTATATTTATTTTCTTAACCATTTTCATCCATAACTTGATAGGTTAGAAAGTGCTTCAAAGAATGCATTAAGGGAACTAGCCCTCCTAGAGATTCATCTCAATAATATTATTACCCACAACTAGAGAGATGTTTCCATTATGAAACTTAGATAAGGAGAGCTTGGAATCTCATCAGGGATGTAAATCCAAGTTTCAATAGTTTTTTTCATGCCTAGTGGGACTCCAAGTCCTAGAAGATTGTTTAAGATTAGTGTTATTCTTGACATAATTACAACTATAAGAGCATCTACATTTAGTACCTAGAGACTCCATTGAATATTTCAAGTCTTTGGTTAATTACCAATCCTTATTTTCCATTCAAAAGGTGACCACTAGGTCTACTTCTAAAGGTATACCCTTTGAGTTTGTCTAATTACCTCCATTTTCTTCTAAACGGTTTAGGTTTGTGAATACCCATCCTTATTCAAGAGAGTTGGTTTTTAATAATTCTACGTTCTTGTTTAGCTAAATCCATAATACTCATAAGTCACATTCTAAGATGTATATAAACTAGCATTTTGTATCCTTCACCATATCATCTCCTTTGAATCTTGCCTAATATGACCAAATTCTAGGAGAAACCCTTGAGAGTGTTCCATATTTTAGTGGAGAGGATCTTATTACTACCATTGAACATATTAGAAATATAGAAAACTTATACAATATCCATAATATAATTCAATAAAATGTGGCTATTATGTTTTCAGCATTGTCTTTCAAAGGAAAATCCTTGGATTGGTATGGGGCTCTACCTAAAAATTCCATTGGTTCATGGGATGAACTAGGAGATATATTAAATAATAGGTTTGGAGAGAAGAGTGCTCATATATCTCTATCTAATAAATTGACCACTATCAAGAGGGAACCACAAGATTTTATGCAATATTTCAACACTAGATTTCAATAAACATGGGATAGGATCCTATCTCTTGTGAGAATTACTCCAAACTATGCATTATTGTACTATCTAAAAGCATTGAATAGTGATGTAGCCATGATGATCAAATCCATGAATGGGAATACACTCCCTTATACCTATGATATAGATATAAATGATGAGAATTAACTTGTTTAGGTATGTAATATTGCTCCTAATCCTCTAATGCCATTGTTCCCTGATGTGTACCCTCCTAGTCAAGTTACGTTACCTATGTTGGCTCTTTTGCCTAGTCATGAGAAATATACCATGGTCCCTTAAAATGAGATTCATGGAGTCAAAAGTTATTCCAAAGTGTTACCAATGAATTGGTTACTCTTAAAATACAATATGCTCAAAGTTATAAGCCATACCTATCCTACAATTAGTTTAGACAAACCAATAGACCTCCTTTCTAAGGTAATACTCAAGGACAAAGTTAAATCACCCAAGATAGGCCTTATCAAAGCTATAATAATAATGCTCCCTCATCCTCTAAATCTCTTGTTCCCACTCAAAATAACTTGGTTTAAGAACAACCATAATATCCATCCTTTGAGCAAAAACAAGAACAAGTTGTGTATGAAAATCAAATGCAAAACCAAACCATGGTAATGTAAGCCAATCAATCTTTCCAAGTTTCAAGTTTTGAAGGACCAATGTAAATTGGGGTGGAGGATGGTCAAATAAAATCTAATTCTACCCTCATAAATAATTTTGAGGGGAATTTTTTTACTACTAATCACTTGTGGAATCCAAGTAATATGAATACTAGTGTTTCCTCTAACACTAGGTTCAAGAAAAGGGTTGTTGAAGAGAGACAAGGAGTAACTCAAGGACCTATTTTGGTCCCAAATTCATCTCCAATGGTATTTTTTTCAAATTAATCTCCTATAATGCAACAAAGTCAAAAGTTTTAGAATGTGACAACTCTTATTCACCCTCCTTCTTAAGCTACACCACAAAGAGCTAGTGCTCCTAAGGAGCCCCAAAAGATGAAAAATTCTTCCATTAATGTTGTGGACCAAATGAGTAAGCTACACATGAAATTGAGTGTTAGTATAATATTGTTGGTCTTGTCTAGTAAAAGGTCTTCTTTTCTAGCATGTTATCCTTGATTGCCTACCAAGTGTGCAGAAGATAGATTATTACAAGTCTTTATTAGTACTCTTATCTAAGTGTATAAGTGTCTTATAAGTGGTTCATGATTTTAATACCCTTATGTAATCATCCATTACCCTCCTAAGTATAAAATACCTTCTTGAATATAACATATTAAATATTGATGTGACATTATATATTGAGTTGTGAGTTTTGTGGGATAAAGACTTTGTTTGTCTTGAAGTAGCATATATTTAGTCAAATATTATGAAACTAAACATTGGTGCATCACCTTTTGGTTTTATATTTATTTTATTAACCATTTTCATCCATAAGTTGATAGGTTAGAAAGTGCTTCAAAGAATGCATTAAGAGAACTAGCCGTCCTAGAGATTCATCTCAATAATATTATTACCCACAATTAGAGAGATGTTTCCATTATGAAACATAGATGAGGAGAGTTTGGAATCTCATCAGGGATGCAAATCCAAGTTTCAATAGTTTTTGGCATGCCTGGTGGGACTCCACGTCCTAGAAGATTGTTAAAGATTAGTGTTATTCTTGACATAGTTGCAGCTATAAGAGCATCTACATTTAGTACCTAGAGACTCCATTGAATATTTCAAATATTTGGTTAATTACCAATCCTTATTTTCCATTCAAAATGTGACCACTAGGTCTACTTCTAAAGGTATACCCTTGATTTTGTCTAATTACCTCTATTTTCTTCTAAAAGATTTAGGTTTGTGAATACCCATCCTTATTCAAGAGAGTTGGTTTTTAAGAATTCTAAGTTCTTGTTTAGCTAAATCCATAATACTCATAAGTCACATTCTAAGATGTATATAAACTATCCTTTTTTATCCTTTACCATATCATCTCCTTTGAATCTTGCCTAATATGACCAAATTCTAGAAGCAACCCTTAAGAGTGTTCCATCTTTTAGTGGAGAGGATCTTATTACTACCATTGAACATATTAGAAACATATAAAACTTCTACAATATCCATAATAACATTCAATAAAATGTGGCTATTAGGTTTTCAGCATTGTATTTCAAAGGAAAATCCTTGGATTGGTATGGGGCTCTACCTAAAAATTCCATTGGTTCATGGGATGAACTAGGAGATATATTAAATAAGAGGTTTGGAGAGAAGAGTGATCATACATCTCTATCTAAGAAATTGACCACTATCAAGATGGAACCACAAGATTTTATGTAATATTTCAACACTATATTTCAATAAACATGGGATAGGATCCTATCTCTTGTGAGAATTACTCTAAACTATGCATTATTCTACTATCTAAAAGCATTGAATAGTGATGTATCCATGATGACCCAATCCATGAATGGGAATACACTTCCTTCTACCTATGATATAGATATAAATGATGAGAATTAACTTGTTCACGTAGGTAATATTGCTCCTAAGTCTCTAATGTCATTGTTCCCTGATGTGCAACCTCCTAGTCAAGTTACGTTACCTACATTGGCTCTTTTGCCTTGTCATGAAAAATATACCATGGTCCCTTAAAATGAGATTCATGGAGTCAAAAGTTACTCCAAAGTGTTACCAATGAATTGGTTACTCTTAAAATACAACAAGCTCAAAGTTATAAGCCATACAAATCTTACAATTAGTTTAGACAAACCAATAGACCTCCTTTCTAAGGTAATACTCAAGGACAAGGTTAAATCACTCAAGATAGGCCTTATCAAAGCTATAATCATAATTCTCCCTCATCCTTTAAATCTCTTGTTCCCACTAAAAATAACTTGGTTTAAGAACAACCATGATATCCATCCTTTGAGCAAAATCAAGAACAAGTTGTGTATGCAAATCAAATGCAAAACCAAACCATGGTAATGTAAGCCAATCAATCTTTCCAAGTTTCAAGTTTTGAAGGACCAATGCAAAGTGGGGTGGAGGATGGTCAAATAAAATCTGATTCTACCCTCATAAATAATTTTGAGGGGAAGTTTTTTACTATTAATCACTTGGGGAATCCAAGTAATATGAATACTAGTGTTTCCTCTAACACTAGGTCCAAGAAAAGGGTTGTTGAAGAGAAAAAACGATTAACTCAAGGACCTATTTTGGTCCCAAATTCATCTCCAATGGTAATTTTGTCAAATTAAACTCCTATAATGCAACAAAGTCAAAATTTTTATAATGTGACAACTCTTATTCACCCTCCTTCTTAATCTACACGACAAAGAGCTAGTGCTCCTAAGGAGCCCCAAAAGATGAACAATTATTACATTAATGTTGTGGACCAGATGAGTAAGCTACACATGAAATTGAGTATTAGTACAATATTGTTGGTCTTGTCTAGTAAAAGGTCTTCTTTTCTAGCATGCTATCCTTGATTGCCTACCAAGTGTGAAGAACATAGATTATTACAGGTCTTTATTAGTACCCTTATCTAAGTGTATAAGTGTCTTAGAAGTTGTTCATAATTTTATTACCCTCATGCAATCATCCATTACCCTCCTAAGTATCAAATACCTTCTTGAATATAACATATTAAATATTGATGTGACATTATATTTTGAGTTGTGACTTTTGTGGGATAGAGACTTTGTTTGTCTTTAAGTAGCATATATTTAGTAAAATATTATGAAATTAAACATTGGTGCATCACCTTTTGGTTTTATATTTATTTTCTTAACCATTTTCATCCATAATTTGATAGGTTAGAAATTTCTTCAAAGAATGCATTAAGAGAACTAGCCCTCCTAGAGATTAATCTCAATAATATTATTACCCACAACTAGAGAGATGTTTCCATTATGACAATTAGATGAGGAGAGTTTGGAATCTCATCAGGGATGCAAATCCAAGTTTAAATAGTTTTTTTAATGCCTGGTGGGACTCCAAGTCCTAGAAGATTGTTTAAGATTAGTGATAGTCTTGACATAATTACAGCTATAAGAGCATCTACATTTAGTACCTAGAGACTCCATTAAATATTTCAAGTCTTTGGTTAATTACCAATCCTTTTTTTCCATTCAACAGGTGACCACTAGGTCTAATTCTAAAGGTATACCCTTTGAGTTTGTCTAATTACCTCCATTTTCTTCTAAAAGGTTTAGGTTTGTGAATACCCATCCTTATTCAAGAGAGTTGGTTTTTAAGAATTCTAAGTTCTTGTTTAGATAAATCCATAGTACTCATAAGTCACATTCTAATATGTATATAAACTAGGTTTTTATATCCTTCACCATATCATCACCTTTGAATCTTGCCTAATATGACCAAATTCTAGGAGCAACCCTTAAGAGTGTTCCATCTTTTAGTGGAGAGGATCTTATTACTACCATTTAAAATATTAGAAACATAGAAAATTTCTAAAATATCGATAATATCATTCAATAAAATGTGGCTATTAGGTTTTTGGCATTTTCTTTCAAAGGAAAATCCTTGGATTGGTATGGGGCTCTACCTAAAAATTCCATTGGTTCATGGGATGAACTAGGAGATATATTAAATAAGAGGTTTGGAGAGAAGAGTGATCATATATCTCTATCTGAGAAATTGACCACTATCAAGAGGGAACCACAAGAATTTATGCAATACTTCAACACTAGATTTCAATAAACGTGGGATAGGATCCTATCTCTTGTGAGAATTACTCCAAACTATGCATTATTCTACTATCTAAAAGCATTGAATATTGATGTAGCCATGATGATCCAATCCATGAATGGGAATACACTCCATTCTACCTATGATATAGATATAAATGATGAGAATTAAGTTTTTAAGGTAGGTAATATTGCTCCTAAGCCTCTAATGCCATTGTTCCCTGATGTGTAGCCTCCTAGTCAAGTTACGTTACCTACATTGTCTCTTTTGCCTTGTCTTGAGAAATATACCATGGTCCCTTAAAATGAGATTCATGGAGTCAAAAGTTACTCCAAAGTGTTACCAATGAATTGGTTACTCTTAAAATACAACAAGCTCAAAGTTATAAGCCATACCAATCCTACAATTAGTTTAGACAAACCAATAGACCTCCTTTCTAAGGTAATACTCAAGGAAAAGGTTAAATCACCCAAGATAGGCCTTATCAAAGCTATAATCATAATGCTCCCTCATCCTCTAAATCTCTTGTTTCCACTCAAAATAACTTGGTTCAAGAACAACCATGATATCCATCCTTTGAGCAAAATCAAGAACAAGTTGTGTATGCAAATCAAATGCAAAACCAAACCAAAATAATTTAATGCAATCAATCTTTCCAAGTTTCAAGTTTTGAAGGACCAATGCAAAGTGGGGTGGAGGATGGTCAAATAAAATCCGATTCTACCCTCATAAATCATTTTGAGGGGAAGTTTTTTACTATTAATCACTTGTGGAATCCAAGTAATATGAATACTAGTGTTTCCTCTAACACTACAAGAAAAGGGTTGTTGAAGAGAAACAAGGAGTAACTCAAGGACCTATTTTGGTCCCAAATTCATCTCCAATGGTAATTTTTTCGAATTAATCTCCTATAATTCAACAAAGTCAGAAGTTTTAGAATGTGACAATTCTTATTCACCCTCCTTCTTAAGCTACCCCACAAAGAGCTAGTGCTCCTAAGGAGCCCCAAAAGATGAACAATTCTTCCATTAATGTTGTGGACCAGATGAGTAAGCTACATATTAAATTGAGTGTTAGTAAAATATTGTTGGTCTTGTCTAGTAAAAGGTCTTCTTTTCTAGCATGTTATCCTTGATTGCCTACCAAGTGTGTAGAAGATAGATTATTACAGGTCTTTATTAGTACTCTTATCTAAGTGTAGAAGTGTCTTAGAAGTTATTCATGATTTTATTAGCCTCATGTAATCATCCATTACCGTCTTAAGTGTCAAATACCTTCTTGAATATAACATATTAAATATTGATGTGACATTATATTTTGAGTTGTGAGTTTTGTGGGATAGAGACTTTGTTTATCTTTAAGTAGCATATATTTAGTAAAATATTATGAAATTAAACATTGGTGCATCACCTTTTGGTTTTATATTAATTTTCTTAACCATTTTCATCCATAAGTTGATAGGTTAGAATGTGCTTCAAAGAATGCATTAAGGGAACTAGCCCTCTTAGAGATTCATCTCAATAATATTATTACCCACAAATAGAGAGATTTTTCCATTATGAAACTTAGATGAGGAGATTTTGGAATCTCATCATGGATGAAAATCCAAGTTTCAATAGTTTTTTGCATGCCTGGTGGGACTCCAAGTCCTAGAAGATTGTTCAAGATTAGTGCTAGTCTTGACATAGTTGCAGCTATAAGAGCATCTACATTTAGTACCTAGAGACTCCATTGAATATTTCAAGTCTTTGGTTAATTACCAATCCTTATTTTCCATTAAAAATATGACCACTAGGTCTACTTCTAAAGTTATACCTTTTGATTTTGTCTAATTACCTCCATTTTCTTCTAAAAGGTTTAGGTTTGTGAATACCCATCCTTATTCAAGAGAGTTGGTTTTTTAAGAATTCTAAGTTCTTGTTTAGCTAAATCCATAATACTCATAAGTCAAATTATAAGATGTATATAAACTATCCCTTTGTATCCTTCACCATATCAACTCCTTTGGATCTTGCCTAATATGACCAAATTCTAGGAGCAACCCTTCAGAGTGTTCCATCTTTTAGTGGAGAGGATCTTATTACTACCATTGAACATATTAGAAACATAGAAAAATTATACAATATCCATAATATCATTCAATAAAATGTGGCTATTAGGTTTTTAGCATTGTCTTTCAAAGGAAAATCCTTGGATTGGTATGGGGCTCTACCTAAAAATTCCATTGGTTCATGGGATGAACTAGGAGATATATTAAATAAGAGGTTTGGAGAGAAGAGTGATCATATATCTCTATCTGAGAAATTGACCACTATCAAGAGGGAACCATAATATTTTATGCAATATTTCAACACTAGATTTCCATAAACATGGGATAGGATCCTATCTCTTGTGAGAATTACTCCAAACTATGCATTATTGTACTATCTAAAAGCATTGAATAGTGATGTAGCCATGATGATCAAATCCATGAATGGGAATACACTCCCTTCTACCTATGATATAGATATAAATGATGAGAATTAACTTGTTTAGGTATGTAATATTGCTCCTAATCCTCTAATGCCATTGTTCCCTGATGTGTAGCCTCCTAGTCAAGTTACGTTACCTACGTTGGCTCTTTTGCCTAGTCATGAGAAATATACCATGGTCCCTTAAAATGAGATTCATGGAGTCAAAAGTTACTCCAAATTGTTACCAATGAATTGGTTACTCTTAAAATACAACAACCTCAAAGTTATAAGCCATACCAATCCTACAATTAGTTTAGACAAACCAATAGACCTCCTTTCTAAGGTAATACTCAAGGACAAGGTTAAATCACCCAAGATAGGCCTTATCAAATCTATAATCATAATGATCCCTCATCCTCTAAATCTCTTGTTCCCACTCAAAATAACTTGGCTCAAGAACAACCATGATATCCATCCTTTAAGCAAAATCAAGAACAAGTTGTGTATGAAAATCAAATGCAAAACCAAACCATGGTAATGTAAGCCAATCAATCTTTCCAAGTTTCAAGTTTTGAAGGACCAATGAAAAGTGGGGTGGAGGATGGTCAAATAAAATCTGATTCTACCCTCATAAATAATTTTGAGAGGAAGTTTTTTACTATTAATCACTTGGGGAATCCAATTAATATGAATACTAGTGTTTCCTCTAACACTAGGTCCAAGAAAAGGGTTGTTGAAGAGAAACAAGGAGTAACTCAAGGACCTATTTTGGTCCCAAATTCATCTCCAATGGTAATTTTGTCAAATTAATCTCCTATAATGCAACAAAGTCAAAATTTTTATAATGTGACAACTCTTATTCAACGTCTTTCTTAAGCTACACCACAAAGAGTTAGGGCTCCTAAGGAGCCCCAAAAGATGAACAATTCTTCCATTAATGTTGTGGACCAGATGAATAAGCTACACATGAACATCTCATTAAGGGATTATTTGACAATAACAAGGCCAAAATATATGGTCCAAAAATAATTGCAAGGATTAGGTAAATAAGTTAGCTCATCTAGGAATGAAAATGTTGTCTTAGGTAATGGAACTCAACCTATAGATGGTCAGGTGAAAAAGAATGAAAAACTCATCATTTATACCTATCTCTAATCATTCATGATTTATTGGTTAATAATTTCATCATAAATGGTGATGTTATTACTTCAATTATGCCTAAGTGTATAAAGGATAAATTAGGCCTCAAATATGAACCAATGACTAAGGGAGTCTTAAAATTAGATGGATCACTAGCCAAGACTTTGGGGGTAGTTAAAGATATGAATTTGATTATACATGCTTGTCATACCTTTTCCATTCCTCATGATGTGTTTGTGGTATATTAACCTCCATATTTTGTTCTTTGTTTGTCAAGAGAGTTTACGGCTAATATATGTGAATATTTGGCTACCAATTGATCATACATGGTGTTCAGGACAAAGTATGGTAATAAGGTGAAGATTGAATCAGAACCTATTCATCATAGTCACTTGGATCCTTACACACCAAAAGTGTAAAATGTAAACTATGCTATCATTGATGAAGAGGAACTCTACATTAACCAATATCTAACATCTTCCCTTGTAGGAGTTTCTAATGTGTATTTAGATGAATGGGGAGAAGATCATTATGAGCATGATCCTTATAATATAATAGAGGAAGATAGTCTTGGGGTGTATTGTATGCATGAGGAGGAATCTTTCATTCCAAGTTTGATGAAGCTAAGTGAATATATAGATGTTTTTATGGTAACTTTTATTTGATGGGTCAAGGAGCAAGATTGGGGTAGGTGGTGGAGTAATGTTGGTCTCTCCTTCTAAGGAAAGGTACTTTTATACTTTCAAATTTAATTTCTCTTGTACTTTTAATGTGGTAGAATATGAGTCCCTCATTTATGGCCTTGAATGGGATAGGAAAAGATGTGTCAAGGAATTAAAAGTGTTTGGTGATACTGAGTTAGTTGTGAATCAAGTGAGAGGGCATAATTTGACCAAGAACTCTTTGCTTGAATCCTATAAGCATAGAGTGTGGGATCTTGTGGAAGGTTTCCAATATTTCAACATCAAATATATTCCAAGAGAGGATAAAATTCATATTGATACGTTGGCATAAATTAGAGCTTAGTTTGATGTTCTAAAAGGGATAAAAGAGGATAGGAACCAACCACATCTTAAGGTGACTGTAAGGCCCTCCATTTCGAATAATGTCACTAATTGGAATGTGTTTAATAGTGATCAATAAATAAAACTTTTTCTACAAGAAGAGGTTGAGTTTTCTACCAATAATCAGTCCAAACTACAACAACAATATGGAGGGAAGATTGTCCAATTGAAATCCAACAAGCTTCCTAAAGGCCTAATTACTGTTGAGAGCATATTTAATGAGGATGAACAGCTAAAGAAAGAGAAGGTGAGAATGTATACTAAAAAAGAGAACTATGAAAAGGTTTAAATTTTTTAATAATAGGTTACTTGCACTTGGAAAATTATGTACTAGTCAAGAGAAGCATGCTTTCATTGAGCTATGCAAGGAGTTTTTTGATGTTTTTGCATGGGAGTATAGTGATTTGAAGGGTTTTGATCCAAGCCTAGCTCAAAATACTATAGATATAGATGAAAATTCCAAGCATATAAATCAAATACAAATGCCAATAAATCCTAATATTTATCTCCTCATGAATAAAAATGCACTAAGTTGGTTAAGTCTAAACTCATTTTTCCCATTAAGCATTCATCATGGTTGGCAAACTTAGTCCCTATTAGGAAGAATAATGGAGAGATCAGGTTGTGTGTTGATTTTATGGAATTGAATAGAGTTTCATTTAAGGATAATTATCCCCTCCCTTATATCGATCAAATATTTCAAGTTGTGGTGGGTAGTGAAAGGTTTTCTCTCCTTGATGGGTATTATAGGTACAATCAAATTTTTGGTGAAAGAAAGTGACCAATATAAGATAGACTTTACTAATAAATGGGGTACATATTATTATAATATAATCAATTTTGGATTTTTTAATGATCTAGATACATTTTAACGTGTAATGGATATGTCTTTTCAAGGACTAACTAATGATATTGTGTTGGTGTATCTTAATGATGTAATAATTTTCTCCAAGGATGCAAAGGATTACTTGAATCACCTAAGGAAGATTTTTGAAAGGTTTATAGAGTTTGGTATCTCTATAAACCAAAATAAATGTGTATTTTTTGTCCATGAAGTCAAATATTAGGATACATTATCTTGAGAAAGGGCTTATCCATTAATCCTGAAAGGGTGAGTGCCATCTTGGCATTGTCTTTGCCAAAACACAAGAAAGATTTGAAAAGTTTCCTTGGAAAAATAAATTTCATAAGGAGATTCATCCCTAATTTTCATAATATTTTCAAGATTATAACCTTCATGTTGAGAAAGGATGAAAAATTCACTTTGACTAGAAGAAGGAAGGAAAGTTTGGAAGAGATTGAACAAGCCATTGCCCAAGCTCCTACTCTTGAAAGTCCTAATTTCTCCAAAGATTTCAATTTGTATACCTTTGGGAATGAAGAGGTAATATTTTCCATGCTTACTCAATAAAATTATGAAAATTTAGAGAAGCCTATTACCTTATTTATTCAAGGTTTAGAAGGCTATGTGATAAGATACACTTATGTTGAGAAGCAAGTACTTTCAAGAACCTAAATAAATTTAGGCATATGATATCCAGTAACAAGATTCACATATTTTTACCTAATCCTAGTGTCAAATACTTTCTCTTGAGTAGGGATTTGAATGAGAAGAGAGCAAGTTGGATCACAAAAGTGATGGAATATGATGTGGAAATCAAGACAACCAAGCTAGTGAAAGGAAAAGGATTATGTGAGCATCTTGCTTCAGACTTGAAGGAGATAAAAGAGGTTTTTTTGATACTTCATGATGACCCTATGATAGCTACATCTTTACCCATGAGGATTTGGACACAAGATATGAATCATTTCCTTCAAACCGATGATCGTCCACAAGGTCTTGATAGAGCTAAAAAAAGGTACTTTAGATTGCAATCCATTTCTTATGTACGTGTTGATGGAGTGTTATTTAGGAAATATTTTTAAGGTGTGCTATTGAGGTGTATTGAATTAGATCAGATTAACAAAGTGTTTTTTGAGTTTCATGATGGAATATATTATTTAAGGACACCCATGCTTGGGTAAGAAAATGTCAAAAGTGTGCTCTTTTTGATGGAAAACAAAAGATTTCTTCCTTGCCTCTTAATCCAATCCAAGTTGAGAAACCCTTAATGAAATAGGGTTTGAATTTCATAAACCTAATCAATCCACCTTATAGTGTTGGTCACAACTGGGTGTTGACTACTACAGATAATTTATAAGATGAGTGGAGGCTATATCTCTCATTGAGGCAAATGAAAACTTAGTTCTATACTTCTATGAAGCTATAATAACAAAGATTTGGGATCCTTCAATAATAATCTCATATAATGCATTAGCTTTTCTTGGAACAAGGACAAGTTATGGGCTTTGAAGCATGGCATCTATCTTATCACATCTTCCAACTATTATCCCCAAGGGAATGGACTAGTTGAGCCCACAAAAAATAATCTAAAAAAGATCATAAAGAGGACAATGGAGGAGAACCAAAGGATTTGACATTCCATGTTGAAAATATCCCTTTGGTCTAATAGGATTACCCCAAAGAGATAAATTGAAAACTCACCATACACATTTATGGGAGAGAAGCTAGATTACCTATTTCACTTGAGTTACTAGTTTAGACCTCACCTATCAGTTGTAATTGATGGAGAATGAAAGCATGGAAGTTAGGTTATGTGAGTTGATGGAGCTTGAGGAAATAAGAGATCAAGCTATGTTAATTATGAGAGTTCAAAAATAATAAATCAAGAGATAATTTGACAATAAATCCATGCCAAGAAGTTTTAATTGGGGATACATTGTCATAAATTAGGATGAAGATAGAACTAAACCTAGGAGACACAAAAAGTTTGATGCTTTATGGAGTGGCCCATATATAATCACATAATACAAGCAACACAATGCTTTCCAACTCTCAAGGTTGGATAGAGAAGAGCTTCATATCCCATTCAATGGGATATATCACAAACATTATTACTAAGGTTATCCTCTCCCCCTATACATAGTTTCTTACTTTCCTTGTGTTCCCTAAGTACTTATGCACATGTGTGAGTTTTGTCTTATATCTTGCTTTGTTGGTATGGTGTGTTTGTTTTGTGTTTTTTTTGGAAAATTCCTTGGTAGTTGTCTTCAATAATCCATTGACTCTATTGGCCCTTAGTAGGATAAGGCTACTACCCCTATGAATCACCCTTTTGTTGACCAAATTTGACTCTTTGTCAAATTTGGGCACCCCTAGACAAAATTTTTGATTTTAAACATTTTAAGGGGTCCTAATATGTTTTCATAGGAAGTATACTTTTTCAATTATGTCACTTAAGGTCACATTAGCTTTAGTCTTAGTTACATTAGTCATTTTATCCATTAACAGTCATTTTATGAGATTTTTGGGGTCATTAAAGCATTTACCATGGTTCCAAAGGTTCTTAGGTGTCCCACACTAGTTATAAATGTCTAATAAGTTATTTTAGGTGTCAATAATGTCAGTTACCTATGAATTTTTCAGGTTAGTCAATTGAAATTATAGAAATCAACTAAAAAAGAGGGAAAATGGCACTTGTATAGATTTTTGGGAAGTGTGATACATGTGTATGATCATGTGGGGTATATTAATCTTTATAAAACTCAAATATACATGTTTTGTGATCTACAATAGTATTTTGGATGATAAAACCATTCTGCACATTTCTTGCTCTTCTTGGTAGATTGGAGTGATCGTTAGGTTTTTGCTCAGTATGGGAAGCAAGAGTAGTTTTATAAAAAATTATTTTGGAGGTTATTTAAAAATTAAATAACTCCATTTTAATATAATAAACTTGAAAAATTATAAACAATAATTTATGAATAATTTCTAACAAGTTGACTATGTAGATTTGATAGTTGTTTGGTGCACCCTATAGGTTTTATTCCATTTCTACCAAATCCATATGAACCAATTTCTATTTTTGGCTCTATATGATGTTTGATTACTTATAAAATGTTCTTAATTCTTTTTTCCATGATTCATGAGGTTTAGATGAGCAAAATTGGTCTATCATATAAGGAGATACCACCATGTGTAGTTCCAACTGAGATGTCTCTTGCTTGATAAGTTTTTCCCCTTACATAGGTTCCATAAAACTAGGAAAGAGTGTCTCATAAGTCCCTATGTCATATCACTACCTCCTCTCTTTTTTTATATCTCACCATGACATTCTATGAGTAGCTTGCAAGCTTGTTTTTTCTTTACTTTCTAACTTCATGCTTAGTTTAGTTGAATTCCATGCATAAGCTTGTTCATTATGTGTATGAGGTGGTAATGGATTTATTTTGTATTTCATATTTGAATGAGTTATTTTTCCATGTTTTTGGTAGTTAAAATTTGGATCAATGCTTGTTTACCATGTCAAACAACTACTTGGTGCATATGTCTACTCTTTCTCACATATGTGTAAGTGTTTCCATGTTGTAAAAGGTGTTTTGAAGATGGTTCCAAATTTCAAAGGATGGAGAAAAAAAAATTTAATATTTATTGTGTCATTTTAGTGGTTTTTATCTATTTCACCACCATGATTACCATAATTCCATGCTCTACCCACATATTCTAACCAAACATACACTTGTAGGCTCCTTGATAGCATCATCCTAAAGTGAATGACATGGTAATTAGGTCAAGAATTTTAGGGATAAAATATGAAAATATTTTTTTAAGTTTATAATAAGTATTTTAAGTCCATTATTTCTCTCTATTTCACACCTTCCTAAGCAAATTGCCTGCTCAGTCATATGCTCACTTATAGGAGGGCTTAAACAAGGAACTGAGATGTTTTATGAGTGTCAAAAAGTTTAATGAGACTATATTTATAACCCTTGAATATTAATGATACCATGAAAAAATTTTGTGAAGTTATATAATTAAAAAATATTCATGAGAAGCCTTCCTAAGGTGATGATTGAATTTTCTAGGAATTAGTCCCTGTTTTGAGCAAACAAACACCGAGGACCTTTTTCAAGATGGTATATAATGTGGTTGAGGTAACATTTTGAGAAAATAAGTTGATAAAAAAATTATCCCTATCATATTAATATACCTATGCCAAATATTGAAGTCAAAAATTAAGAGGAGATAATTTTTCGAAGGCCTCCAATATGCCTAAGAAAGACTGAGATACTTTATTGAAGTCTACAGGCCTAAAGAGCAAATGACCTTTTATTAATTAGGAGTAACCTTAGACATTGATATGTGATAGGATTTTTTAAATAAAAGAGATGAAGTCAGATTATTTAAATCACAAGAAAGGATATGAAGGTTCCCTTATAATCCCATAAATGTATTGAAACGTACCCTGTACGGAAGATGCATGCCTATAGTAGGGTTAGGTTAGCCACTCCAACTTTGATGCCTATTTGATGATTTAGGATACTTAAGGGAGTATTATAGGATAAAAAATGGTGAATTTTAACCTCAAATTAGTTCAATGGAAAATAAAAACATCATGACCAGAGCCATTGATAAATCTAACATACACCTACAGGCTAGGTGATAGGACAAAATCAACACCTACAGCTAAACATGAGGACAAGGTTGAAAGCAAGGTGTATAAGTGGATTTTTTAGCAGTAAAGTTTAATAAAATTATTATTTAACCCTTCAAACCTAAATTGAAGATTATCTACACCTAACACATGATCTAAATGATCCCTGTATGTACCTACAAGAGGTTTTGTCTCAGTCAACAAGATATGTACATAGTGATCTCACTTGAGGCCTATTTAGTGTTTCAAGACCTTAAAGGATAATTAAATAGTTTTAATATGAAATTGGGTTATCTATATGATGTATAAATATATTTAAAACATCATTAATAAGCCTTATAGATAATATACACCTATAATAAAAAGGTCTCAATCAAGGGTAAAATAGGGGTCAGCCAAAGCAAGTTCTATATCAATCAATGTGTAGTGATCAAAGAGCATAATATTATTGATGATATAAAGGTAAAAAAATAATTTGATTTTATTGTAATGTTTCAATATTACCTTGCGATATCTTATCAAGCAGAGGACAAGCATAAAATAAACAAAGGAAGGTCTAAAACATTACACCTACAGGCAAGAACCCAGTTTGGGATAAGATGCATTGATATAGTAGATGGGATCTCAATATTAGAAAAATATTGAATTAAAAACTCAATAATAACTTTATTGGTGTCATAACCCATTTCAAGGGAATAAAAAATCTACATAGGGTCCTAAGATCCCTATATGTACCTACAGTAGGGTCTATACAAACAAGGAGCAAAATAGAACATGGGTTGTACAGGGGTGAAAAAGAGGTTTAAATGAATAATAAATAATTAATGATGATTAAATTGAATTTTTTATACACTTAAAGACTCCTAAAACATTTTAAATCACTTTTCAGCACTTGGACAAACCCATTAGTTCGTACAGGTGACTAGGAGGCACCCTTGCCAAATGAACAAACATGAAGAATCATGTATAAAAAAGTTTTTGGATTATTTAAAAATATCCATGAGAATAATTTAAAGGTGGGAAAATTTTTATGACAGCATGGAGGAATAAAATTATCTTGGAAATGTCATCCATAAGGGGTTTTGAACAAAAATGCAAGAAAATAGGGTTTTTTAGCCCCTTTTTTAGGCATTTTGAGTTGGTTAGGTACCTAAATTAGGGATTATGACCTTTAAATTTGGTACAAAGCCTCATTATGACCTTATAAAAATCCCAAAACTCTCATTTTTCCATGTAGATAAGGGATATATCTCTTTTTTTTGTCTTAGAGATCAGCCACTCATGAAAATCAGAACTTTGGTCTACCAAGTAAAAGATGGAAAAATGAGTGAATGAACTAATATGAGGCCTTTGGATCTTAAATTAATTTTATTATGTGTATTTAAGGTTTAATTATTCTTAGGAACACTCACATAGGCTACAACCCCTCAAAGTGACCTGATTGTGCATGCATACAATCCATTTTAGCAGGGTTCTACTAGGCCAAGTTGGTAAAAGAGAGGAAACGTGATGAAAGGAGTGTTATAGAGGTTATTTTATGAATTTTTAAGTATTAATTAATTTTTAATGTGTTTAATAGTCCATATTAGTCATGTAAGAGAATCCAAAATGATCCAAACTTTCAAAGGGTATGATAAGCCCACTAAGCCATCAAGAGACCTAGAACCATTTTGAGGTTTCCCTCCATGTCTAACTGTTTGAAAGATATATGGTTGATTAAAAATTATTATAAGGTGTAAATATAATTTTTTGAGATTTTGGAGCACAAATAAACCTATAAGAGATAAATTTATAGACTTGACATAGTTTAAGCATGCAAAATGAGAGGAAAACAAGCTCGATGGGTGTTTTCAAGTACTCATATATTTTTTAAGGCTATGCATGGGAACCACATGGATTTAAATAATTTATTATGGTCCCTTGGAATCAAGTTTTTGTAATTTGGAGGTAGTTTCAAATTTCAATTTTTATGAACAAAGCTTAAGACATAGAACTACCTAAAACCCTATTAAAACCCTAGTTATGACATGATAAGGAAAATGAGATTGGAGAGCCACCCTAATGGAATAGTTTGGAAATAAAAACTATTTTATAATGTATATTACTAACTCATGATCTCACACATGCAAATTATATGTACATAAATATATGAAAAACATGTAAAATAGTTTTTTATCACCATTTTCTATGTTTTTTAGGTTTTATGAAGTTTGAGGAGATAAAATAAAGTTTAAAGGGAATATAATTTAATATTATAACTACTTATGGTAATTTCATTCTATGGAAAAACCTATAATTTTCCTAACTAAAGTTTTCCTTTTAACCAGTCAAAACTGGCATGGTGAACACAAGGGTGAAAAGTGTGGAAACCTCAATTAGATGTCCTTATAAGGTAAATTTGAGGAGTCTAAGGCCATGGATAATATTTATAGGTGTATTTAACTCTGTCCCATATATTTTCATGGTAAATTTAAGGATTTTTTGAAGACAAATGTGAAAGGTATCAGAAAAGGGAGTTTTTAAGACTCTAGGCAATGATTGGTTCTTTTTAAGAGTTTCCAAATAAGTAGGATCAGAAATAATGCATGTAATTTCATTCCTAAATTCCTTCCCTCTAATAAAATTAATTTTACCTATCGCTAGTAAGTTTTTGGATGTTTAAATAGATGCAAATTATGAAGGCAATTTTATGTGTTGGGATTGAGAGTTCTATGTTACTTTTCACAATTTTCATGGATTGTATGGATAATTGGAATTCCCAAAATTGCATAGATCACTTAATATCTATTATCCATGAATTTTTAACTTATTTTCTCAATTTTACACATGTAAAAGTGACCTTTGTAATTCCTTTTCTTTGCCTCTCTCTTAAAATCTATAAATATGTATTCTTTTGGCTCTTTTGAGTAGCCTCCATTGGTTGATGGTGAAACACTAGCTTTGTACTTAAGGGAATATTTAATAAATAAAAAAGTTTTTTTATTACTCACATAATATGGAATTAATTTTTAGTATAATCTTATTGGTCTTGTCTAGTAAATGGTCTTTTTTATAGCATGTTATCCTTGATTGTCTACCAAGTGTGTAGAAGATAGATTGTTGCAGGTCTTTGTTAGTATTCTTATCTAGGTGTGTAAGTGTCTTATAGGTGTTTAATTATTGTATTAAAATAATTAAATCATCCATTACCCTCCTAAGTATCAAATATCTTCTTGAATCTAACATATGAAATATTGATGTGACATTATATTTTGAGTTGTGAGTTTTGTGTGATAGAGACTTTATTTGTCTTTAAGTATCATATATTCAATATAATATGAGTAAATTAAACATTGGTTCATCACATTTTTGTTTTATAATTTTTTTCCTAACCCTTTTCATCTACAATTTGATAGGTTATAAAGTGATTCAAAGAATGCATCAAGGGAACTAGCCCTTCTAGATATTCATCTCAATAAGATTGTTACCCACAACAAGAGAGACATTTCCATTATTACAATTTAATTAAGATATTTATGCATATCATAAATGGTACAAATCCAATTTTCAATAATAACATTTAAAAAATAATTATATTATGATCTCATAAAATGGATGCTCATAGGTATCTCCCCACTAGTAACCTGGTGTGATAAACTTGGGGTACTACCAAAGAGCATGTATATGTGTAATATTTATCACTATAGAATTTTTAATCATATACATATGTTTAATATGAATTTATGGTAATGAATAAATAATATAAGGGATGGGGGTTTGTATAACCCATCATTGAGTGTCATGTGGTTTCTTTGTAGTAGTAGTAATAAGAACATGTTTAGGTGATCTAAATATTTGAATATGGTGTGTATTAGATGAGGATTCTATGGAGCCTACTATGTATATCTGATGCAATGATATATCAAGTATTATCCACTGATATAATGGGATTTCTTATTGATTACCCTTTTACAAATGATTAACATTAGTAGGTTTAATAATTAATTATCTGGGTATAAACTTATCTTGTTAAAGTGTATGTTCATATGGAATTATAGAAATTAAATTACCTAATTAGAATGAATGTATTTAACACATCCATTTAATTTATAAGATACTAATTAAAGTGTATGTATACAATTTCATCCCAATAACATAACAAAGACATATATGGAAGGTATAACTAAGAAGGTAGTGACCACATGTGTGGGACCCACATAGAAAGGTAAGTCAATCTCATCAAAAACCTATTACAAAGTCCCATAAAATACTTTAATTGATCTATTTGAAGGATTTGAATCATTATTTGTATAACCCAAATTCATAAATAATTTCATGGTATAAACATTGTCACTTTCACCATTATCAATCATAATATTTTGTATAGGCTAGTGATGAAGGTATGCTTGAATGAATAAAGAATGAAGATGGGAATCATCATCCACAATCTCACTATCATTGAAAGTAATAAAGATTCTGTAAACCATAGGTGGTGTATGTCATGTATAATTACCAATAATCCCAATCAATGGGTTTCCATAATGTGATGGAGGAGGAATTGAATTATATACCATTTATACCTCTAGATCCTTCTTAGAATGGTCTTTAAAAAGCTTATTAAATGTTTTTTTAATTCTAATTATCACTAGGTTGTGAACCTAATTAATTTTAAGGATCATCAAATGTAATATTTTGGTCATTAATGAGGTCTTATATATTATTCTATTATGTAAAACATTTATTCTTAGAATGTCCAAGGCTTTAGTGATAGTCACAATAAGCATTAGCATCATACCCTTTGGTTAGATGTCTACTCATATCAACCTCTATAGGATGAGGGAGAGATATTAAGTGACACTCTACAAGATATTAGATAAATTAGGTGGTATAATTAGGTGTGTAAATTGTTTCCTTGTGCATTAGATAAGACAAGCTGAATAGGTTTTTTGTATACCACATTAACTTTGATAATTATTTTTTTTAGGTTTAGGAGGTTTTACCTTTCAACTTGGTTTTATAGTAAACTTATTATTAGATGTAGATTTATTTCATGTGTTTGATAGATACTTAATTTTTTTCAATGAGATAAGTTTTATTTCACAATCATAAATAATATGGCCTAAATCATCGAAATAAACATTTTTAAAAAAAATAATGGACTTATGTAACGGGGAAAGGAAAATTTGATTGAATATGTCTTTCAACTCTTTTTATACAATTGGATTGGTCATTTTAACTAACATTGTCTTTTACCTTAAGACATATTCATTGATAGGTTCATTGTTTCCTTGTTTGATTTTTATAATTTGGGCATAAGAAACCTTTTTGATGATATTGATAGAGAAGTGTGTCAAAAACTAATCTGCTAAATGTTTGAATGTCTTTATTGATTGGAGAGGTGAATTATAGAACCAACTCAAATCATAGTCTTTTAATCTCATTGGAAATAATTTGGTCAAAGTTTATCATTGGAGGCATAATCAAGGTAGGCCACATTAAAATATAAAAGATGTTGTTTAGGATCACACTTGTTAAGATCACCCTTGCCATCTTAAAATTTGAAATTAGGTGAAACAAAACTAATTGGTAAGGGGTGTAAAGATATATTTGGTGAAAGAGGATTACCAAATACCTATTTTGAATCAATAGCATAAGGTTATTTCATATATTTTTTTCAATATTTATAACCTTAGTTTATTAAATTTTTATAGTTTGAATAAGATATTGCACCTATTGGCCTTTAATTTTGGATATTTGAGAAGTCACCAAAGGATGTTTACCCATAGCTTGGGTAGATATAGGCATTAAAATTGGTAAATGGGTTTAAGTACTAATCTTTACCATGTAATATATGGTAATAGTAGTTTTAGGGAATGTAGGTTGGAAAACATAATACATGCCTCCACTATATGTTGGTAGATTGATTGGAATGGAATCAATTGTGGTACATTCTAAATATTCACCATTACTAGGTGAGGAAACCTTAGCCTTAGTGTGCTTACCAATTTCATCTATTATAACATATGAAAATTCATATATTAGGCCCTTGGTGTTATGAAGATAAGTAACTAATGATTCTTTATCTTCTATTTGAAAATGATTTTTTAATTAAGATGTTACATTGCTTATAAATGAAGAATTTATAAGTTGAAACAATGTAAAATAAACTAAAACCTTAACTGACTAAAACCCTAGAAATTAGAAAATTATACATTCATATAGATCTATTTGACCAAATTTTTAACCTTAAAATATATATTTGGTAATCTAGAGTTAAAGGGGATAGAGATAAGCTAGGGAAAAAGGGTGATAAACTATCTCTATAGTAGGCTGATTAATTAACAAACTTAGATAAATAATATTTTGAATTTAAATACTAAGATATATTTTTTTAAAGTATAACCAATAATTGATATTAAAATAATGGTACTTAGTTTGATTATTATGCACATTAATATTTGATATGGAAAGGTTTAGAGATAGACAAGATCTAGATTCGAGATAAATCATCTGATTATATAAATTTGACCTCTATGACCTTGGATACTTATGTCAACCTCATATAGTTGCATCAATGCTTATATCTAACCTAGATTTATGTGTTAAATATGGAATACTTATTATATCTAGATGTAACCACTTAGAATGTTCTAGATTATATGTCACCTTGACTTTGGTGCATTTAGATCTTGGTCATAGATTATCACTCTTGTTGAATGTCCAAAAACCTAGTTCTTCATCTTTATAATTATTATGGAAAAAATGGGTTAATGGGATCATGGTGTTGCTTACATATACACTAATTAGAAAAGGGCCTTATATTAATTTAATTATCCCCTATGTGTGAGCTTGTGTGTGCATAAGGATGTAACATGTAATTATCAAGTACAAAAGTGGCTTATCTTATAGCTTTGAAATTAGGACTCATGGCATGTTCCCTTAGTAATTCAAACCTATAGATTCATTGTCTCTATGACTAATATGGAAATAGGGAAAAATAGGGAAGCTTTGCTCACTTGAATGTTTGATTTAATTCTTTTATTAAGTTGCCTTGTGAGTTGTTTGGTCTATGTTAGGTGGTGAATGAATGAGGATTGATCATGAATATATACCAATCCTTTTGGAGAATATATTGTATTAAAATACTTAGGATAACCATAGAGATAATTTTAATATGAAAATTTTATGAAATTAGGGCACTAGACACTTGTGTTTGGATAGGACACATGCATCAATGTAGGCATTTGATTGGGATACGAGTGTTTGGGTAGATAGAAAATAAGAACATGTCCAAAACTTGATAAAATAGAAGATAAATAGGTTTATAGCATTATGATTAAGGTCTGAGTCACTATAATAATATTGGTTATACTAAGAGATGAGAAATCTAAATAGAGAGATAGCGTATACAATCCTTTCATCATTGGGAAAATTTATATAACTAAGAGGAACAATAAAGGTCTATATTTTCCATGTGTATAGGACTAAGGTGCTAAATAATTCAAAAATATTGTCTACAATAACATGTATTATTATTTTCATATTACCTCTCATTGGATGATTAGACCCTTCAGTATCATTTCCTAATTATTTATTTACCCTATTTTTTATTAATATATTTAACTTAATCTAATTAAAATATAACTTTGAAATGCAATTTAGATATTAAGATATGGAAATCAAGTATCCATCTGAATATAAAATACTGAGATTGATTCTTCTAATTTGAAAAGTGGCATATTATAAATATACTAAGTAAAAAAAATGGATGAATACTTAGATTTTTTGTTCAACTGACTATCTATGACTATATTTTAGAAGTGAGAATCAAGATAAAATAGGCATGTGGTTTGTTCAGTTATAGACCTGATTCACTATTTGTACTAGGTCAATTATTTTTTATATGGGTTAGTATCACTAGTTTATACTGATATGCTTATCATTATTTACCTTCACATAATCATAATACAATTATTTTATGGTCACTTGCACCTATCTATACTTACTCTATGTTTATGATCTTGATTGCTGATGATGCACATAGCTTCAAAAACCAATCTCATCTACCTTGAAACTCTAGGTATGTTTATGAAGGCTATAAATAGACAAAATTGCAAAAAAATTATGGGCTGATTTTACCCCAATCACCCTCATATTATTAATGATATATTCCTATGTATTTGATAATCTAATAATGGAAATAAATCCATGTTTAGTTTCCCCATCTACTGTGATTGTGTAATTTTAATCCTTCACTATATGTATGAAACTAATTATTCAACTTATGATACTTGATAATACTTATTTAGACATGGATTTAAAGTGATTCAAATTTGTATCTTTGATTTCTTCTAGTGATAGGTTTTTAATTTTATAATAATAGGGTAGACTTTGTCAATGTGAAATATTGTACATATGTATATCAAATAAGTGCCAAGTCCCTTTTTAATGAGACATTTATTTTTTTATATATGGATCCAATTGAATAATCTATCATTATACCAACATGTTAGGTTCATGGGTAAACCATAAGGATGGGATTTATTTTATAGAATAATTTTTCTTGGGATTGGTTTAATATAAATAAGATAAGTCAATATCGACTAGTGATATAAGTTATATCTTGTAGAACTAACTTATGTGTAGACAAACTAAATTGAGAGTCTAAGATGTCTATGTAGGATATTTAGTAGGTTTGAAATAGACTATGAGGTTCATGTAGGTGTATAATAATATAATGAAAGGGTTCACTTATAATATAACATGCAAGTAAGAGATAATTATGGATTAGTAACTTATTTTTATGCTCAATTCATGTATGGTAAATGTTTGTAAATATTGCCCTTTTCAAGTACTGAAGATGATATTTTAATATCTAAAAATTCCCCCTTTAATTTTAATAATTAAATTTCTAGAGGAAAAGGATTAAATTTACTTGAGTGTGTAAAACACAATTTTTATTTGATATGAAACTCTAATTATGTAGGAAAATCAATATGAAAACATGAAATCATGTGTATTCAATGCCCATAGATTGAATATTTTAATCTAAAGAAAAAAAATGAAATTTTGAAAGAACAAGGTTTAAATTATGTATACACAATATTTTTAGATTATCACTTTACCAAAATTTCCTTTTGTATTGGCTTGTTGACATATCAATCTCCTTGATTGTTTGCCTTAGAAGGTGCATCAGGAATGGGGTAAGATCAATTTGTGGTACTTTGAAATAGATGTTAGTGGTATATCATGTTACACCATTAATAATATAATTCTAACCTCCTCCAAGTTTTTATCCTTTTATTCCTTTTGTATAATTATTATCCAAATTTATTGGCTTCTACATATCATATGGTATCATCCTAGACAATACCCTATGTTTTATGCCTTTATCCTGCATATATTGTATGGACTTGATTAATACATTTTTATTTTCTTCTAAAATTTATACTATATCAACCTGGTTGATACCATATTGTATTTGCTAACATCTTCCAACTATATAGGCCTTTCTAATACCATCATCTTAGATTTTAAGGTTGTTTTGGGGTATTGTAATTGTATATATAAGGGTCATATTTAATTCTTAATAATATATATCATATTAATACACTCTAATTTCATGTGTATTTATGCCCCTAAGTAGTATTTGTGAGAGTTAGTGGATTAGAACCTTATCTTGGATGTCTTGTCTTCTAGTGTCATTAAATCTCAATAGGAGAGGTTATTAGTTCCTAGATAAGTATTTATATCCCTATAATTTTTCCTTTACTTATTATATTATATTTTGTCTATTTATTTGTGGGCATGTGTGTATAATTTTTTAGGCTCTTCCTTATACCAAATAAGATGGTATAGATATAGGCTTTATTAGCTTGAAATTAATCACTTTAGGTTAAATATACCCCCATTTGTTTGACCATTACACCTTATCCATTATTTAAAACCATATAACCCATCATTTAATTTAATTTTTACCCCTTTACATCCATTTAATTACATATATATCCATAGTTACAATATTTTACCTTTGTTGAGTTTTAATTAGAGCTACATCTTTGTGTTATAGGCTTAAGGTTTGTAACTCTTTCCTATTGGAATTTGAGTTATAGGTCACCCTTTGATATATCTATAAATATCATTGGTCTTTAGTTTATTGTATAAGAACATGGATGCTCTATTTAATTGATCTTATTCAAGTCCCATACCAACCCATGTATACATTCTTCTAAACCGAAAATGAATCTTATCCCTTCTTTAGTTAGATCAGTTTCATGTTCGACCTTCTATCTTCTTGGAAACATCTTCCAAACCATCATAGATTTTCCAGTCTAATTGTCACCAACCTAATATCATTTCCTATATGTCTATAAATGAAATTATCATGACAATACCATTATTTTTTTGTCTAAATTGTATTGACCAAAGTGACACATTTTTTGTGTGTTTCTAATTGTATCGACCAACCTGATATAGTTATGTTTGATCATTTTATGTTTTAATTATATAAACCAACCTTATACCATTTTTTTCTTGTGTAATCCATTGTATGCTAAAAAATTTGATTTTAACATATATCATTTTTTTTTTTTTATTTCATTTTGTCTTTCCAAAAGCTATGTTTGGAAGTTTTAAAACTAATAAGATTTGTTGTTTTAGATTAATTAGTCATCATTTTTACCTAGGTTGTCATGTGAGGGGTACTATCCTAATACTCAATCCATTATATATCACTAAATATGAAATTTATTTTCCATGTATCTCATAATATATCAAAAACACCTAGGATTTTTTCAGCCTTTAGGTATGCTTTTATTTTTTTGATTTTGTAGTGCATCGATAAACATTAATCCCTAAGAAGTTACTCTCAATGTACCTTAGAGATAATAGTGTAGCCACAGTAATGGTGGAATACTTTATAGTTATTTCCTTTGAGGCATTTTTTCACTATTTAAGATTGCTATTAGTATATCTTAGAGCCTACAAATCAAACACATCCTTCTTATATCACCTTCTTATTTTGATTTTACAAATAATTACTTAAATTTTTAGCTTGCTTGTATTACAAGATATATCATCCAACCTGATACCATTATATGTTCTGTGACAACTAGACCATCCAACCTAATATAGTTTTATGTGTTTTCCTAGCTACATCATCTAGTCTGATAAAGTTTTGGGTGTCTACCTAATTAAATCATCTATCCCAATATAATCTAGTTTTACCATCTTCCTACCAAATTTATCAAAAAAATATATACATTTATTTTATATGACCATATTATTTGATAAGATTGATATAGTTTTATTCTCCTTAATCTAATATCCAACTATATCAATCAAGTTGATATAATTTTTTTAATCATTCTTGTGTAATTATCTACACCATAAGCTCAATATAGTTAATATTTTCTCTTCCACTATAGAATACATTTTTGACCAATATAAAGAGAAACCCCACTATAAATTCAAATTATTTTGAAATAATCCTAATTATATATAACTAAACAATACTCATATGATCTATAAAAATGCTTACATGCCTTATAATTTTTCCATGGATCAAGACCAAAATCCAAGTAATTATCATGTGGCTTCCACTGCTAAAAACTATGAGCCATATAACAATCCTAATACTATTAGATGAGGTAACCTATTTAAGGACCATGAGATTAAATAAAAATAAGACATTGATTCTACATATGAGAAGGTAATATATCTCTATTCACATCATAAAAATAGGGGAAAGGACCATGTGGGTATCTATCATCTCATGATAACATCTCACATACTATTTCATTTTTCCCTTATTATTAAATTTTATACATGACATGGGGAAAAATAATTTGTATCTTCCTCATTTCCTTATTCATCCACCATTCCTAGTATATCCAATTACATGGTGGGCCTCTCCTTTAGTGGTCCTATCTAAAGTGCCCATGTTAATGCCAATGTCAATGCCATGTATAGTTCATCCTAATAGGCTACTCAATCCTCCAATTATAATTATAATTCCCCTAATCCTAATCAAATCATCTTATAAGAGATTATTCAAATGGATAATATTCAATATAATAATATTTCTTCGATGATTAAAATGTAAAACCAACTTTTGTAAATGAAATATCACCCTCAAAAAGTTTGGTAGAGAGTGAAAAAACCAAATGTCCCCCTTCCCCCCTTATAAATCCTCATGATAATATAAATTTGAAACTAATGATTCAAAATAAATTCATTAAAACATATCCAAAATTAACCCTTAGCCCTTAAAATTATAAATATTGACATAGGTGGTATCACTACTTCGATCACCTGTAATGAATTCACTAATCATGATTTACACTTGAATACCTTTGGAAAACTTTATAAAGATTATATTAAGGTCATTGCCTTAGATGAAACCAAATTACTTGCTAAAAACCTCTCTATTGATGCCTTATAATGGTACAAAAAATAAACTCCAACTCTATTTGTAGCTTGTAATACTTAGTGCATTAGTTTAGTAGTTTTAAACTAGTGATCTAACTAAAAATAGATTTTCTCACTTCATCAATTGATAGTAAGTGGACATTGAGACTATCTCGGTATTCATAAATCATTAAATATCTTTAGCCAAAAAATATAATCATAATATGTCAAAATACAACCTCTTATACATATTTACCAATGCACTTAACCCCAAACTATAGTACAACATTAGGACCCTTTCTCCAAAATCATTATAAGAAGACCTCGATCAATACAAACATTAGTATTTATTTATAAGATAATTTGAGACTTCCCAACCCAAGCTTGGGACTTGAATTCTTATGAAATATAAAAACAGAAATTCTATATATGATGGAGTATCAAATACTTATGTTTTAAAGAGAATCATCAATGTTATTATACCAGGAAGATTTAATGAAGTGACTATTTACATTCTTCTAAAGGGAAGTCCATTTTAGCCTCTTCATCCTCCTTCACAAGACAATAATTATTAAATCCATCATCCTCTCTATTTATTTGAGCTTAGAAAATGCCTTCATATCCCCTCATCTAGAAAATTTCACACTTCCTATACTAGTGATTCTGGGTATGACCCTTAAACATAGTGTTAGTTCTATGCAAATTTGGGTTATTCCTATAAGAATTTTAAACAAATTCCTTTGAAATTATTTATTTTTACCAAATTTTATCATGAATCCATGATTAGATTAAAAAACCAAAACTATTATAAGGTAGCCAGGGCTCATGACTCCAAAGTAAATCATGATACACTTTTCCAAGCTAACACTCACCTTACCATTTACTCAAATCCACCTCCAAACATAATCAAAACCTATATCTTAATAATAAAAATCAACAACCAATTTCTAGTATTGTTGAGGCCATGGTTAATCTTAATTCTTATAACGATGAGGAAAACCTAGTCAACTAAGTGGGTAATAACTTATATCAATCCTTATCCTAATCAAAATTGTATTCCTTATCCTACTTATATAATAGTTCATGATAACCCTCTACATATTTTTGTGGATGTTTAATTTGATTAAATTATAACTTTGATAATTTTAGATTCCCAACTACACCAAGAAACCCAATATAGTTTTGTTAGTTCATAATAATAATGGCCAACTTGGTGTAGTTCCCTACCTTCACAAATATATGAGAGAACCTAGTGTAGTTTGCATCTATTTCTATACTAATATATAATCAAACTATATTATCCAAACTAGTACAATATTCCATTTCTAAATTATATCCAACTATATCAACAACTTGAAAAAGATTGTTTCACTGACTAGTTATGTTTTTATTGTATCAACTAGGCCAATATAGTCTATTATTAATCTTAATTTTTATTCTACTATATCATCTAGGTTGATACAACCTATTTTTGGTGTCTCTATGCAACCGACTATATTGGTATAGATAATACCATTGGCTCAGCCTACCTCAAATAGCTTGGTAGTGTCAATAATATGCACTTTGATTCCCAATTAGAATTATTCCATCTTAGTTTGTTCCATAGTTGATCCACCTCAATATTTATTAACTTATTTACACTTTTTCTATTTTACATTAGTTTTAATTAATGGGACACCATAGAATAAATTTTTAAGTTCCTATCTAAAATTTCATTCCTTGATCTTATATTGACTTATCCTCATCATATAAACATACTTATGCAACTTTTATTTGACATGAATATTCCTCAACCACCACCGATATGATAAGAAGCAACCTTGCCTAGGTATAGGGATATCATTTTAAAACAATTAGAAGAGATTCCTATCCAAGTTTATCAAACTGTGGACTCTATATCATTAGAATTTAAAATTATCAATATTTTAAATAAGTTTTAATACAAGAAAAGTAATCAAAAATATGAAAATATACACCTAAGGCCTCATAAATAAAAATAATAATGAGACAACAATGCTAAATATTTAAACAAACATGATGCAAAACTTCATTGGAACTCACCTTTATTTGAATTTGGCTTAAATGTAACTTATATGGTCTCCATCAATGTAATTATGTGAGTACATCTTCATAATATCTAGCACATTATTGAATTGATCACAATAATAAGTTTGATGAATAAGTTATCTTGATAAAATGTTAGGGCTTCACTATAACTCTTGAACATGTTGAATAAAAATACAAAATGGTGTATTTATAATAAATTTGGATCAAAGAGGGCCCTTCATCTTGAAATCAATATGAATGGTTACAATAGAATCCTCAAGAGTGCACATAGATCAACACATGGATCATCGATGTGATCCATTCATCTTAGTTGATATGAAGGGTGGAGGATGATCTTTAAAAATTTCAAATGAGAATGAATGTAAGCCCTATTAAAACATTTAATATGTTAAATATAAAAATCTATATATATAACTAACAATAAAGACATAGATAACAACCAAATCAATGAACATAAGTTTTAACATGGAAAACATCAAAGAGGTAAAAAACCATGGTGATTATTCATATAATTGAGAAACAACCCAATACACAATTCCTCTTCCTCTCACTTCTTCAAAGATAAGCCTTCACAAAACTCTTCAGAGTGCTTGCATATATCTCACATATTTCAAAAATTAATATTATGTATTTATATTTTTTTACCAAAGGGGTAAAATCATATTTACAATAGGAATGGGGGGAGGTGACACTTATTACCAATATCTCCAACCTTTCACCAAAGAATCAAGTTGGTAATTAAATAATATGTTTTATTATTGAATTTATACAAGGTTTTAACATGTGTAAAATATAATAATAAATTTTTTATTATTTTACCAAGTGTTAAGGGTGTAATAATGGTACCCACATAATACTAAATGTTACAACACTCCCCCTCAATGTTAAGTGGGGATAAAATTTATAATCACCTTTAAAAGGAATTATAATATGTACATAATTGAAGTATTTAAAACCTTCATCATGCCAAATACCACCTTTTGGAACAAAAGGAATTATAATACATAAACTACTCAAAAGTAAGTTTAGGCTAGCATGATAATAAGACTATATCTCATACTTTCTCATGAATAATCACTAAGTATATTTGGATCCTTTTATAACATAAGGACCTCCATTACAAAGTATATTTTTAATGTATTAGGGTACAAAATTAATACTTCCACATGAAGTTTACTTAAAATACATAACCTCCACACAAAGCTAATTTATTTTTTACAATGAGAAGAATTATATAGAAGGGAAAGAAACGCATGGCCATTATAAAGTAACATTGCCATGCACACTCCCCCTCAATGGGAACTCTGAGAGGCCCAATATTGCATAAAACTAACAACACTTTGTATCATCAAGTGGTTTTATAAATATATCTACCACTTATTCATCTATAGGATAGAATTGTAGATCAATATCATCATTGATTAATTTCTTTCCAATAAAATGCACATGAACTTAAATATGTTTAGTTCTTTGGTGATGCACTAGATGTTTTACCAGAGTTATACAACTTTGGCTATCACAATGAATGATGGTACTATAAAATATGTCCAAATAAAGTTATCACAAAAACAATCATAGCCACATGGATTATTTGGTAGATTCTATAGAATTTTTGTACTCTACTTTAGTAGAAGAGATAAATACAAAATATTGCTTCTTGTTGATCTAAGTGATAACACCTACAACAAACATAAACATATATCCAAAAGTAGATTTATGATCTATAGTATCACTAGTATAGTCAGCATCATAATAACCATATAAATTAGAATTTTTAATTGAAAATAAAATAAACCATAATTTACAGTTCATTTTATATGCCTAAGTATTCTCTTTGCTAAATTTTAATGGTCTAAATATGGATCCTACATAAATCTAGAAGCAACACCAAAATTATATGAAATATGTAGCCTAGTAATGGTTATATAAATCAAACCACCAATAAGTTATTTATATAAATTAGGGTTAGATTTTTTACATGCATGTTTTGGATCAATTTTAATACCAACTTCAATAGGATTAGAAGTGGTTTTACAATAAAGCATATTAAACTTAACAAAAATATTATATGCATGATAAGATTGTGATTAAACAATTTAATTTTTATCCTAAAATATATCCGTTCCTATAAAATTATGTAGAATGCATAAATTAGTCATTTCAAACATTTAACTTAGTTTATCTTTATATTATGAATTAAACTAGCTATATCGATAGTAATCAAAATATCATGAACATATAAAAAAATTAAGATTAAATTACCATTTTCAACTTTAACAAAGATATCACTATTTGAATAGCAATTAGAGAAACCTAATTATTTGAAAAAATAAGTAATTTTAGAATACCAAGCTCGATGAGCTTATTTTAGACCATACAAAGATTTATTTAACTTGCATACATAATGTTCTCTATTAGGGTGAGTGAAACCTTTAGGTTGAGTCATGTAGATTTCCTCTTCTAAATCATCTTTTAAAAAAGCATTCTTGACATCAATTTGGTGGATAACCCAACCATTTTGGGCTGCAAGATTCAGAAGTAATCTAACAATACTCATTTTTTCTACAGGAGCAAAGCATTCAACATAGTTAATACTAGGTTTTTGAGTAAACCCATGATAAAATAATCTAGATTTAAACTTGTCAATTTTACCAATTGAATTATATTTAATCTTATAAATCCACCTATAACTGACAATATGTATTTTTGGTAGAGGTGGGACAAGATCCTAAGTCTAATTTTTAATTAAGGCATTGAAGTTGACTTGCATAGCAATATTCCATCTATCATCCTGAATGGCTTCCTCAAAATATTGAGGTTCACATTCATACATAGTCATTAAGGCATGATCATAATGTTAACTTATAGATAATTTACTAACATTATTAACATTATAATATTGGATTATGGATTCTACCGATTTAGGTCTTTTAGATTGAACATAAAAATTAAGGGGTTCCTCAAATTCTAAGTTATCCAAAGATGGATCAACTTCCTCTAGGGAATATATTTATTCATAAGGAGAAACAAGAGAGCCTAGTTCATCAAAAGAAAAACATTAAGAAGGTTTCATAGAGGGTTCATGAAAAGATTTTTTGAGAATAAGAACATTCCTATTCTTAATTTTCTATATTTTAGATGGAACATATACTCTTAATCCTTTAGTCTTGTTGTAGATAAGTTAGGGTCTCGATTCATTCTGTATCAAGTGATTATTTGGATGTCCAAGTCAGGTCTAGACTTGTTACAACTAAGCGTAAATATAGAATAATCATGTAGTACTCAACTTTTTTTAGTTGACTACACTGACATCAATTGACATAAGGCACAAGCCTTATGTGTTCACCCAAATCATAGTAGATAAATAACTGAGACCCATGTTGGGCTAGTTGTGCTATGTTGCAACTCATTCTTCATATGAATTGGTCATTATAACACTGAAATTGATAGGTTCATTGGTAAAAACCATTTTTGGGCTAGACTTATGGTCTATAGGTGAAAATCTTGTTAGGGGAGCTTGTTTTGGTCATAGGGCCACAAGCTCATATTTGTTGGTTCTATTATCTCAAGGGTTTAGATTTTTGTCTTACTAGGCTTAGTGTCATTTGGCACTAAGATGGGTTAAGGAGATTAATTCAGATCAAAGGTTTATGATTAATTTATCACTTTAGGCACAAATATAATTGTTTGGCATGGGGTCTTTCCTACACTTATAGTATTCCCACATAATATGCTAACATCATCATAAATTATAGAGACACCATTAAAACTCAAACTGGAACTTCATTTAAACACCTCATTTGTATATTTAACTAGCCATTATACTTATTATAAATGTTTCATAATTCAATATTGAGGTGAAAAAAATTCAATCAAAAAACACCATGTATTACAACAAATGATATTCATTTACTTAATGTTTCAAATATAGAGTATAGTTCATATTGCAAAAATAGTAAATGCTCATTTAAACTACTACATGGCTCAATGGCTCATAAGTGAGCTTGGGTGCTATAAGGTGGAGCTTTAAAGGCATCCATTTTAATACTTAGATTAAAATTTTATATAATTACTACTATCTAGAACCATTTTTTTAGAGATTCACGACATTAAAGTTGCATCCCAGCTTACTAGTTTAAGGTTAACTTTATAACACTTAGGGCATCCTCATGCCAGGGTGGAAGGTGTATGCTAGGTGTAAATTTAGAGTTTTATAAATCATTCCATTAGATCCATTACTTTTTACCCTTAAAATTATGATAACCACATGTTTTCACTATTTGAAGATACCCAAGTCATCATAGAATTAGTTAGCCACCTACCAGTTGTTGCAATGTATGCATCAATTTATCTAGCTAGTGTAAAGGATATCAAAATACTAATCATCCCAAGTGATTAACTCACATCAAAGCATATATTGAGTTGGAATGGATACATAATTAGATGGATTAGGGGCCCAACATTACCCCATACAAAAATTACTAATCCACCCTCAAACTAGTCTTTTAACACTCTTGACGTGTAGAATTATGACATGTTCTTTTTTAGCTCAATGTTAAAGTCCTCAAAGACCTTAATGTTGATCTTGAGTTATTTAATGGAATTTTCTATCTATATTTAGTTGGTACTAAGTGTGAGCACATCCATCTTCTCTAATTCTTTCCAGAAGGCCTCAAGGTTTACCTTCAATTTTACAACTCCTCTATCCAAGATTTCTCCTTGTTCACAAGCCTTAGTTTTCAAGGAATGGAAGAGTGCTTCTAGGATTTTTTCTTTATCTTTGATTTTATTTCTAAATTAATTGACCTTTCACATTATTTAGTTACACTATGATCTACTTGTAGTGTATACATATTCCATCAGCTCCTCCTCCCCTTTTGCCTTTTTGAGACATGCATATATGATAAATGTTTGGTTGGAGATGATGTAAAAGATGGAATCAGCTACATATATATCCTCTTTAATTTATAGGAAGAGGTTTTTCACCTCTTAGATATTTCTATTTAGCTCCTATTTTATCCTAGCACATGGGTCCTCCTCTTCTTTTGGCATCGACTCTACCTTCAACCTTGGGAGCATCTGCTCCACTAATGTGCATACCTTATCAATATTTGAAAGATTTAAAGTGTCAACACCATCTAAGAGGGATGGATCAACTACCTCTATGAGCTTAGCTAGTTTTTTTAATTTAAATTTGATGGCTTTTGTTTCTTCTTCTACTTCCAGCATGATCTTATTCCACTTTGAAGCCCTAACATCATTGATGATGTTATTTCACTCTGCTTTGGAAGCCCTATGAATGAATGCTCTATGAGCTTGGCTATTTTTTTAATTTAAATTTGATGGCCTTTGTTTTCTCTTCTACTTCTAGCATGATATTATTCCACTTTGAAGCCCTAACATCATTGATGATGTTATTTCACTCTACTTTAGAGGCCTCTGAATGAATGCATTGGATAACCTAACTGGGTTAATTATGTAGGGGTTTATGAGAAGGTAATCATTCCCTTCTTCTGATGTCTCTACACCTAATATGACCTTCTATGGTACCTATATATGAGGCTCATCCATATAACTATCAAAATCAAATTATATCTATTAGTTCATCCTCATTATGGAAATTATGAGGGGGATGTACTCAAACATGTAGTAATATTCATCAGTCTACCCTTTTTCATCTTTTCTCTTAGGCTTGGATTGACAAATTCTTCCTTAGTGACAACTAACTCTATCTACTCTTATCCCTCTTCATTGGCTCTAGTGCTCTCTTTAGTGCTTTCTTATAAGGTTCATTATTCTTACTCCAATAGGGGTTCTTCCTCAGACTTGTACCCTTTATTTGCTTCTTCTTTTTCCTTAGTGATAGCTTTGACCTCTTATTTCTATTGGATTTCTATAGCAATCTCTATTTTTTCTTTCAAGATTCTAGTATTTCCCTCCTTGTCTCCAATCTCCCCTTCACTACTTGGGCCCACTTGTGGTGTAACTTGTTATTCTATGTTGGTGGGGTTGTTAGGTACCTTTTTTTCCCTTTCCTTCATTATTTATGTGCTTATATAAACCTTATTCTCTTCCTTTTCTTTATTGTCCCTTTCCCCTTGTGCCTTCTTTCTCTTGGCCTTCCTCTTTTTGGCCAGCAATAAGGCCCTTTTTTCTTTAGCCTTCTTTTCTTTCTCCTCAACCTTCTCAATCTCTTCCTGGGTCATGCCTTTATTCCTCATGGCATCCCTTTTCTCTTCTATCTCTAGTGACTTTAGGATTTATACCTTACTCATCCTTAGTTTCCTTCATGCTTCTCTCTTTTCCTCCTTCTATTGTGGAGGTTGTGTAGCGAGTTATGTGGGTGAGAAGCTTGATGGATTTTATGCTCCTCTAGATGTGGTAGAAGTACTACCTTAGAGAGCCTTCTAAACTTTTGTAGTGCTGGGTTATTCTTTTGAAACCTTTTATTGGATGATGTAAACTATCATGCCTACTTCTTCTTCCTCCTCCTCCATCTCTTCATGCACCTATTGTGCTTCCATTTCCTCATGCATTTCATGTGCCTTCATCTCTACCAAGGTAATTGAGGGCATTACAACTAGCCCCTAGGACATTTTTTTTCTCCCTTTTCTTGGGTGAATTAATCCCTGGCATGAAGGTCATGTGTTTATTCTTTGGTGTAGAGGGAGTTGCTTCATCATTACAGATAATTTTCAACCTGAATGCTCTTGAATTTTTTCTAGTGTTTTTCCTTAATTTTTATAAGGAGATTTTCTCTACACTATTGGTGTTATCTTTCCTTATTTGTCAATCTAAATGGGGATGTCATCATCCCTTTTAGCACTTGTGACCTTATTTTTTGGATTTATCTCATAACATAGCATGTGAATGTGCCTAAAGATCACTTCTTTCTAGAGGGGATGGATGTCAGTGCAATCTAAGTCATCCTCCTCATATTTGGTAGCTTTCCCTCCTAAGTGCACATATTTTCACTACAACCTATTTCATTACATATCCATGGCCTTCACTAGGATGTATAATTGTTGTGTGTTTGGAATTATTTTGAACACATCCCTAAAATATTTAGCTAAAAATGCATCAACTTCAACCAGCCTGACTTATTTCTATCTATGAGCACCAAATGCACTACATATAAGTGTTACATCATGGAAAAGGTCATTATTATAAACATATTTTATGGGAACTCATTGAGGATGTGTCATTCCTCCCCAAATACTTTGATATACTAGGCACACAACTCCATCACTCAGGTCTTTTACTTCTAAGAGAATATTGGAGGGTAGGTGAAGCTATGGTACTTTAGCACTAGGGATTCTCAGTGTACTAGGAAGACCCAAAGATTGTCTTCATCACCATCAAGTATGTTGATCTCCTCCATCATCATTATAATTATCATCTACCCCCACCTGAAGGTCTCTCACACTATATGACACTCAAGCACATTCTTTATAATTTCTTATATAATGAAATTTACAATTTTTAACTTAACCCCCTACATTATATGGTAAGTGATGGATAAGTAGGTCTTGATGATGTCTATCCATCGACCAGTAGGGAAAATCTTTGAATTCATGAGGTATACAAATACCCTTCTTATGGGTTCCTTGATGTATTTGATTGGGAATGTGAACCCTCCCTTATAGTACCCAAAGATTCTCATGACCCTTTCAACTTCAACGTCATCTACCATCATCTGATGGATGACTACACCAAAGTCTAAGATCTCAGTGATTTGGCCAATGAGGCTAGCTAAAAACCACATGTGCATCCTTACAAATTAGAAGTGGTCCCCATAAATGCATGAGAGGAGGAACTATATGTGTTCCTCTAACTTCCTAAAATATGGGAACTCACAAAGATGAGTTATACTAGTGGTTATAATTTTGTCTTGAATGGAGACATCAAACAATGGCATGCCTACTTTAGTCTTGGACCCCATATCAACCACCCAATTTTGTGCTAGATCTTTTTCATTACTCATAGTGTGGTGTTTATACTCATTCACTTAGTAGGTATGTGAAAAAAATGCCTAATTCTCTCCTAGCAAAACCTCCTTAAGAAACTACATTTCCTAATATGACATCTTCATAAGCACCTCTAGATCAACCTCAGTGATACTAAATCCTTATACTAGCTATGATTTATTCTTTAGAGTGGCCATCTCATCCAATATCCTTTCCCTTTTGGCATCTTTTATCACTTGTAGTGGGCTGGAATACATACATTTATTCCCCATTATGAACCAGCTGGTGTTGAAGTGTAGTCTATTTACTTTGATGAAGCCTATAATTTTTATTATCACTCCTCACAGTCATGTGATCTATGACTAAAACTTCAACTCTTCAAGCTTTACATGTCATTAATGGTGGCCTCAATGTCACTCAACCTTTTTACTACTTGGTTCTTGCATAATTCATGTCCCACACTTCTATATGCCAATCTCAAATGGAACAATTCCTTCCTCTATCCAATCATTCTCTTTTTGATTTTTTGGGTGATCGAGGTTTCATTCTAGTAATGTTTGTTTGCTTTAGATCTATTTTATCTCTAGTTTTATGCTTAATTTTGATTAAGATTTTTAACCTAAACCCATCGACATTTTGCTACTTTATCCTCATAATTTAGATACCTTATTAATTATAGGTGATTAATAGTGTGGTAGTGCTTATATTCCTTGGAAATCTCAAAATCCCATGAAATCCATAAAAATACACTACCACCTATGCATTCAATGTGGATATTTTTTCCTCTACCATCACCATAATAAATCCTCCTAGTGGTATTTTTTATGAAGTGATGTGTAGTTCAAATAGTCACTTCCTGCCTCACTTTGGGTAGATGCCAACTTTTCTTGATGATCTTTCTCCTACATTTTATTCACTCAGCATGGCCTTTGCCTTCCTTATAGAAAAATTGGGTGAAAAACCTCACATGCATGTTATTTAGCCTCCATAGTTCCATTTTGTTTTCCTATTGCACTTCTATTTCAAGTGTGATTTCCTACTTTAGTTGATTTATCTATACTTTCATCTCTTTTCCTTAGCCTATCCTACCCCATATAAATCCCTTGCATTGGTCATCTAGTGCTTCATGATTCAGGTGTCTTATGCACTTAGAATATTGTTCACCTCTCATCTTTATTTAGTACTCTTATTTGTGTAACTTTGGAAAACTACATGTTCTTAGAAACTTAAGTGTTTGGCCTTAGGCTCTTAGAAATCATCCATGATCAACTCACTTGACTAGATTTATTCATGGAAGTGATAAAATAATTCTCTTGCAAGCCTAAAAGTGTTACTTCTTCACTTAAAATTAAAAACATAAAATAAAATAAAATGTTTGGCTTGTGCCAAATGTCATCTAGGTTAGCACAACACAACTGACTTGTGACTAGGGAGTTAGTGTTATGATGGCACAAGTGCCATCTTATTGTCTATAAGTCATTAATTAGTTACCAATGAAATTATTAGGGAGAATTTCACCTAACAACATGTAAACTTTACATTCACCAATTTCCAATATGTTGTGGATGAAATATGCACCCATCCACCTAATTTGTAGCTTTCTTATGCACTTGAGGTACTTAGAGTCATAGAGAAAGACCAATGCTCCTTTAATCAGTAACTTGTGCTTAATATGCCTATCATACCACAACTTATAGTACACCTCAATCTATTGACTCCATATTGCTTAAGAGTGCACCTCATACAAACATTCCAAGTCTTCTAGCCTCATACTCAATGATTATTGGTCATCTAAATAACCAATACATGTTATGCATAATGAGGGAATTAATAACTCTATTGGTAAAATTACATCTACTCCAAACACTAATTGAAATGGTGTAGCTTTTTTTAGGTTCTTGTAGGTTTTGCAGTATGCCCATAGTACTACCAACACTCAATCATACCAATCTTTGCAACTAATGTCATATATTTTTATGAGGCATGTTTCCAATACCTTGGTGAATGCCTCAGCTATACCATTTACTTTGGGATGATATGGGGTGGTATTTTGGTGTGCCACCATGTTCTCAGCTAGTAAAATTTTCATAGTTTCATTGAGGAACTATGTACCTTTGTCACTAATTAAATTGAGTGGGCACACATAGTGACTTATAATGTTCTCCCTTAGGAACCTTGTAGTTGTAGTGGTTGTCAATTTGTTGTTTATCACTACCATTACTCAATGAATAGTTAGTTGTAGCCAAAATATATCTTGTACTATAGTGATTGGCCCAATAAAATCAATGGCCAGTTTTTGAATGGCACTTGGGTAAGAATGGGGATGAGGGGAGTCTCATCCTAATGGTTGGGATTCCTTATGTGTTGGCATATGTCACATGTCTTAGTGCAATATTTTGCATCTTGGAATAGACTTGTACACCATAATCTTGATTGAAACACCTTGTGCACCATTGTGTCTCTAATGTAATGTACTCTTGTTATCCCCTCATGAAACTCACATATAATAGAGTCTCTTTCATTTTCCAAAACACATCAACATAGGAATTCATCTCAATTTATTTTATACATCTCCCCATTAATGATCTAAAAGGGAGCAGTATGAATAGTGAGTTGTTTCTTCTCTTTGGTTGTCATGGTCTAGGGCACAAACCCAAACATTATAAAAGTGGATATCTCTACCAAGTCTTTAGGGATGCACTAGACCCTCTAAAATTATGTGTTTGGCATGTCATCCTAAATTAGAACTCTCACATTTATAGAGTTGATGTGGGATAAATGGTTTAGGCCTAAGTTCTATTTTCTAGGATTTACCACAAATATGAACTAGAATTATCAAAACAAAACTATCCATATACAAATGCACCCATAGAGAATGGGCTTATTCAATGGGTAATTGAGTGCCTCATGATCATTGAAAAAGATGAATGGGGCCAGCAATAAGTATTTCCTAAATTTTTAGAGGGTGTAGACCATAGTCAAAACCTCATACTCTATAGTTATGTAATTCTTCTCTACATAGGTCAATTTTTAATTTGTAAAGGAGATAGGATGATCCATTTTACCTTCATCAAGTTGCACTAGAATGGTCCCAAGTATAGAGTCAACTATGTTGACATGGACATGGAATGGTGTTGTCTAATTAGGAAATTATAAAATAGGTGTGATATCTAACTTGAGTTTCATAGTTTCGAAGACATCCTCTTGCATTGTGCCAATAGAATGGGTCATCCTTATGTAAAATCTCCTCTAGTGGTGTGGAAATACTTGCATAGCTTCTTATAAACTTTATATAATATCTGCAATGGCCAATAAATGCATGAACATCTTTCTAAATGGAAGGGGTTTGGAGTTGTATAATAATGGTAATCTTCATGAAATCGATGAGCAGAGCATATTTACAGATGATGTGCTCTAGCAAGGTGCCAAAAAGTGTCATGAAGATGTACTTATTAAGGTTTAAAGATATCTATAGTTGTTTTAACCTATCAAATATGAGGTAAAAGTTGTCATAATGGTCGCTCATGAGCCCATACATAGTATAATCATCAAGTTACACCTAGAGGAACTTATGAATAAAATCTTTGAATGTGGTGATGACCACTCTAGATAATATGGTTGGTGCATTTTTGAGCCCAAAGTGCATCATGTTATAAGTGAGTCAACATCATTATATTACAAAGTTTGTTTTAGGTATGTCCTTCTCTTAAATTTGGACTTGATGGTATCCATATAAACCATCAGTGAAAATATAGATTTCATAGCTCGTAACTCCATCCAAGGCTTCATCAGTGAATGGAGTCAGAAAGGGTTCAGTGACACAAGTGGAATTTAATAGTTGGTAATCTATGAAAATGTAGATTCACCCATATTTATTAAATGATAATAATAATAGGTATCTCCCACTCTAACTCTTTTATTGGGTAGATCACTCCTACGTCCAAAATACTGTCAATCTCTATTATGACCTTAGTGGGAGGATTGGGGTTCATTCTATAGGGTCACTTCTTGATAGGTCACACACTGTCCACTAGCTTATGATCATTTTACAAAGGTATGGGTGGGTTCCCTTCATGTCTTGATAACTATATGGAAATAAATCTTGTAACTCCTTCAAGAGATCCATAATTTATACTAGCTCCATATCAGACCAATATGCACCTAGACTAGCCACCTTTGGTTCCCCTTCCATGTTAATATCAACCTAAGTAGTCTTAAGTGGCACATGATAGGGCTCATTCCTCCCATGATGTGTGTACTCAACTTGCCTAATCCCCTTAGTTGTTCTGATGTGGATATGAGTAGGGCATTCCTCATTAGGGGTGATATAATGTACTTGGTACATGAGCTTTCTCTTTGTTATCAAGGATATCCAATTTCACATTTTCTAGACATTTGTATCTTCATCACTCGAGTAACTATTGAGTGCCTACTCCTTGAATAAATTTGGGACAACTGATCCTTTCTCCCTAAACATATATTGTAGGCATTCCTCTAATATTATAGTGTCCTCAAACACTACCCTTTGAATTACCTACAATGTCTTGATTAATTCCAATTTATGTGAGGAAAAGGAGAAGGTGTATACAAACTTCTCCTTCAAGACATCCCAACTAGTTGTCTCATGGTGCATTTCATTAATCACATACCAAGATCACACCCATGTCTTCAAGGATCTATAGAAGGCATGCACCCATAGGTTCTTCAAGGCATTTCCACCACAATCAATCCATGTTTATTTACACAAGCATATGTGTTCTATTGGGTCTAAATAACCAGAGTATGTAGAAATGTCCATGTCCTTATTTTTTTTAATCTAGTATAAATGGATTATTTTACATCTTGCCAACTTGTTAATCTAGGACTTTGTACTACCCATTAATGAGTGGTAGTGTTTCTTAAAGTATAAACTAGTACACCCATCTTGTCTACATTCTTTCGGGTGTAGGACTCTATATCATGGACATATTATCCTATATGATTACTCTCGTCATATTATAATAGCACTAAAATTTTACCTTTGCTCAAGTGAAACACTCTATTTCCCTTTTTTCTATTGCAAAGGACTCTTCTTCATGAAGTGTAATCAATTGGGAACTATCCATTCCTCATATGTTTTATCTCCTTCATGCTTACTAAGCAACACCTCTGACTAGTGGTTTTATGAGCTTTTTCAACCCATCTACCACAAACTACATTAGTGGTGTCTGAGGCAAACTATACATATTCTCAAGAAATCATTCCTTGGTCATTAGGGTTGATAGTCTTGGTGCCTTATGTCATGATGTTGTAGATATGGTTGATCTCATCCTCCATATCACCACTGTCTACATAAGGGGGTCCTTGGTCACTTGAGAGGGTGATCATGACCTACTCCTTGCCATTTTTAAAGGTCATATAGTGCTTCTTAAAGTTCATGTTAACATTATTTACATAGCACCATGGCCTTCTCAAGGGTGTTGGATAATTATCTTGCTCATACAACTTGATCACTTTGAAGTTAGTGTGAAACTTAGTACCCATAATATATACAATGATGCCTTTTATCATCATGATAGGTTGTGTCCTAGATTTGTTGGCCATGAAAAGCATGTGAGGGAAAATCCTTAAGGCTACCCTACCCATATTCTCCCATGCATTCTTTGTCAAGATATTAACCTATACATATATGTCCATAAGGACCTCACATATAGACCATCTATCAATATGGCATTTACTAAGAGATATTGATCATACTCTACATTTTGTGTATCCCTGACTTCTCATGCCCTTTCCATTCATGGTGTGGAAACTTTAATTAGCTTCTAGTCTGCATGCTCTAAAATTAATTTATTCAATGGGGTCAGCATCCCTTTTGTCTATAGGAAGCTCAAGATCTCCATTAGCTCATGTACCTTAGCCTCCTAGTTATATTTCTTCTTATAGGAGGTAGCAACTTGTGCCTCTAGGTTTCACATCAGTTGGAGCTCTCCTTTTAGCATATAAGGTTAGGGTAAGAAATAAATTTAGGTTCTAGCTATGTGATACACTCAATGTGGCTTATTTCCCCATATTATAGGTACAATTTTAGTATGGGCACAACTGGTGGCTGAATGGTGAGCCCACTATGATTAGTCGTATGCACCTTACTTTCTCAATACTGGTTTTTTCTGCCCTTGGACCCTATTTCTCTACTTTTGGCTCATACTAAATTATTCATATGCCTTTGTCTATGCCAATATATCCTTGGGTTAAATTTTTATACAATTTTGGGAATTCATTGACCTTGTGTGTTCCTTGACAATACCCACACATTAGATGTGTAGGGTAGTCATGTTAATAGTGATTGGTCAAACTGCACTTGTAACATGATTGTGGTGGGAATATTCCTCTACTATGTCCTCTACCTCTCCCTCTGGAACCTCTTTATGACCCATAGCCTAAATTATATTATCCATATCCCTTATTTCCTTGGGTTTCTTTCCCTCTAACTGATATAGTTGCTTATCATGCACCTCTCTCCCTATTTTCATGCATCTCATTGATTACATGAAAATTAGTTATGGTATGAGTGTAGGCATTGCACAAATAATAATATATGGCTAGGTTAAATTGAATGGTGCATTACAATAAAGGTTAGTTTCAAACATCATGCACATCATGATAAACCTCATAGCTTTGAAGCAATGTGCACATATTCCTTCAAGGGTAGTTATTCTTTTTATGGCCTTCTGTCTCACATTCGATGCACCATAATACACTTCAAGCATATTGTGATGAAATAATGGTTAGTTTTTGGATTTGGGAGGCCATAGATGTGATATATGCCTCTATGAATGGGTTGATCCCAATTTTTGTGATTCTAAATGCCTTGACTTTTAGTGAAGCTTCAAGCACTTCTTGAGGATCTATGAATGTCTTCATAGAGAGTTCTCTTATTAATGGTACTAGAAATCTTCCAATGAACCATTATGTATGATAAGAGGGGTGAATATCATAAGGAAGTTTAGAAAGAAGAGTTTTGAACCTAGCATCATACAAGTACATGCTATTTGATAGCCTTTGATTAATTTCATTGAACATAATGATTCTCTACTATTCAAATTTGAGTATGTCAAATTATTTTAAGAATTCTTCCTTCAAGATGTTATAGTCAATCATAGCCTAGTTAAGATCAAATTTCCTATACTAGGTATTAGCGTAATTAAGAAAAGTTATCTTAAATTATGTTGCCTTGTACTCCAATTGGGTTATACTCTATGCATGTCATTGTAATTCACACTTTAGCACATGCTTTGTGGCATTTTCTATGCCATGATATTCTGGTAAGTGCATGGCCATTTCATAAAATATTTATGGTAGGGGGTATTAGTATGTGAGGTAATTTCCCCTTGTACTTATTTTAGTGGAGGCCCTCTAATGCCTCTAGATACTGGGTTAGGCATTGGTCCCATTTTTACTATTGTCACTAAAGATGATGATGATGTGGCACTACTAACTTGTGGTACCAGGCCACTTCCTATGGGTTGTTGCCTAGTTTGTGAGGCTAATATTAGTTGAAATAGAATGATTGTTCTCACATTATGTGTTGTCAAGATAGAACCCAAAGTTTTAGAGGTATCCTCAAGTAACTCCTCATAAGGATAAACGTATTCAAGTACAAAATTATACTCCAAATCTATAAAATGGTCAAAGTTTATGTTGATAATGGGGTCAATTATCACTCTTATTTCTTCCTATGGGGTATCTAACACATGAGCTTGTACCATAGGTTCAAAGGGGGTAGTAAATTATAGAACATCTTCTATTACCAAATTTTTTAGGGACCCAATGCATTCTTTACCCATCAAATGTTGAGCTCGATCTATGGCTTCATTGCTTCTCTCCACCTCATGTTATTGTAATTCAAGAGGTCCTTCCCCATGCCCTTCCCACTCACTATGGGCTCTCTCAACACTTAAAATTAATAAATCTTCCATCAACATGTGCCTTCTCTTATTATAAGTCTATCTTTTGAGCTCTCAAGTGTCAATTTAATCATCCCCTTATATTGCACCTCACTTGCACATCCTGTTCTTCCATGTTACACTACTCACATGTAAAAAGACTTTAGCCTTCCATTATTATGGTTTCAAAACCATAATTTACCATCAACTTCTTAAGTCTATGCTAAATTATTAAAAAAATGTGCCTCTAGGATCATATAAGAATTGATACTCTACTGCTTTAGGGCAGGGGTATATCAATATTATAAACTCAAGAATGTAACTATTCATCACTCCTTATCACCATTTGTCTACAACTCTAGTCCAAGTTGCATCAAGGCTCTCAATATTATCTAAGTGATCTTTTATCCATTTAAGATGTTGACCATAGCTCTACCTTATGTGAGTCACATAGGTAACCAACCATAGATACACATGCTCAGGTAGGTCACAAAAGAAGACCTCATATAAAGCATCATATAGGTTATTCTAGACCCACTTCTTTGGCTTATGTTCTTTATGGTATGGATGATTCAATACAAATCTATCTTCCACTTATTACATCTATCACTTGATATTATTGAGGGAGAGTTGAAGCATTATTCTGTCATACCATTACAACAACAAAATTCAACATGGGTCCCAGAAATAGAACCAAAATATTATAGATAATTTAGGGTCTCAATTCATTCTCTATCAGGTACTTCTTTGGCTATCCAAGTCAAGTCTAGACTTGTTAAAATCAAGCAAAAATATGGAGTAATCCCATAGTGCTCAACATTTGTTACTCAACTGCACTAATATAAATTCACATAAGGTCCAAGCTTTATGCTCTCATATGAAGTGTAACATAGAAATAACCAGGGTCTACATTAGGCTAGATGTGCCATGGTGTAACTCATTCTTCATAATAATTAGTTATTGTAATAATGGCATTGGTAGCTTCATTGGCATAAACTATTTTTGGGCTAGATTGACGGTCTATAGGTTCAAAGCCTCTTAGGGGAGCTCATTCTGGTCATAAGCACACAAGCTTATATTTGGTGGTTCTATTGTCTCAAGGGCATAGATCTTTGTCTTAATAGGCTTAGCACCATTTTGTGCTAATATGGGTCAGGGGGATTACTTCAAATCAAAATTTTATGCTTAATTTAGCCTTTTAGGCACATATATCGTTACTTGGCATGGGGTCTTTCCTACACTTAGAGCATTCCCACATGATATGTTGATATCATCATAAATTATAGATATCCATTAATGCTCTAAACTATAACTTCATTTAAACACCTCATTCAAATATTTAACTAACCATTATACTTATTGTAAATGTTTTGTAATTCAATACTGATATGAAAAACATTCAATCAAAAGACACCATGTATTACAACAATTGATCTTCATTTACTTAATGTTTCAAATATAGAGTACAGTTCATATTACAAAAATAGAGTAAATGCTCATCTAAACTACTACCTGACCTAGCTACTCACAAGTGAGCTTGGGCACCACAAGTTGGAGCCTCAAAGGCACCCATACCAATCCTTAAATTCAAAGTCAATCGAATTAATTCAACCTAGAACCAATTTTATAGATCTTTGCTACATCAATGTTGCATCCCAACTCACTGGTTTGAGATCAACTTTATATCACTTAGGAGCATCTTCATGCCAGGGTGGAGGGTGCACATTGGGTGTGGAGCTAGAGTTTCCATAATCATTTTAATAACTCCATTAATGTTTGCCCTTCATTCTATGATCACCACATGCTACCACTCTTTTAAGTTACCCAAGTCATCATAGAATTAGTTATCCACCTACTAGCTAGCACAAGGTATATGTCAATTCATCCTAATGGTGCAAAGGATATCAAAATAGTAATCATCACAAATGATTAACTCACATGGAAGTGTCTATTGAGTTGGTGCATATCCATACTTAGATGAATTAAGGGCCTAACAAGTCTTACCTCCATAACCTATGGAAATGAAAGAATAGAAAGTGGGATCAATCTTATTTCTTTTAATGTTAGGAACAAATATAGAAGTAGGACTACCAAAGATCTTAAGATGAGTCACATTAGGTGTCTTTTTAGACCACATTTATAAATGAGTATAAATATGAAAAAAATTGATGGTAACTTTATTCAAAATATTCATAATAATATTCATAGCTTTAACTCATTAAAATCTAGGAACATTTGTAGCTTGCAACATTATTTTATCCATTTCTATGATGGTGCAGTTTTTCCTTTCAACAATACCATTTTGCTAAGGGGAATAGGAATTTTTTAGTTCCCTTTGAATACCACAACTAATGTAGAAATAATCAAACTATTTATTAATGTATTCACCACCATTATCAGATCTTAATCTCTTAATATAAAAATTAAATGCATTTTCAAGAAAAACTTTAAATTATTTGAATTTAGACAATACATCAAATTTATTTTTAATAAAATATGACCAAATCATTTTAGTGTAATCATCACTAAGATTAATAGTATACAAATATCCATTAAGATATACAACTTTAAGATATCCTACAACATCACTGTGAATTAATTTAAAAAGATGAGATGAATTTGCATCATGATTATTTTTAAAGGGGTTAGTATGTTGCTTACCACATAAGCAACCTTTTGGGACCAACATAATCTCATTTTTTTGACTTTTCAAAATAAGGACCCTTGTGAATGTTTTAGAACATCTACACCCTAAATTAGCATTGAAAAAGGTCATTCTTTCTTGGAATTTGAAGAATGTCCACTTAGAAAGGCATAAACCTCTACACATCTGATTATGATTATGCTTTATGGACTAACTTTACTAATGGTTATCTTCAAATGATAAAATGTAGGTTCCATGGTGGAAGGTAGGGTTTTCATGCAAAACACCCTGTAATTTGAATTTAAAAAGTGGCAAGAAAATCTTAACAAGAAATCATATTTATTTTTAGAAAATTCTTAAGTCTAATTTTATATTAAGGTTTTATCATGTTTTCAACATAACGAAACCTTAATATAAAATCACACTTGGACCTTTTATTTCCCCCTTTGTGTTAGCTTCCTAACCTTGCTTAATTATTAGTTCATGGGCTCATTTTGTTCATAGCCAAGTTTTTTTATTAATGTTTAGCCTAAGTTATAATCCTAAATGTATCTATGTTTATCAACACAAATGACACCTTGAGATCAGAACCTTAGTCTAAACTATTATGATTATTGGGTCCAAACTCAATGATTTTATTTGATCACAAATCCAATGACTCTCACTGCAACACTGATCCAATCTAATGGCATGAGATCACCCTGAAGGAACCACACATGAACCTCATATTTTATGGGAAGTTCTCATGGGATTTAATTTGACATTCTTGATCCTATCATTTGATGTCTGTGAGGATGTCTTTGACATTAACAAAACTGTCGAGTTAAACCTCATCCAAACTTTTACATAAAATCAAAGGGAACCACATTAATGTTTTTGACATTAGGCTTAGCATAATAAAACATAGCTTTAAGATTCATCATATTTATTTATACAATTGACTTAAGACTAATCATTTAATTTAATCATATGCATAACCCATTGGACTAACTTAAAGTTCATACACTTTTGCATATCTAATGATCCATGTTCACTCAGAGGTTTTGATCTAATGGCCCAAAGAAAAATGAGGCCCCAATATTGAAAACCAATCAACTGTGACCTCTCAGATCACAATCAATGGCTCTCACCATGTTATAGGTCTTGATCTAATGGTGTAAGCCAACTTCAATCAAAGGGACCCACTCTGAGCTGAACCAATCATCAACAATCATATGGATCTTGATCCAATGGCCCTCGCTTCCCTAGATATCCAATCTAATAGCACTAATTCTTCGATCAATAAGACTTAAAACATGGTCATATGGACTAAGCCCATAATTTCAACTTGAAGAATAGTTATGTTTTCAAACATAATATGACCTTATGATTAAAACTTAGGGCCTCATGAACCAAAATGAAAGATCAAAATTGATAGTCTTGTTCCCATCATTTGACATCTATGAGGATGTCTTTGAGGGTAGCAAGGCCATCAAATTTAACATCATCCAACCTTTTTGCCTAAGCAAAGGGGGAATTTTTAATTAAACTTTCATAAGGACCATTAGTAAATTAACAAAGAAAACATAACATAAAATACTTTAACCTAATTTATTAGTGTTTATCAACATAGATAAATCTTAGAAATGCATTTTTGGACCTAAAGTTTTACTAAGGACTCAATAATTGACTATGTGCATCTCACAGGATCTAATAGACCATGCTTCATCATAGGTTTTGATCTGATGAATCAAAATTAAAGATGACTGTTTAACCAAAGATGCTAGAGCCTGATGGCTTAACACATGGAAGAACCATGCTCATCCTAACACCAAACTCAAATCAAAGGAAACCTATAGGATCTTCATCAATGATTCATTCTTATTTGGACATCTTGATCTGATGGAGCAAAAATAAAGACTTGATTTAAAAACCAATGGCTAGTTTTCAAAGGAACTTTCATGGGGATGCCATAGAAACAAGCTTGGGAATGCCATGTAGGCACCATGTAAGCACTAAATGATAAATCCAAAGATTTTTCATGCCTAAAATGATATTATTTTAAAAATTAAGGCTATCCATAAGATCTAAGGCATGAATGTATTTATGAAGTCTGCCATTTTCACCATTAAAGCTCCAAGAAACCCTAGAAGAATGACATAAAGCCCTAATTCTTGATTGTTGAGATGCAATTGCATTGAAACAAGCTCAAATTTCATCTTGAGCAAAGGAAAAATAGTTATACACTTAAGGCAATTAAAAAATCATGGTAGCAGCTAGGCAATAATGGAATAGGGAGGTTGAACTATATTTGTCTACAGACAATGACAGAAGATGTTTTGGAGATATGGAATTAGACACTGGGGTACTCAATAATGGAATGAGGAACTATTCAGAGATATTATTTATTGTTGAAGAATTATATCCCTTTACTTTTAGTGAGTAAAGGATTGTAGTGACCAAGAGGAAATTCAATTACTTGGTTTTAATTGAGATGTCTAGTCTTCATTGAGCAGCTATAAAACTAGAGGTTCTCCATTGCATTGATATCCTTGCCCCTATGTTTATTGATTATAGAATTGATGGTGATTGGATAGTTAGGGAATAAGTGTCAAAAGGGATAGAATACATTTCCCTTATATATTTCAAGGGATATTATAAACTCCCTAGGAATCACATAAACCTCCCCACCATTAAGGAGTGGACAACCAAACATAATTTAGACACTATTCTAAGACACTGGTTAAACTATGGAACCCACATATTTAGGAACCATGACAGGGGAATCCATATTATATAATTTAGGTAAGGATTATGATCATCATGACCCTATTGAATAGAGTTTTAGGGGCATCCACCATAACCTATGTCGACCCCAAATGGGTTTCCTACATATATTTCATGGTGGAAGAGAAGCTAACTCCACCTACTAGAGAAATGATTAGCATCCACTTGGAAACATAATTCTATGGCATAAAAAAGAAGACCAACCAATAATTCACCATGATTTCCTATCTTTTAGACACATTTATGGCCTCCACACATATTCCTGATATCAAGAATTGGTCCTCTCATAGAAAGATTGCCATATCCCATCATATTCAAAATTATATATCTTTAAATACAAGGGTCACATGAAATTTATTTATGATTGCATATATCCTACTTTGGTTAAGAATGTCATAGGGAAACCCATGCCTAGAGTGCACCTCCTCATCAAGAAATATGTAGATCCCATGGGTGACATATGGTATTACCCAAATTGTATCATCATCAAGATGGAAGGAGTCATGACATAGCCATTTGGATTACCAATCCATATCCCTACCAAATTGGTTGAATAGGAAATTGCTTCCCAACTCCTCTAAGGGATTGGTAATGTATGCAGAGAGAAGAGGAAGGGAATTTTGCATTCTTTTCCATTCTTTATTGGAAAAAACATGATCCATGGCTATAAATAGTCAGATGTTATGTCCAAACATAAAAATGACTTCTATTTTCAAAAGGATGACTTCAAATAATGGGACCCAAATAACAAAGTTGTCCTCCATCTATAATATAAGAAACTAACTAAGGTAACCTATGAGCACAGGGTTGGCCTATATGATCATTTCTACACCAAGGTTTCAAACTTTGAGGAAGGGCTAACTTGGTGCAAGCAACATGGCTTCAAACTCGAGCATAAATTTCAAAGAGAGGAGAAGTTAACTATATAAATCTGATAGATAAACGCACTGTGATATCATTCATTTCCTTCCACCTCAAGTGCACCTCCAGGACTACCACAATAGTAGGTGCTCCAAATTCAAGGACCTAATGAGAATAAATTGGAGGAAAGGATAAGAGAACGTCCTTCATCATTATTTTCACTTCCAAGACCACCTTCTCTAGTAGAGAACATTGATATGATTACCCTAGAACCATATGAAATAGTTGAAGAAACCTTCAAAGATATTGTAGAGACCTATGGGTCAAATCAAGAGGATAAGGGAACTGAGGAAGTCATAGTTGAGTTGACACAAGATAAATAACCCCAAGTAGGTGAGATGGAAAAGGGGAAGGAAATATTTTTGGAATTAGTCCCTATCTCACAAAAGAAAAGGGAAGTAAAGATGGCTCTTATTCCTAGGTCCTCTAAAAGACCAAAAGTGACATGGACTGATCCTACTAATGAAATTAACTTGTTTAGTGATGAGTTACCCATACATGGATGTATCATCTTTGACTGGTTCATATATGGAAAGCTCCAAAAGATTACATCTTGATTGCATTCATTGGTACTAGCCATAGCTACTAGTATTGATACCCATGATGATATCAAACCCTAGATTAGATAGCTCATGAAGGAGTAGGAATAAAGGAGGATTGTTGAGGTAACTAAAGAGAGTGGTAAAGGAATGAAGGATCCTAAGGTATCAAGTGGTACTAGGATTGAGACCTCAAAGGTACCCAAATTCTTTGAACCAACAACCATTGTGCAATACAATCTAGACACATCCAATTTTGAGAAGGTAATAACAAAGAAGGCCATTATAGGCACTAAGGAGTTCACCTTTTAAAGATTGGAGCCTTTTATGGGTCTAACTCATGTACAAGGGAAAGTAGTATGGTAACACCCCATCCATCAAGAGGACATATCAAGTTTGATATAAGCCCAATTAGTAATGACCTTGGTTGGGGTCAAGGGAATGAAATAAAGAATCATCAACCTAGAAAAGGAGAAGGACTTGGAAGCACAAGTTGTATTTTTAGTCCCTAAGGACATATTAAAGATGTTGAATAAGTATCTTCTAGACATATTTGAGGGATTAAAGATAATGACGCTTAGATTAAGTTCCTAGACCTATCAAACTGAGACAATATAGGCATTAATCATTCAATGGTAGGACCCCAGCGACCAGACAACTAAATTGATCAATATGCATAATACAAAATAGGTCTAAGACAATAAAATAATTAAACTAGGACATTCGAACATCCTCTTGGGAGTCATAGTGGATAAAATATAGGACCTAAGCACTTGGTATAATAGTTTCAAAAATTTCATGAATGAGGACAAGGACTTGATAGACATAATGGAAAAACTCTTGGGGACCTTGTTGGTAATACCCTCTCAAACCATTGCCATGAGCTTGATAAATAATGAATTATTCAAGAAAAGGGTTAATGTATTCATTTATAACATTAAGGAAACCTAGGGCCAATCTATAAAAGATAATTGAAGGGTCCTTGACACCATTATTACCTTAGGAAGATATATTGTAGAGGCATAATGCATCCATGAACTCATAGCCAAGAGTGATAAAGAATTTAGTACATTAACAGATCAAGAAGAGGATTGTTTGATGAAACCTATATTATATTTGAGATAATCAAGGATCAATACACTAGGGTGAAGGACATCTTCAAGCAATAATATAAGGGACCCACCATTATATTTTGAAAGGAATATTCTTTTATAATACATATATGCTATTATGTTAGCATATATTTGTTTTATTTGTCAAATTTGATGTATAAGGTCATGTGTATTATATCTTTGTAATCTAAAGATAGATGTCCTTATATGACATATAGACATTTTGACAAATTAACTGGTACCACTACCTATGTTCTCTATAAATAGGTAGAGGTCACCATTTGTAAAGAGGAGAGACTCTGAGCAATTGTATACAAAAAGGCATTTTAATTTAACTAAGGAATTCTAAAAATATTATCTAAATAGTGTGTTAAAATCCAATGCTATCTCTCAATTGCATGTTAATGTCTTAGATTTGAATGGTTATTTACATTTTTAGCTACATTTTCTATCATAAGTTTATTAATTGGTGTTATGCTACATTATTTGAAATATCTTAGGTATACTTCATTTCATTTGCTCTGAATTTGGATGTGCTCATGCTATTCAAGTTACGGTAGTAAATTCTTTAAAGTAAACCTCATTCTTGATTGTGACTTCTATATTTCCTTTGATGCTTACCTAGTTTATGATGGAATCTAGGTTCATACTATTTTACATCATAAATTGGTTCATGTATGATTAAACTAATTATAACTTTGTCATGGTAATTGAGATGGAAGCCTACAATCATGTTTTATTTTCTACCTTACCCTCCTTTTTTATATCTTCTTTTATCAAATATCACTTTAGTTTAAGATCATTATTAATATCCATTTAGCTTAGTTTATAGATCAAGAAATATCACAAAGATTCAAGTACAAGACCCTAGTGGCTATCAACCACCAATTTAAACAATTATTATGGATAGCTCTCACACTCTACTTCTATTCCACCACATACATCCCAAATTGTCACCAACTACAACTCATGCCTTAAATCTTTAGGATCCTAAAATGAGAAGTGTTCATCAACACTAAGAGTACTTGTGAGGCAATTAGAAGCATCAATAGGAGAAGCTTTTGTTGGCTCTAGAAGGAGGGCCATTTGATCAATTATGATATTTCTTGCATTAAGTTTGAAGGATTCTTAACGCTTATGAGTGATTCTTTAGTCTAAGTAAAAATATATTTTATATTTAAATGGTTTCCCACCTATCTTTTTGATTCATAAGGCAAAGATCTTAGTTCTCTATAAATAAATAGTTAAATTATTGTAAAGATGGATTTAGGTTTTAAGGATTCATAGTATTTGAGATTATGATGGCTTATTTTGGTTTAAGATTGACAATTGTTTATGAATCTTGAGTTAACTTAAGTCACAGGTGGCAAATAATGGTCATCTTTGCATAATTAAACACATATTTAAGCTTACTTAGTCAAAGATCAGTGTCCTTTATACCTTTATGAGTAAATATTTACCAAATAGGCTTAGTGTGGAGGTTGATTGTTGTTCTTTGTGAAATCTAACTTGACACACCATATTTCAAATAGGATCCTTAATAGTCAAGCTAGAATTGCTAAGGATCAGGACTAGATCACATTCAGAGACTAGAGAACCTTTACTCGAGCTAGAAACCCATAGAAAAACAAGGAAAGATAGAGAAAGGTGTAGGAATTCTAGGTATTTACCATCTTCACCCTTGTAAGGGGATTCTACATTCAATATTCATCTAGATATGGCATGGCTTGGAAGATCCCCCATCAATGTACCAGGTATAGTTCATGACTTACCACATAATCTTAAAAATTACTTGTTAATATTTAGTCTAACTAGTGTTGTAAGTATAGAAGAACATGTTAAATCTTTCAAGGCTCCTTTAAGATTGTTAAATGGTATCCATGAAGATGTAGTATGTAGGTTTTTTCTATTTACATTCAAGGATGTTGCATATGACTGGTTACTTAATTTGCCTGATAATTGTATTACCTCATGGAATAACTTTGACATGATCTTTATTGATCAATTTGGAAAGATCATAAGCCCTTGCATCATTTATCACAAATTCACAACCATTAAGAGAGATTCAAGTGAACCTATTATATCCTTCAATGCTAGGTTCCAAAATATGTTAAGTCAAACCATGGATCCATACAAACCTAATGAGGTTTTAGCTTTAGAAGTTTACAAAGACGTAGTGGAACCTATGACTTTTATGTTTCTAAAAATTATTCTCTCAACTATCAACACATTGGCCTAGGCTTATTCTGAAGTGGTAGTTATTAGTGACCAAATGTAGCCCCAAGGGTAGATGGCTTATTATATCCCAAACATTAACCCCTAGATGCATGTACTAAACCTTTTACCAAATAATAAACAAAATGCTCTAGCCTTGAATGAGTTCCTTACTCTAAATTTATTACCTACTAGCCATGTTGCTCCTAATCAAATCTTAAGTTTTTTGAGTCATCAAGCTACTACTAGATCTCACACTAGTAACCAAAAGGCTTTAGTGTCAGTCAATGGAACTAACAATAGCCAAGTCCAAAGCTCTAAAATCCCCAAGAATGAGAATGAATCTATATTAAAGATGGTTTAAAAGCTCAACGCATATTTTTTACAACTTTAAAAACAAGTTGGCAATGCTAATGACAAATTTGGAAGGAGCTTCACCTTCTAAAAGTTCAACAAGCCTAGAAATAGATTTTAGAATGATAGCTTCTACAACAACAAAGCCAGTGAGCCTTATTCTAGAAATAATACCATGGATATTAATCTCACTGGTATTTCCTTTCCATACTATTATAGAGTGCATGCCACCTCAAAGCATGGTGAGGTTGATTACATTGAGTTTGGCAAAGCCTTTGAAGCATTCCAAGAAGAACTTGACACATTTGAAGTAATCCCAAACAAAGATACTACTACGAGTCCTTTTGGATCCTATCCATCTGACCAAGTTCACATGATAGAGGCATTTTAATTCCCTTACCAAGAGGATAATGAGCCTGAGAATATTTTTGAAGAGATTCAAGAATTTCATCAATTATTGAAGACATGCCCTTTGAGAAATAGAGAACAAAAGTAGCCATTGATTACTTTAACTCCCCCTAACAATTATAGGACTCCTCTAGACACCACATCAAGGAATGATCCTAAACCACCTAAGGGTAGTTATTTTAAACCTATTAATAAACCTTCATGTAAAATTGGTTACAACATTATGGATGATATAAAGAAGATCAAAACCAACATCACTCTACATGAACCAACACAGATTATAGAATGGACTTACTCTTGGAATCATTATCCAAGAAACCTGGGAAGATTTTGAAGAGTGATAGCGTAATGTGACTATGTAAGTAACCAAATTAGAGTTTCTACCCTTCTTGCTCATAATTAGGATATTTGGGAAGAATGTCTATAACTTCCTTTTAGATTTTGGAGCCTCAACCAACATCATTCCTACTAGGATATGTGAACAATTTGGACTAACCCCAATCAAGTTTGATAGGGTGGTCACACAATTGGACAAGTCAAGATTCAAATTCATTGGAGAGTTATTAAATGCACATATTTAGTTGGCTAATGAACTAAGGGTTCAATAATTTATTAACATATAAGTGGTAGATATTCCCAATGCTTATGGATTGATATTAAGTAGAGAATGGACTAAGTAATCAAATGGATACATGTCTATTGATTTCTCACACTTATGGCTACCTTAGAAAGGTGTGCCAAATTAGATAAGGGTATAAAGGGAGCCCATAATGAGACACATGATAACAAAATACAATGCTATCAATGAAAGGGTAAACTTCCTCATCTTTGATCTAGGAGTTTTCACTTTAGAAACAATAAAAGAACCTAGCTCCAAGGACTCTCCTCATGTACTTGGCCTATGGAAATTATATGTTGATGGTTTTAGGTGTAAATCAGGATCAAGGGATAGTATTGTATTGATATACCCTATAAAAAACTAATATCATGCATCTTATAGGTTACAATTCCCATGCACTAATAATTTTGCTAAATATGAAACTTTCATCCTAGGATTGAAACTTGCTATTAAGTATAAAGTCAAGGAACTCCTTATTTGTGGATATTTTAAACTTGTGGTCAATCAAGTAAGGAACAAGTACCAATACAAGCTATCTTACCTTAAGAGGTACAAGTTTTGAGTTTGGAACTTGGTGGAATCTTGATCCTTTTAACATCATGTCTATCCCTAGGGAAGAAAACAAAGTTGCTGACGAGCTTGCCTTTATTGCAACTAATCTCATGCCCAATCATGATTCCCCAAACTTTAGCATTGAGCTAGTGCCATGCCCCTCAATCCTAGACAACATGAATCATTTTCAAGTATTCAATGATGTTCAACAAATTTTAGATTTATTGACTAATTTTGGGGCCTTTGAAGCTCACATCATTAATGAAGTTGATGAAAGTTATTCTGAAAGGGAGCTTAATGTTAAAATCATCTAACTAAATGACAATAAAATACCTAAAGGGATGATCTCATTAAAATTTGATCATGATAATATTACTAAAACACCTAAGGTACCCAAATTAAGTGGTAAGGATTATCATGTAGTGAATCTTGGCCCACATGATTTGTCTCAACTAATGAACATAAGAAAGGCTTGTACTGAAATGGAAAATAGAAAGTTTAGGGAGATACTTACAAAATATAAGGATGTAATTTCCTAGTCATATGAAGATCTAAAAACATTTAACCTAAGGGTTATTACTCATACCATACCCGTTAGTGAAAATTTCACACCCTTCAGGCAGAAGCAAAGACCTATCAACTCTATCTTTGAACCCATGATCTTTAGGGAGGTCAAGAAACTACTAGATGCAAGGATTGTGTTTCCTAGTAGTCATTCCACTTAGGTTACCAACTTGGTCCTAGTTATAAATAAGAATAGAGAAATTAAATTATGTATATACTTTAGAAATATGAATAAAAAATTTGAAAGGACTATTACCCCTTGTTTTCTCTAGACCAAGTCATCTAAGTTATTTCAAGATTAATCATGATGTCTTTCTTGGATGTATTTTTTGGATATAACCAAGTATTGGCTAACAAGGAAGATAGAATGAAAACAAATTTCACTACCAAATGGGGAACATATGCTTACAAAAAAATTCCCTTTATACTGATTAATGTAGGGGTAACCTTTTAGAGAGCCATGGAGCATGTTATTGAAGGTCTAGTTGGTAAATGTATCATTATATATATGGACGATCTAACAGTGTTTTCCAAGAAAATAGAAGATCATTTCATGCATTTATAGAAAGTGTTTGAAAGGTGTAAGAGGTATGGAATATCCCTCAACCCCAATAATATAGTCTTCTTTGTAACTAAAGGAAAACTATTGGAGCATGTCATCACCAAAGAAGGGATCTCAATAGATCCTAGGAGAGTGGAATCTATTTCCAAGATTGAGCTACTTAATAGCTAGAAATAAATAAAGTCTTTCTTTGGTGGGATCAAATTTGTGAGGAAGTTCATCTCAAGTTTTGCTAAAATTGTCAAACCTCTAAATGATATGCTTAAGAAGGATGATAAAATTTCTTGGGATAATGGATCCAAGAAGGCATTTGATGATATCAAGAAGGCAATAAGTCAAGCCCCAGTCTTGATAGGTCTTGACTTCTCAAAAGAATTTTACTTATATTCATTTTCTTTTAACCACACCATGGCTACAGTCTTGACCTAGAAGATTGATAGAAATGACCACCCTATAGCCTTCATCAGCACCAATTTCAAAAATGTAGAAGTAAACTATTCCATGATTAATAAACAAGCCTATGTATTAGTGAAGGTATTAAATAAGTTTAGGGATTACATCCTTAGAAATAAGGTGCATGCCATCTTATTAGACCCGGCCACATTATTTATGTTGAATCAGAATGAGCTTAAGGGATGAAGGGGCAAGTGGATGTCAGTCCTACAAGAGTATGATATAGAAATGAAGATTGCCAAATTGGTGAAATGTGAAGGCCTAGTCTAGATGATTTCCAATACTAATTCTAAGCTCCATGTCATGCAAGTTGATCAACAGAGCTTTCATTCAAATGAATGGTATGACTCCCTCATCTACTTACTTATCAATGGTACTTATCCCTTAGGACTCACCAGAGAATAGAAGAGAGCCTTAAGTCTCAAATCAGCCCGTTACCTCATCAAAGAAGGAGTCATGTATAGGAATAACTTTGAATAAATCTACTTAAGGTGTGTGTCTAGAGAAGAATCTTCTCAAATCATGTCCACTTTCCATGAGAAATTGGGTAGTGGACACCCTTCAAGGAGAACCACATATCAAAAAAAAATTAGGGCTGGGTATTATTGGCCCACCATTTTCAAATGTGCTCATAAACATATGAGGGATTGCCACTCATGCCAAATATTTAGCACAAATGAGCCAAAGGCAACCATGCCTTTACAACTTATGATGGTGGACAAACTTCTGGCACAATGGGGATTGGACTTTGTAGGAGTTCGTAACCCCAATTCCTCTAAGTGCCATAAGTATGTCTTAACTACTATAAATTATTTCACAAGGTAGACTAAAGCAATAACCACCAAATAATGTAGGATAGAGGAGGTGATCAACTTCTTGGAAGAAAATATTTGTACTAGATTTAGAACCCTAGTTTCCTTAGTTTATGACAATGGATATGCATTTATATCCATATAAATGATTGAATGGGCTTATAATAATGGCATATCTTTGAATTTTGCATCCAATCATTATCCTCAAGGGAATGGAGTCTTTGAATCCACCAATAATATTCTTATGAAATCCATCAAAAAGTCTATTGCAGATAGACCAAGAACATGGCATAAACTCCTTAAGTATGTATTATGGGCTAACAGGATTAGGATCAAGCAATCACTCAAGGCTTCACCATTTTTGTTTGTATATGGTTAGGATCCTATCTTTCCCATCACCCTAAAACTACCTACATTCACATTCATCCAAGAATACATGGAGGAAAGCTAAGAACTTTCCAATTCTAGGCTATTAGATATCATTCAGATGGAAGATGCTAAGGAAAAGGCATTTTTAGACTTCAGTAGGCACCAAACAACTATGAAGACATGGTTTGAAAATAGGTCCCAAGTAAAGGTGTTCAGATAAGGAGACCTAGTCCTCCTCTGGGATAAGGCTTCAGGACCTAAAGGTAAACATATAAAGTTCACACCCTTATAGATTGATCCATACCAAACTTGTAGAGACATTAAGCAACAACACCTTCAAGTTAAAATATATTTAAAGAGTAGATTTCATGTTTCCCACAAATGAGTAATATCTTAAGCATTACTTTATTGTTGTTCCACTAGGAATATTCATGAAAGAAAATCTATAATATTGTTAAGGTTAGAGTAGGTAGGCTAGTTAGTTTCCTTCCTTGTTTTGCTTTCCTTATTTTGCTTGTCCATATTTTTTTGCTTTAGTTTGTTTTTTTTCTTTTTTTTAATTTATATTTTGGTTGTGCTCTTTTAGCCTCAATAAGTCTTATAGACATTCCTTGCTCAAAATCTTTCTAGATTGATCAAAACTCTAGTCACTTAGAAATGTGAGTATAAACCTTACAGAAGTAAACATGAGGTGGTGACAAAGCACCATGTTATAGACAAGGACACTAGCATAGATAAGTATATAAGCTAACTATCTCACAAATTTTCTAAAAATTTTATGAATCATAGTTTGGTTGTGAGAAGAATCATATGTATAGTAAGAGGATTTAGATTGTTGGGGCACATTCATGTCTACACTTAAAATATATCCTTGTCTGGGACAAAATTTGAAACTATAGGTGATTACCTCAAGAACCAAGCATCTAACCAAATCCTTAAAACTTGGATATCTTGGCTCCCAACCTTTTCCAAAGGACTTATAAAATATAAAAAAGATAATTCACTAAAAAATCAATAGATCTGAAGCAAAGGTGATTTTGGTAATCTCCATCAGGGCTATGGATACATAGCTGGCAGTGGAAAAAGGCCTTGAGTGGAGCCAAAGGTATCTATATTAGGGCTATGGATGCCTCACTGGTATTAGAGAAATTCCCAAGCCTTCCCTAAGCTAAAAGCAACTATTCTTAATCAATATCTAAATATGCTTCAAGTCAATGTTATAGTGAAAGGTATGAAACCTAGATGTCATATTATGAGGTCTTATGACAAATAGTAAGTGGAATCAAAGCACACACTACATGTTTATGTTTCAACATTTAAGTCCAAATTTTACACATGTGAGGCTTGTCTCAACAAATAATTGACTTAGTTGATGGTGTAAGCCAAATGAGATAAAACACTAGTGTGAAAGTTTAAACTAGAGCCCTAGGTTCTAACATATTGTTATGTTCCCTTGTGAGTCACCATGTTTTGGGACCAACATACCCCCATTTTTTTAATTTTTCAAAATAGGGACCCTTGTGAATGTTGTAGAACATCAGTACCCTAAATTAGGATTGAAAAAGGTCATTCTTTCTTGGAATTCAAAGAATGTCCACTTATAAAGGCATAAACCTTTGCATATATGATTGGGATTATGCTTTATGAACTAAATTTATTAATTATTATCTTTAGATGATAAAATGAAAGTTCCATGGAGGAAGGTAGGGTTTCCATGTAGAAAACCTTGTAATTTAAATTCAAAAAGTGGCAGGAAAATCTTAATGAGATATCATATTTATTTTTAGAAAAACCCTAAGTCTAATTTTATATTAAGGTTTGATCATATTTTTGACATAACCAAACCTTAATATAAAATCACACTTGGACCTTTTATTTCCCCCTTTTTTTTAGCTTCCTAACGTTGCTTAATTATTAGACCATGGGTTCCTTTCATTCATATCCAAGTCTTTTATTAATGTTTAGCCTAAGTTCCAATCTTAAATGTCTATGTTTATCAACACAAATGACAGCTTGAGATGGAACCTTAGTCTAAAACATTATTCTTATTTGGTCCTAACTCAATGAATTGATTTAATCATAGATTTAATGACTCTCACTACATCACTGATTCAATCTAATGATGTGAGATCACCCTGAAGGAACCACACATTGACCTCATGTTTTATGAAAAGTTATCATGAGATTTAATTTGACATTCTCGCTCCCATTATTTTATGTCCATGTGGATCTCTTTGAAATCAGAGATATTATAAATTTAAACCTCATCTAAAATTTTTCATAAGATCAAAGGGAACCACATTAATGTTTTTGACATTAGGCTTAGCAAAATAAAACTTAGATTTAAGATTTATCATATTTATTTATAAGATTGTCTTATGACTAATCATTTAATTTAATCCTATGTATAACCCATTAGACTAACTTAAAGTTTATTCACTTTTATAGATCTAATTATCCATGTTCACTTAGAGGTTTTGATTTGACAACATGAAGACAAATGAGGCCCCAATATTGAAAACTAATCAACTCTAACCTCTCAAATCAAAATAAATGGCTCTTGCCACATCAAAGGTCTTGATCCAATGGCATGAGCTAACGTTGATCAAAGGGACCCAACCTAAGCTAAACTAATCACAAATGAGCATGCAAATCTTAATCTACCAGCCCTTGATTCCCCAGAGATCCAATCTAAGGGTGTGAACTATTAGATCAATAAGCCTTAGAACATGGTCATATGGACTAAGGCCTTAATTTCAAATTGAAGAATAGTTATGTTTGCAAACATAATATGACCTCAAGATTAAAACCTAAGCCATCATAGACCAAAATGCAAGCTTAAAATTGATAGTCTCACTCCCATCATTTGACATCAATGAGGATGTCTTTGATGGTAGTGAGGCCCATCAAATTTAACATTATCTAACCTTTTTCCTAAGCAAAGGGGACATTTTTAATCAACCTTTCAAAAGGAATCTTAGCATATTACTAGAGAAAACTTAGCATAAAATAATTTAACCTAAATTTATTAGTGTTTATCAACATAGATAAATATTGGGAATGAATTTTTGGGCCTAAAGTTTTATTAAGGCCTTGGGACTTGACTATGTTCATCTTGTAGGATCCAACAGACCATGCTTCATCAAAGGTTTTGATCTAATGGAGCAAAATTAAAGATGAGTTTTCAACCAAAGATGTTAGAGCCTGATGGCTTGACACATGGAAGAACCACATTCATCCTAACACCAAACTCCAATAAAAGGAAACCTCCAAGATCATCATCAATAGTTCATGATTATTTAGAGATCTTGATCTAACAGAGTGAAAATAAAGACTTGATTTAAAAACCAGCAGTTATTTTTCAAAGGAAATTTCATGGGGATGCCACAAGAACAAGCCTGGGAAATCCACGTAGGCACCATGTAAGCACTAAATTATAAATCCAAAGATTTGGCATGTATAAAAGGATAGGATTTTCAAAGTTAAGTTTATCCATAAGATCTAAGGCATTAACATATTTATGAAGCCTTCCACCTTCACCATTAAAGCTCCAAGAAACCCTAGTAGAATGACATAAATCCCTTTGACTATTGAGATGCAATTGTATTGAAACAATCTCAAATTTAATCTTGAGAAAAGGAAGACTAGTAATACACTTAAGGTAATTAAGGAATCATGGTAGTAGCTAGGAAATAATCAAATATGGAGGCTGAACTATATTTGTCTATAGATAATGAGGGAAGATATTTTGGAGATACAGAATTGGACACTGAGGCACTCAACAATGGAATGAGGAACTGATTAGAGATCTTATTTTTTATTGAGGAATTTAATCCCCTCACTTCTAGTGAGAAAAGGATTACAGTGGCCAAGAGGAAGTTTTATGACTTGGTTATAATTCATATGTCTAATCTTCATCAAGAAACTGTAAAACCAAAGGTACTCTATTGCATTGATGTCCTTACCCCTATGTTCATTTATTGTAGAATTGATGGTGACTGGATAGTTAGGGAAGATGTGTCAAAAAGGATAGAATACATTACCCCTATAGATTTTGAGTTCTATTATAAACTCTCTAGGGATCACATAGACCTCCCCACCATTAAGGAGTGGACAACCAAACATAATTTAGACACTATTCTAATACCCTGGTTAAACCAAGGAACCCACATATCTAAGAACCATGATGGGAGAATCCCTATTATACAATTCAAGGAATGCATTAAGATCATCATGACCCTATTGAATATAGATTTAGGGGTAGCCACCACAACCTATATTAACCCAAAATGGGTTTCCTACATATATTTCATGGTGGAAGAGAAGCTAACTCCACCTATTGGAGAACTGATTAACATCAAATTGAGAAGACAATTATATGGCATAAAAAGGAAGACTAGCCAGCAATTCACCATGATGTCCTATATTTTAGACTCATTGATGGCCTCTACACATATTATTGATATTAATAATTGGTCCTCTCGTAGCAAGATTACCATATCCCATCATTATTCAAAACTATATATCTTTAGATATAAGGGTCACATGTAATTCATTTATGATTATATATCCTACTTTGGTTAAGACTATCATAGGGCACCCCATGCCCATAGTGTACCCCCTAATTGATAAAAATGTAGAGCCCATAGGTGACATATGGTATTACCCATATTGCATCATCATCAAGATGGAAAGAGTCATGACACAACTATCTAGATTGCTAGTCTATGTCCCTACCAAATTGGTAGAATAGGAAATTCCTTTCCAACGCCTCCAAGGGATTGATATTATATGCAGAGAGAAGAAGAAAGTCATTTTTAATCCTTTTCTATTATTGATTAGAAAAAACATGATCCATGGTTGGAAATAGTTGGATGTTATGTCTAAACATAGAGATGCCTATTATTTTCAAAAGGATGACCTCAAATAATGGGACCCAAATAACAAAGTTTTCCTCCATCTATAATCCAAGTATCTGACCAAGGTGACCCATGGGCATAGGGTTGGCCCATATTATCATTTTAACACCAAGGATATAAACTTTGAGGAAGTGCTAGCCAGGTGTAGGCAACATGGCTTCAAACTTGAGCATAGATTGAAAAGAAAGGAGAAGCCAACTGGAGAAATATGGAAGATGAAACTTCTATAATATCATCTATTGCCTTACACCTCAAGTGTACCTCTATGATTACCACAATAGTAGGTGCTCCAAATTTAATGTCTTAGTGAGAATAAATTGGAAGAAAGGCTAAGAGAAGGTCTTTTATCATTAGTTCCACTTCCAAGACAACCTTATCCAGTAAAGCATGTTGATATTATTGCCCTAGAACCATATGAAATAGTTGAATAATTATTTAAAGAGTTTGCAGATAACTATGAGTCAAATTAAGAGGATAAGGGAATTAAATAAGCCACAACTAAGTTGACAAAATCTTAATAACCCCAAGTAGTTGAGATAGAAAAGGAGAAGGAAATAGCTATATAATTAGTCCATGTCTCACAAAAGAAAAGGGAAGTAGAGATGGCTCTTATTTCTAGGTCCTCAAAAAGACCAAAAGTGACATGGACCCATCCTACCAGTGAAGTTAACTTGTTTAGTGATGAGTTACCCATATATGGACCTATCATCCCTGATTGGTTCATATATGGAAAGCTCCAAAATATTTTGTCTTGATCACATTCATTGGCACTAGCCAGAGCTATCAGTATTGACATGATGATATCAATCCCTAGATTAGAAAGCTCATGAAGGATTAGAAAGAAAGGAGGATTGTTAAGGCAATTAAAGAGAGTGGAAAAGGAATGAAGGATCCTTAGACATAAAGTGGTATTGGGATTGAAACCCCAAAGGTACCCAAATTATTTGAACCAATAGCCACTATGTGATACAATCCACACACATTCAAGTTTGAGAAGGTAATAATAAATAAGGCCACTATAGGCACTAAGGAGTTCACCTTCCAAAGAGGGTCTAACTCTTATGAAAGGAGAAGTAGTATGGGAACACCCCATCCATCAAAAGGACATAGTAAGTTTGATTGAGGCCCAATCAGTAATGACCTTAGATGGGGTCAAAGGAATGAAACAAATAATCATCAACCTAGAAAAGGACAAGCAGTACTTGGAAGCATAGGCTACATTTTTAGTCCTTGAGGACATATTGAAGATGCTGAATAAGTCCCTTCTTGACATATTTGATGGATTGAAGACCATGAAGCTCATATTAAGTGCCTTGACCCATCAAGCTGAGATAGCATAAATACTAATCATTTAATGATAGGACTCCAGATACCAGATAGCTAAATTCATCAATTTGCATAATACAAAATAGGTTTAGGACATTAAATTCATCAAACTGAGACATTTGAACATCATCTTAGGAGTCATAGTGGATAAAATATAGGACCTAAGAACTTGTTATAATAGTTTCAATAATTTCATGGAGGATAGGGACTTGATAGACAAAATGGAAAAACTCTTGGGGACCTTGTTGGAAAACCCCTTTTAACCCACTACCATAGGCATGATAAATGATGAATAATTCAAGAAAAGGGTTAATGTCTTCATTAAAAACATCAAGTAAATCTATGGATAGTATATTAAGGATAGTAAAAGAGTCTTTGACACCATTATTACCTCAGGAAGATAGATTGCAAAGGCACAGTGCATCTATGAACTCATAGCCAAGAGCAACAAAGAATTCAGTACATTGGCAGATTAAGAAGAGGATTGTCTGATGAAATCTATAGTATATTTTGAGCTAATCAAGGATAAATACACTAGGGTGAAGGACATCCTCAATCAATAATAGAAGGGACCCACTAATGCATTTTAAAAGGAATATTCTTTTATAATACATATATGTTAGTTTGTCAGCATATATTTATTCTATTTGTCAAATTTGATGTAGAAGGTCATGTGCATTGTATCTTGTAATCTAAAGACAACTATCCTTATTTGACATATAGATGTTTTGAGAAATTAATTGGTAACACCACCTATGTTCTCTATAAATAGGCATAGGTTACCATTTGTGAAGAGGAGAGACTTTGAGCAATTGTATATAAAAGGGCATTTTAATATAACTAAGGAATTCTAAAAAGATTGTCTAAATAGTGTGTTAAAAGCCAATGTTATCTCTAAATTTCATGTTAATGTCTTAGATTAGAATGCTTATTTTCATTTTGAGCTACATTTTCTGTCATAAGGTTGTTAACTTATGTTATGTTAGATTAACTAAAAGATCTTAGGTATACTTTGTTTCATTTGCTCTAAAATTGGATGTGCTCATGTTATTCAAGTTATAGTAGTAAATTATTTAAAGTAAACCTAGTTCTTACTTGTGACTTCTATATTTCCTTTGATGCTTGCCTGGTTTATGATGGAATCTAGGTTCATACTATTTTACATCATAAATTGGTTCATGTATGCTCAAACTAATTAGAAATTTATCATGATATGGAAACCTGAAATCATGTTTTCTTTTTTTCCTTACCCTCATTTTTTATATCTTCTTTATCAAATCTCACTTTAGTTTAAGATCATTGTTAATATCCATTTAGCTTAGTTTGTAGATTAGGAATTATCACAAAGATTCAAGTACAGGACCTTGGTGGCTCCCAACCATCAAATTAAATAAATATTGTGGACAACTCTCACACTTTATTTCTATTCAACCATAGACATCCCAAATTGTCACCAACTTCAACTCATGCCTTGGATCTTCAGGATCCTAAAATGAGAAGTGATCATCAACATTGAGAGCACCTATGAGATAGTTAGAAGAATCAACACAACCCTCACAAGATTTATGATAAGAAGGTATATAAGGAATTAAAACAACATTATTATGATTAAAAATATCATGTAAACTTATAAAGTTAACATGTCCTAATTTTTCACACCATAATTCAAATTCATTATTACTATGTGATGAAAGAAAACATGTATAAGAAGGAGAAAAAAAAAAGCATAAACCATTCTTTTGAACCCCTTCAAAAATTAGATACCCAAATTGGTTTCTAATGGAATATATATCATTAAGTAATGTTATAATTAAATTATTATTATTAAGTTGTGAAAAAGATAAGTTCTTTTTAATCTTTGGTACCTAGAAAACATCATTAATAACAACATTTAAAATTTTTGCCTTTCCTTGCTTAATTAATTCTAAAAATAGATTATATCCTAAGTAAATATTTTTACAGATATCTTTAAAATCACACAAAATACTAGATAATGAATTCATATGGTGAGATGCACTACTATCTAAAATTTTATCATTTTTATTTGAATTAAATAAACTAGGATATAAAACAATAGCATTTGAGTTATGATCCTAATTTTTTTTATTAGGGTTTTGATCCTTCTAATTATTTTGATTATATTTCTTAATTTTTTATTTTTATAAGATTGATTTTTTAAATTTATCCTTTTTTTTAACACGGTTTTCTTCTATGACCAAATTTACCACACAGATTGTAATTCCCATTAAACTCAGGTTTATGGTTCTTATTACCAAATCTCTTGTTCCTATTTTTGCCTTTATTAGAATTAATATTAGGTTTTTTGTCCCTATTATTCTCAAAAATATGGTTAAGAGTGAGATGTGCCTAAGTGTAATTCTCTTTAAAATTAAAATTAGTCATAACTTTCTCTTCTTGAATCAAGAGAGCAGACAAAGTGGTGAGATCAAGGATATCTTACTCAATTTGAAATGTAGAATTCAAAATAGAAATAAAATTACAAAAAAATAATGAATGTTAAGTGAAATAATAAAATAAATAAATTAATATTGAATCAAATTACAGTTAAAACCATCTAACTGAGCTTTAATATTCTTAATTTTAGTAAGAAAATTAATAACCTTTTTATCACCTTTTATATGTATAGTTACCAATTCAAGAATTAATTTAATAATATTTGAGAGATGAGTGCCCTCATACATGGACTAAATGAGTTTCCAAGCATTAATAGGAGGCTCTTGATTACCAATGTGGATTAAGAATTCATCTTTAACACTCCGTATGATAATTGAAATGGTTTGTGATTTTTATTGAATTGCACTTGAAAGTTCAAGGATAACATGTGATCCTAATGGGTAAGATTATGTCCCAATGATAATTTTCCATAAATTTTGATCCATGAATTCCATTTTAATTTATATTTTACATATATTATAGTTATTTCCTTTAAACAGTTAATATTTATCTAAAACAAAATTAGGTGAAGCCATAGCTTCCTTTTAAGAATGACAGTAAATTAATGATTTAGAATTAACCATTTCTAATGTGAATTTAATTTTATTTGATATTAAAAATAGGTTTTAAGTGTAAACACAAAATAATTATTCAATTTAATGCTAGACAAATCAAGAAAAATGTGAAAAATTATGACAAAATAGGGTGTTACAAGTGTCAAAAAAAATACTAATGTAAGAAGAATTTAACAAATTAATATTTTAAATGAATTTTTATACTATTTTAGTAAATATAAAGTGAAAATATAATTATATTCAACATAATTAAAAAAAATAAAATGAAATTATGTTAAACTAGGTGTTAAAAGAGTCATACTAAAAAATAACCACCTCGACAATATTATTAAAAAAAGATGTAAAATTAATAATAAGAGGTTTCAAAACATGAAATATAACATGTATATGTGTTCATAAGGTGTCAAAATCTATTTATAAATTGGTTACATGACTATGTTTGACAAAACATTCACCAGGTTGAATGTCGAAATAAGGTCATGTCAACTAGGGTTTTGAATGCATGAGAAACTAACACGCAAACCAAAAAATAGAATTAAAATTAAACTAAATTTGATAAAATTTAAAAATAAAAAGTTAATTTTGGATATTTTAAACACATGACCTCCCAAAGTATAATCTTTTAGCAAAATAAAGACCACCAACCCTTCTAGGAAGCTATTCAATAATTTAAATGCACATTATATATATATATATATGAAATAAAAATATATATATAAAAATAAAAAATAATACATACATGTAATTTTATAAAAGTAAAAAAAGATTAAAGTTTTTAACATTTATGTTAAAAAGCTAATTTGGAGGTGGGTCCCTTTTCAAATTACATGCAAATTTTTATTTTAATAAATAAATTATTTTTTGAATAGTTAGTACAACTATGTAAAAAATGATTACATAAATTTATCATGCTCCAGGTGGAAGTATGGCACTATAACAACAATATTAGAATGAACATAAGCTTATTCACACCATTAGAAGGCTTGAAACTTTGCCAATCCTCCTAAAATATTGACATGATGTAGATTGAACCCTCAAATTTTAATTTTTGGTGTAGAATTTAGATTTCTCATTCTACCAGGGCATACTATGGCACCCCTATAAGCTTTCAAAAAAATCAAATGAAGCCTTAGATGATTTAGAGAGTCTAAAAAGGGTTTTTTTAGGTAAAATGAATGATAAAACATCTATTAAGCATGTCAAAATTGGACCATAATCATGTTAAGTGATTTTTTTGAGATTCCTCATCCACTCAAGCCATAAAAATGGGCCAAAAGTTGATTTAAGTTGATTTACATGCTTAAAAAATGATTCTAGTTACTTTAATAGGGTTTTAAGGTCTACGAGAACAAATCCAAAGATTTCAAATTGATTAGATTAGGCCTTTACTATTAAATGAAATATTCCTTCTTCCTATGTTCATACCAGGGTCATACAATGACATCCCAAGATTGAATAAAACTAAAAAAAAATGTTGAATTTGCTTTTAAAAGGGTTTAAATAAATTTGAGATTGAAAATAATCCAACTCCTAAGTCTTTATAATAAATCAATGCATATCCCAAACTCTAGTACCATATTAAAACATGTAATATGTTGAATATACAAATCTAGATATGAAATTAACCATAAAAAATATAGAGAACAACCAAATCAATGAACAAAAGTTTAAATGTGGAAAACCTCAAAGAGGTAAAAATGATGGGGATTATTCATATAATTGAGAAATACCCCAATACACAATTCCTCTTCCTCTCACTTCTTATCAAACAAGCCTTTACAAAACTCTTCACAGTGTTCACATATATCTCACACAGTTCACAAATTAATATTGTGTATTGATATATTTTACCAAAGGAGTAAACCATATTTATAATTGGAATGGGGAGAGGTGACCATTGTTACTGATGGTTCCAACCTTTTCCTGAGGAACCAAGTCGATAATTAAATAATATGTTTTTTTATTGCATTTACATGAGGTTTTAACCCATGTTAAATATAATAATAAAACATTATTATTTTACCAAGTGTTAAGCACCCAATACTTATACCCACATAATATTAAATGTTCCAACAAGCCCTTCATCTTGTATCCAAAATGAAGGGTGGAGGATTCTCCTTAAAATATCTTTATGAGAGTGCATTTAAACCCTTTCATCTTGTTTCCAAGATGAAGGGAGGAAAATCATTCCCAAGGAATTGTATGGAGAATGATCCTAAAATATATTACAAGATGCATTTTGGGTTGTTCATCTTGTTTCCAAGATGCAAAATGGAGAATAATCTTGTAAATTAATTCACTTATCAATTTAATTAGCTCATAAAGGAATATGGTATATGATCTTAAGATCCATTATTTTCATGAAGTACACTTAGAAAGAAAAAGAGGAATTAATTAATTGAAAGATAATTATAGTTCTATTTTTAATAGAAATATAATTAGAATAATACTTTAGAGAGGGGTAAATAATGGAATTAATTGATCAAAAAGGGGGAATTGTTGAATTAATCAAAATAGATAATTTGATCAGAGAATGATAATTGAATAAAGAATTTGATTAGAGAATGATAATTGAACATATCTAATATAGTGAATTGGCTCACCTAGAGATGCCCTAAGGTGAATTTGAAAATGTATATTAGTTACACTGATGATTTCAAACCAAATTATGTGAAATTATGAGAAGCCATTCCATTGTGAAATTTGACATGGAAGTGATAAAATTGGAGTGTCTATAGATGCATCTCTCTCATTAATTTTTTCTATAACATTTTTATCATCAATGAAATATTACTTTGTGTGGATGATCCTCAATTTTCAATTAGTTTCTAAGTTAGCGATGTTTGCATAAAGTAAGCTTTGATAGATGAAAGCTCTGGCATAAGTTTCATCTCCTTATAATTCATCAAAACTCTATGATACTCAGAATGTAATATTAAGTATACCTAAATCACATGATAAGGATACAACTGGATATAAATTCTTCCACTATGATGTGTTTATATCCCTAACATGGTACCTCATATCATGGTTAGAGTTAAGGTTATAATTTTAAAATTTACTTCATCATATGATATATTTTTTGTTGACTTTGGACTCAATGCATGAGAGGAGTGGCCCATTTTGCATGTCAATGCATCAAATTACCTTAAAGGGTGATATATATAAAATTAAAGGTGATAATAACCCTTGGAATTTTGAAAAATTCTAATACACTCTTAACCTATGTCATGTCTAGAGATATGTGTAGCTAACTTGTGGTGTGCATACCTATTATATTATCTTGTTGCATCTTTTTATGTTTTTAGTAAGGTCAACATATGGAACAACCTTGGATAATTAGAATATATATATGAGGTATTGGTTAGTATTTGACATCATATTGTAAATTTTTATCTTATTACATTGTTGTGGATGTTGCCTACTCAAAGTGGATCAATGATATTTATCAAGAATCATGCTTTTTTGTCCATTATTTTTATGGACATACATATTCTACTCTTATTGGGTAAGTGCAAGGAGTTGGGGGATATTTTTTTGGACATTTTAGGGAACACAATAACTTAATAAAAAATATGATTGCATTATTTAAATTATGGCTTGGTAATTACCGAGCCATAACATGATCATGTTATTATTATTTTTAATAATGTGAGTGCATTCCCTATGTTACAAAAAAAAAAAAAAAAAAAAAAACTTGAATGCAAATTTGTCATTTTGAATTTGAATTTCCTTTGTTATCCTTTCCTTCCATGATTGAATTTTGTGTGAGAGAGACAAAATCTTGATAGGAAGCCATTAAATTTATCCTAGGAAGCTAATAATCGATGATGCCTCCATATAAAAGAGGTAAGTGATAAAAATTTATAGTTATTAACCGTAATTTTTCATTATTTTCATTGTTTAACCCTAATTTTTAGTAATTTTAAGTTGTAATTTGTTTTTTTTAATAGCCCATCCTACTAACCTTCCTAACCCTCTAAATAACCCTCTTATTCCTCCTCCTAACCCTCCACATAACCCTCTTGTTCCTTCTCCTATCCCTCCACTTAACCCTCCTATAGTTCCACAAAATCCCCGAGCCAGTCAAGAGATTCTAATTAACAACATTATGGGAAATAAAATTGAAATTGAAGAATTAATTGGGAGAATGAGGGATACCACTTCACTAACCCCTATTTCACCTATTTAGTCGATTCCTTAGAGACATTGTTAGGTCTAATTGACTCTATAATGAGTCAAATTGATAGATGGACTTCATATAGGGATAGTTATAGGGCTTATTATGCTAAAAAAAATTAGCACTTGAGGTCAAGAATAAAGAAATATAAAAATCCTCTATTTATACCTTATTAATTTACCCATCCATTAATTCCCCATTTCCCATAATCACTAAACATTTTTTATTCCATTACTACCAACATAACTTAATCATAGCCAATTTTTGGGATCAATGGTAGATGGTGTTTTATTATCCACCATGTAATAACCATGAGGTCCCATTGTTTTTTTTTGAATAAACTCTACTGTGAGTTTTTCCTCAATGAGATATATATATATATATATATATATATATTGATTTTAATGAGTTTCAGGGTTGAGGGAAAGGCTCTATGTAGGATCGACCAGGTGCATTTTGTATACCTAATCAGCTTATGAAGATCCATATCCAAAAGCTACTTGAGCCTGAGATCCCCTCTGTAGTTCAGAAGTTCATGGAGATCAACACTCTACATGTTCTTAGTTACTCATTGATACACTCATTCAACATACTAGTAGGCTCTCATAGACTGATGCTAGAGATATGCCACCTAGTGTGCATCCCTGACCCCAACCTTGTATTTCTTCTATATCTATGTTCATTAGACCTTTTGATGATGATGGAACTAGTGGTTAGAGGGCTTGGATAATATTCTTATGAATGATGAATTTTTGGAACACATATTTTTTATGTAGACATCAACCACTACGTAGATGCAAGTATATTTTATATAAATGTCAAGTTAAATTTAAGTTATATTTACAAATTTAATTTAGCTAACAATTAATTTACATAGAAATTGAATAATATATATGGAATTTTTATGTCATAGAAGGTGATGGTGCCTTCATCATCACAGCTGATATTTACAATATTTGATTTTACACAACCATTATTTATATATTTAGATATAGCTATTGGCCCATCCACTACTACATATGTCTCTATCAGGATGACACCTTTTACTTATACAAAGGTAAAATTTCAAGTTAATCTTATGCTCTATGTACATTTAGTCTATGTATATTTTCATTGTAAGTTTAATTTAAATTTATCTATCATGTATATTGATGCATAGGTTCTAAAAATATTCCCTGATATGGATGGAAATACACAATTACCTTTTCCAAATACCCAACTCTGATATTTTCTTGTCCTTATTTGTCTTCTGTCTTCAACATCTTTATCTCTTTTATCACTTTGCATTGAATAGGTATTTATTGTTTACTCTTACCTACTCAATGGCTCTTAAGCCTCCTTATATTATCTTAATCCTCATTCTCTACTTGAAGTATTTATACTAATTAACTACCTCTAAAATATTTCCTTTTAACATCAACCTCCTTAGTTCATACTCTATTTTCATGTTCTCTTTGTTTATCCTTGATCTGTTCTTTACAATCTTCTTATGTGTTTTCATAGGTCTACATGCTACTTTTATTTTTTCCTTCCAAAATAATCATAATATAATATACCTACTTAATTACATATCATTTCATGCATTCAACCATTCCACACAACCCCCAAGCTTCAACTCTTCATTTAACTCTTCCTTCCTCTTTGACACCTTCCTTATACTATTCCTTTTTTGAGGTAAACCTCCTTATTCTGAGTAAACTAAAAATATCCCAACCAAACCAAACCCACATTCATATCCCTTTTACATCACATATCTCATTTAAGGAATTTTATAATTTAACTCTCTTTGGTAAACACCTAACTCAACACCCCTCAGGACTAATTAGGTCGCCTAGGCCTAATTAAAGGCTATTGACTATGAAATTATAACATGTGGAATAAAATAAAATATAAACCTTAAAAATACTCTTCCTCTTATATAAATACACATATACACAAACTTTAATGACTTTTCATTAGTTAAATCACTTGTTATCTCATTTTCTAGTTTCAAACCCTAACTTGTGTTGTCTTAATCCTACACCTATCCGAGAGGATAATAAATGAGATAGAATGACCTTTTTAACCTTATAAAATATTATAAGGATTGAAATGTATATAACCTTACCCCATGCATCTTATAAAACTATTAATTTTTCTTTCTCAATACTAAATCACTCCTAACATGTAGTTTTATAATAAAATTGTACCCCTCCAACATGACTATGTCAACAAACAGGATAGAATAAAACCTTAAGACCCTTTACCTTAATTGATATAAATTCAAAGAGTCACACACTTGGAAATATAATATCCCTCAACATTCGCAAAACCTTAAATCATAAACTCTATTTCCAAGAACTCTATATGGTCTTTCTTTTTGACTATGCAAACTCAAAATTGTTACTAATTGGGTTGTATATAGTCTTCCCATGTATTTTAAATTTTATTAATAGTATTGAGAAATTAAATGTGTTTAAGTTCATTTCATATATCTCTTCTATTCCTTAATCATATTTTAATCATTTATAATGATACTTTAAACTGATTATGTTGTCCTCTTTCTGACTGTGCTTGACGACAGAGTATTGAAACTTAGGTTTAACCACTTTGAACGTATAGACTACTGACTTTAATCTTCTCTAACTAGAGATATTAACACCAAATTATTGATCATAAACTTCTAGATACTTGTATACATTTTACTCTATCCAAATAAGCTTTACAAGTAAGGACATAGTTCTTGATATGTCTCTTATTCATTTTCTCTCCCTAACTTTATCTTATCAAAGTGATACTATTCTTTCAACGTCCCACTCTTCCACTCACACTTCTTACATATATTAAAAATTTTATATTACCTCCAACATGCAAACTACTTATTCTTGGCTATTTCACATTTTATGGCAATTACACTTCCCTAATTCTTGGTTTACATTATCTTTTCATGATATGCACATTGAAATGCATTGCCATATATATCTTGGTTTAAATTGAGAAAAAATTACCATATGTATCTTTGATAATTTATATAAAATTAAGTGAGACCTTGTTTACATGAATAGTTGATGGCTCAATTAGACACTCCTCCCTCTCTATGAGCTGAGATAGACATAGGCATTATTGTTACAATATCATTTGCATAGGTTTTAATAGAGATATATATTAACCTATAATTTTAAATTGTAAAAATAAACATATTTTAATAATTTTACTACATACTTGGGAAAAATATAACATATGTGAATGTATTGTGTATGTAGGTTTGTCCTATGACATCTAATAGTCTCAATCAGATGATTAGTAGGGAAAATTCTCATGTTTCTCCTATATTTTAGATGCTTATTTGAATAGTTGAACCTTCCATTGACTTTTTTGATATTCAAAAATAGATTAAGAAAGACCACTAGCTTGCAGTAAGTGCATGTTTAAATGATTTTTTATTGTAGTTTAAACTTAATTTATAAATAATTGGTTGAATATATTCTATTTTAATTATATAATAATACTTGTATTTGATTAGGTTCAAATTCAAGTGAGCTATGATCTTGGGACCTACAGTTAGACCTTGGAGTAATTCAAAGCATTAGAGGGAGCTCCATCTACTATTAGGGCATCCCAAGGAGAGTCTTCTTCGAAGAAAGCAAAGAGAGGGAGTGTATTTTATGAATAGGATGTCTTACATGAGATATATTTTTTTGTATGCCTATATGGAAATTTATGTATTTTTGGAATTTTATATGCATATCTGACATTTACCCAACATTAGATACTATGTTGGTATATGTAATTTTTCATATTTATATCACGGTAATCTAAGTAGTATTGACATTGAACACATGTGCCTATATTATATGCATATCATGAAAATCTATCTAATTTATATTTAGTTTTTATTTCATTGTGTGTTATTATATAGTGTTTTATTAATATTCAAAACCATTATCCATCATATCTTGTATGTAATGTTGTACATAAATGAGGATTAAAAAATTATTCTTTTCAATGTTATAAATCTCAGATCTTTCATATTTTTTTAAATTAAAATTTTAATTGCATTATGTGTGGTGGAAATGACTAATGGCATTCTTATCTATTTTGCATTTGTTATCACTCATTTACAAATTTTAAATTAATCATTAACACAATTTTATTACACTTAAAACCCATACCCAATCATGTTCAAACTTTTATAATGCAAAGACATAAAATCATTCATAAATCCCTACAAATTTCTCACTCTTATAACTATACCTATAAGTTACCTAGTCTTTCACCTTCACCTGGTTTTAATGCCTTTTTAACTATATTTTTTGAAACTAGGCCTACTTCTTTTATTCCTTATATCATCCCCTAATACCACCTAATGCACAATTTTCTCTTCTATGTTTAAGAAGGTTATAGAAGTCTTATTCATATGCTCTAAGATCATGAATAATTCTAACATCCCTTATCCACTCTTGTTCTCAACTTGATTCAAAATACACTCTCAAACAATCTTATTTTAAATTAGTCAATTACTCATTAGTTTAATAGGTCAATAGGACAATTAATCATTAGGTCAATAGGTCAATTACTCATTAAGTTTCTAGGTCTCTAGACCTAGTTGTTGCTCTAATAGGTCAATTTATAAAAATAGAGTTTTTAGCTCTTAAATTTTATATTTATAGTATTATTTTATCAATTGTAACATGTTTTAACCCTTACCCAAGTTTATAGAACTCAAATCAACCAAAAACTCATCTTACCCAAGTTCTAACATGTTCTATAGGTTGAGAGTTTAGAAAAATTATTTTTCTAATGCTTCTTGACCAAAACCTGACACTATCAACACATCCATGGGTTTATATAACATCTAGGATCAATTTATTTTCCTCACATCAGGCTTGATTGACAAACCCACCACCCATTCTAGCCTCAAGAATGCCCTTCCCAATACAAGGAAAATGCAAATTTTTAGCATAAATTTAAACACATGTAAAAAAAACCTATAAGTCATTTATATGAACCATAAAAACTATCCACTTACCCTTTAATCCCTATAATCATACCCTATATCACTTAGGTGGAAACTTCAAATTAATCTATTGGACAAGTTGTAGTGATGGGTCCAAAAATGTAATTATTTGGCATTAAACAAATAACTTCTTGAGCTTTAACTACCATTTTTACCTCTAGGACCTCCACCTATGAATATATCACTTCAATAATATCTAAATATGGAAATTACATGTTATCAAACCACCAAAATGTTCAAATCCACCTGAAAGTGCATTTTCACTACCATTTTGGAGCATGGAAACACTAGTAATAAATGTTGTCAAAGTTTAAGTTGTGGTTACAAAATTATGGTTTCCATGCTTCTTGACAAAAAAATGACACTTAAAACACATTTTGGGGGTGGATAAATTTATTATCAATTTCTCCACCTCCTATCAAGCCCGATCAACAAACCTACCAACCATTTTGACCTTAAGAATGCCCTTCCCAATACAAGAAAAATGTATTTTTAATCTTAAGTTAAAATATGCATAAAATGAAAATTTTAAGTCATTTCCATGAACCATAAATCCTTCCTCTACCTATTTAATCCCTCTAATCACACCCTAGATAACTCATGTGGAAGCTTTGAGAGCAATTTGTTGGACAAGTTGCAGTGAGGGGTCCAAAAATGTAACTTTTTGGTATTAAACAAGCAACTTCTTGAGCTCCAACTGGAATTTATATATATAGGACATACACCTTATAATATATCAATTTTATCACATCCATATAGGCAAATTACTTTTTATCACACTGCCATGACATTTAAATCCACCTAGGAGTGCATTCTCACTACCGTTCTGAAGTGTGGAAACCTTGACAACAAATGTTGTCAAAGTTTAAGTTGTGGTTGAAAAACTCGAGTTTTGATACTTCTTGAATAAAAAATGACACTACCAACACATCCAAGGGTGTGGATAAAATTTATGACCAATTTCTTGACCTCCCATCACTGATCGATAAACCCACCACCCATTCTAGCCTCAAGAATGCCCTTCCCAATACAAAATAAATGTAATTTTTTAGCCTAAGTTCAAATATGCATAAAATTAAACCTATAAGTCATTTATATTAATTTTTAGATTCCTAACCTAAATATTTGATCCCTCTAATCTCACATCATATCAATTAGGTGGAAGCTTTGATAATAATTTGTTAGATAAGTTACAGTGAGGGGTCCAAAAATGTAAATTTTTGGCATTGAAAAAGCAATTTCTTAAGCTCCAACTACCATTTATACCTACAATACCTCCATATATATAGTCAAATTACATTTTATGACACTACCATGACATTCAAATCCACTCAAAAGTGCATTTTCACTAACATTCTAGAGTGTGAAAACACTGACAACGAATATTGTTAAAGTTTAAGTTATGGTTGCAAAACTCTAGTTTTGATGCTTCCTAAATAAAAAATATCACTAAAAACACATCCAATGAGGGGATGATGATGTATATGATTAGTGTATTATCATCCCATTAGACCCTATCAACAAACCCACTACTCATTCTGACCTCAAAGATGCCCTTCCCAATACAAGAAAAAAGTAATTTTTAGCCTATGTTCAAACACACATAAAACAATTATGTAAGTCATTTATGTGAACCATCAAATCCCTCCTATACCTCTTTAATATATATAATCACACCCCATAGCACTCAATTGGGATATTTGATAACAATCAGTTGGACAAGTTGTAGTGAGGGGTCCAAAAATGTAACTTTTTGGTATTAAACAAACAACTTCTTGAGCTCCAACTACCATTTTTACCTCTGAGACATCTACCTGATAATATATCAATTTGATCATATCCATATAGGCAAATTATATGTTATCACACTTTCATGACATTTAAATCCACTCTAAAGTGCATTTTCACTACCATTCTGGAGAACGAGAATACTGATAATAAATATTGTCAAAGTTTAAGTTATGGTTGCATAACTCTAGTTTTGATGCTTTATGACTGAAAACTAACACTGTCAACACATCTACAGAGTTATATATTATCTAGGACTAGGTTCTTGGCCTCCCATCAATCCTGATTAACAAACTCACCACCCATTCTGGCCTCAAAAATGCCCTTCTTAACACAAGAAAAATGTAATTTTTTAACCTAAGTTTAATTCAATCACATCCAACTTAAACTTTGATAACATCTAATCTGAGCTTCTCTTAACTTCAATAGTCTATAATTATTTATTGATAGTTCCAACCTTGTGAAGGTGGAATTTTATCTGACACTACTAACCTACAAAAAATTGTAAGTAATTAAAAATGAAATTCATATGTACTACCTAAAAAATAAAAAAATATTTGGTAAATTTGATTACATCTACATTTGAAAAGTCAACATACCTAAGTTGTTAGGACTTGTTCCAAAGTCTTAACATTAGGTTAGATTTTTGGTAGGTTAATTAATATTATTGTTAATGGGGCATGCATCTTTTGGTAAAGACACCCCCATAAAATAAAGTTATTTAGTTTAATTTTAGGTAGTTTTCATGTTTTATATTTATTAATTAGAACTACCTTACGGGTTGTTTTCCCTTAAATAGTTGGTTATAGGTTAGTTGTTTTTACCAGTCATTGGTAAAAATTATATAAATCAATGTTTTCTATGAAAAAGGGTTAACGAAGTAAAGGCACCCTTATGTACTTATTTTTTTGAATATTAATAAAATACTTTTACACACGCACTAAGTGGGGACAAGGTTCAAACTATTTTATTCAAAGAGTTATCAGTGGTATCAGAGCATGATAATTTTGGGAGCTTGGTGAATTCGAAGGAAGTCAAGGTGAAAATTCAAATTCACGTGAATTCAATGGCATGAAATAAGGTATGCCATATAATGAAAAAATTTATTATTTTAAATGTTTGAAAAATTATTAAATTATTTTAATTTTTCAAATATTTTTTACATTTAAACCTATGTATTTTTCCATATACCACAATCTGGTCATTTTGGCCATTTGATACTCCATTTTCTTGTGTTCAAACTCCTAATTTGGCATAAAAAATGAATTTTTAGAATTTAAATGTTATTAAATTCATTATTTTTTCACAAAAACTAGACTTGTACGGCCTGTTTACTTATGAAAAACCTCTATAATTTTCATTCATGGCTGCCATTGTTGATTCATTCCATTTTCAGCCCTTTTGAATCTATAAACACCTATTAAACTAGTTAAAACCCCTATTTTGTATCATCAAAAGGAATATCTAGAATTTTTACTAAGTTGTACGGCCTATGGTACAACCTTCCAATGCCCTAGCTGAGATTTGAAGCTCTTTCCAGAAAAACATACCTTAAAAATTTGTCAAAACTCAGCAGAATCATTTTTATCCTGCTTGTACGGATCTGTATGGCCTCTAGCAGAGAGAATAGGTGCAAAAATTATTTCTAGTAGCAGCCATGGCATCTCAAGCAAACATGGCATAGGTATAAAACTGAGAAATATTTTCTCTTATGTTTCTAAAGTGTTTGTTATCATAAATTTGTTGGGAATGGGTCCCACGTGAGATAGCCTGAGTGAGAAGACTGAAAAAAGGAAAAGTTTGAATTTATTTACACATGTAATTTTTTTAATTTTCCCTCATAGAAAAAATCCATAGTAAGTATAAATTTTTTAGTATAATATTTTGAAAATGCTCTTAGAGCAATTGGTTAAGCTTATTTTGTGAAGAAGCTTGCAAGGAGGAGGTCAAGGGTTCAAATCCCTTCTTTTGGAAAAAGTTTTTTTTAATTTAGAATATGCTTTTTTTTAAAAGGAATATTCCTTTTTAAATTTGAAAGTTGTAAAATGCATACTTATTGTATGGTGTTGCAAATCAAAAAAGGGGGAATTCAATTCTATTTCTTTTACATTATTATGGTGATATAAGGGTGTAATTAGTGGAATAAGGTTGTAATTTGGTGAAATAAGGGTGTAATCATTGATTTTTGGTGAGGTTAAGTGCAAAACCCATCAAAAAAATGTGTTTTTCTTTTGCGCTCTACGTAGAGGTTAAGTGCAAAACCCCATAGAAGTAGTGTCTTGTGCACTGAGTGTGATATTTGTTTCATCTCTTTTACTTTTTTCATACTTTTTCTCTACTACACTTGCTTTCATTTCAAGGTGCCAAAATTTCAAAATTTGCTTTTAGATGGTGATAGATTAACAATTTCCAATTATTTTGATTGGAAATGATTGATGGAGGCTTCACTAGTTTTTAATGAGTTATGGGATATTGTTAAGAATGAAAATCCCACATTGCCAATAGAGCAGGCTAAATTAGATATATTCAATTTTCATGATTCTAAGGCCTTATCTCTCATTGAATGTTTTTGTACTCATGATACTTATGTTCATATTGTAAATTCTCCTCATAGTTACACTACATGGAAAACATTGTTAGATTTGTATGATAAGAAATCTAAGCATAAGAAGATAGATATTCATATGCAGTTGTTTAATTTGTCATTAGATAAAGATGGGTATATGGGAGAATATATGTCTAAGTTGAAAAATATCACTACTAATTACACTAAGGCTAGATTTGGAAAACTAGATGATGACCTCATAGTTACTACTGCTTTGAAAGGACTACCAGGGTCCTATAGGAATTTTGTTGAAATGTTGCATGTCTCTGACAAGATCACATGCATCAACTTTGATAAGTTGGTTGAGTTTCTCATCCAACATGACCTCTCTCTACCCAAAAAATCCAAGAAAACTGAAGAATCCCATGTTTTAGAGTCAAAGCCTAGTTCATCTTCATCTAGGCATCAAAATAATAGAGGAAACAATTATAGAGGGGGTCGAGGTTATAGAGTAGGTAGATATCAAAAAAGAGGTAGGGGTCATTCAAATAATCAACAATCTAACCAATCACATTCACATGAAACAAGTGATCGAGGACATGGTCACAACTCATATAGGGGTAGAGGTCGAGGTAGATCAAACATTCAGTGTCATAGATGTGGAAAATTTGGTCACATTGCCTCACAATGTAGGATTCCTTTTGATAAAATTTAGAGGCCACAAAAAGTGACTAAGTCTAACTCTACTCAATATGTTGATCATGACTATGATGAATCCAATAATTTTGCCCATGAATCTACATTCACTACTTTGGGGCACATTGATTATATTGAATATGAGGCTAGAGATGAGCTCACAGATGTATGGGTTTTAGACACAGGAGAAACCAAACACATGACATTTAGGAGAGATTTATTTTGGTCTTTCAAGGAAGCTTCTCTCTCTCCAGTTGCCTTAGCAGATAATTCTATGCATACACCACTAGGTTTTGGATCTATTCGGATTCTTCTTCCTAATGGGTCTATAAAATACTTGGAGGATGTTTGGTATGTTCCTACATTGAAGAAACACTCAATTTCCTTAGTAACTATTTGAAAGAAAGGCTATCAAATTGTGCTTGAAAATGGGCTCATTTACATAAATTTAGTGAAGGATAATTATAAAACAATGTATACATGATATGAAGATGGAAACTTGGTTAGATTGCATTGTAAAGTGCTTCCTCCCACTATAGAACTTGCAATAGTTGTTGACACAGGTATAGGTACTATGTCTACATAGTGGTTATAGAATCTCTATTATGGACATTTAAATATCCACTCTTTAGTGGATTTGTAGAGATATTGTATAGTGAATGGGTTGCCCACTTTTCACAAAGATAGTATTCTTTATTAGTCATGTGTTTTGGGCAAACAAAATCAGGAAAATTTTCCTAAACAGTCATCTTGGAGAGCTAACGGATGTTTACAATTAGTTCATAGTGATGTATGTGACATGAAAAAGTCATCCATTGGTGGGTGTAGATACTTTGTCTTATTTATTGATGACTTTTCTCGGATGACTTGGGTATTCTTTATGAAAAACAAATCTAAATTTTTCACTAAGTTTGTTGATTGGTTACACTTAGTCAAAAAAGAAACAGGTTCGCATTTGGCCACTCTTCATTAAGATAATGGAGGTGAGTATACCTCAAATGAATTTTTAGATTATTGTCGAGAACATGGAATTCATTGACAATATAGTAATGTTTATACTCCATAGTAAAATGATGTATCTGAATGGATGAATAGAACTTTAGATGGCATAGCACGTGACATGTTGCACTATAAATAGCTTGATGATAAGTTTTGGGCCAAAGCCATTGGTACTACAATATATTTGAGAAACAAGTCCCCCACAGTTGCACTTTTGGGACAAACTCTATATGAGGCATGGTATGGATTTAAACCAAAAGTTAAACACTTAAAAGTGTTTGGATGTCTTTGTTTTTCTTTGGTTCCTATTAAAAATAGAACTAAGTTGGAACCATGAAGTCAAAAATGCATCTTTCTTGGTTATTCTGAAGATAAAAAGGAGTTTCATTTGCTTACATAGGATTTAGGTAAATTCATAGTGAGTCAAGTTGTAATATTTGATGAGTTTGGGACTATGAACACTGCAGAGATTGATTCTCAACTTGATAGATTAGAGAGGAAAGATACAAAAAGAGATAAGGGTTTGAATAATGGAGATAACTCTTCAAAGTTATGGTATGAGACTCAAATTCCTTCACTTTCCTCTCCTTCATCTACAAGTTCACAGGTTGATGACATAGAAATTGTTGAAAATTCTCTAAGTCCCCCTTTGAATCATGCACATAATGAGAATTTTGGAGTCCTTGATTTGAATAATTTGACGAAGTATCCAAAATGGGCTCAAAGTACTTTTTTGACTTGACAGTAGATGAAGTTGGTTTAACAGGGCCCAAGAATTCTTGAAAATAGGTAAATTATGCTATGGTTGTTACTACTTCTTCCACTGAGCCATCCACTTTTGAGGAGGCATCTACTGAACATGTTTGGCAATAGGTAATGAAATGTGAGTATGATTCCATACTTAACAATAATACATGGGTTTTAGTTGATCCTCCTCCACATATTAAACCCATCAGATGTAAATGGGTTTATAGGACTAAGTATAAATCAGATGGCTCCATTGATAAACATAAGGCATGACTTGTTGCAAAAGGATATGTGCAATAAGAAGGTATTGACTATGAGGAAACATTTGTACCGAGTGGAAAATGGCACACTATTTGTATGGTACTTGCCTTAGTCACAAAAAATAGTTGGAAAGTACATTAATTAGATGTTAAAAGTGCTTTTTAAATGGTGATTTCTAGGGAAAAGTATATATGAAACAACCTCAGGGTTTTGAACAGGTGGGTGCCGAACACAAAGTATGTAAATTGATAAAAGCTTTGTATGGGCTCAAATAGGCACCCAGGGCTTGATATGAAAAAATGGATTCATACTTGAAATCCATTGGTTTTCATCACAGTGAATCTGATGATACTCTTTATTTTCAAGTGCAGGGTAAGAAAATAGTGATACTTGTTCTCTATGTCGATGACTTGTTTATTACAGGTAATGATGAAAACCATAACAAGTATATGAAGAAGGAATTAAAAGATGGGTTTTAGATGACAGATCTTGGACTTCTTCACTACTATCTAGGGATAGAGGTAACTCAGAAAGAGCATAGTATTTTCATTTCACAAACTAAGTATATTTTTGAGTTATTAGATAGGTTTGGCACGAGTGATTGCAAACCTGCCCTCACTCCCATGGAAATTAACTTGAAATTGTCTAGGGATGATAGCAGTGCCTTTTTTGATGGCACCACATATAGATAATTGGTGGGAGGTTTGATATACTTTATGACTACTAGACCTGATATTTCATTTTTAGTTGGAATTTTATCTAGGTTTATGCATGAGCCTAGAGAAATTCATTAGCATCTAGAAAAATGAGTACTTCGTTACTTTCAGGGAATGAAAACATATGGCCTTGAATACTGCCACAATAAGAACTTCAAACTTGTTGGATATTGTGATGTAGATTTTGGTAGATGTGTGGATGATAGAGTGTCAACCATAGGATACACTATGCATATGGGTTTAGCTGCCATTGCTTGGTATTGTAAAAAGCAGGATATAGTGGCAAATTCATTTACAAAATTAGATTATATTACAACATGGGATGCTTCCAGAGAAATTATTTACCTTCGTCATATTCTTGAAGATTTGCAGGTTTCTCAGTTTACTCCTACATAGTTATACATTGATAATCAAAGTGCAATCAAGATGTCCAAGAATCTAGTATTTCATACCAAAACAAAAAATATGGATGTCAAATACCATTATCTACAAATGCTGGTGGCAAAGAAATCTCTTAATCTAATATATTACCCAACTGCCGATCAGACAACTGATATCTTCATAAAACCCCTTGACAAAATCAAATTTGAAAAATTTAGAAAAATGCTTGGTATGTGTCCAAAGACCTGACTTTGGATCATAGGCGGGTTTTTTATGACTTGTTCCAAAGTCTTAACATTAGGTTAGATTTTTGGTAGGTTAATTAATATTATTGTTAATGGGGCATGCATCTTTTAGTAAAGACACCCCCATAAAAAAAGTTAGTTTAATTTTAGGTAGTTTTCATGTTTTATATTTATTAATTAGAACTACCTTACAGGTTGTTTTCTTGTAAATAGTTGGTTATAGGTTAGTTGTTTTTACCGGTCATTGGTAAAAACCATATAAATCAATGTTTGTTATGAAAAAGGGTTAACAGAGTAAAGTCACCCTTATGTACTTATTTTTTTGAATATTAATAAAATACTTTTGCACTTGCACTAAGCGGGGACAAGGTTCAAAATATTTTATTCAAGGAGTTATCATACGTATTTCAATCCAATGAACCAATATAATCTACTCTAACCTTGATAGTATCAATAATAGCTTCATGGTCTGACTCCTGAACTTTCCATAGTTTTTTATTTAATGGCCTTCCATGATATTTTTGTAATTGAATATTCATTACAAGAATCAAATTTGAATAGTGAAGTATATTTGTATGCATTTCAAAATCTTCAAACAACCATTTATTTGAATATTTTATAGGATATCATCAAAACCAAGTTCTAGTGACTACCACTGGCCCAGTGAGATAGTCAATGTTTTCTACATCTATAATTGGGGTAGTCAATTTTTTATTTCTCTCTACACACCAACACAAGTAGTAATCAGTGCCATCTTCATTATCCTCATGTGAAATAACTAAAAAAACATGCCCTATATCACAAATAACCATTTTTAATGACAATATGAAGATATATAATGAGAATAAATTATACATAATGAAAAATATTCTACTTAGTTGAACTAGATCAAATACATGGTCAAAGTTATCTGATGATGTCATATTTGTAAGTTGTAATGTTTTTAGAACCTAATATGTGTTGATTGTAAATAGAGGTTTGGAACTCCAATCATCCACCCACTCTTATGACTCACACTCATTCTAAATAAAGTTTACACATGTAGAACATAAACATGCCAAGTGTCTTGTATGAATAGTCTAAAAACTTGCATTTGAGTTATGAAATGATTGAAGGTCACTTGAACCTATTAGATTAATAAAATCATCATACTTTTCCAAATGTTCCTCCTCCATTAAATATAAATGTCTATGAATATTAGAATTTGGTTGAACACCATGACACATGTTCTCATTACACCACTCAACCATAGTTTTTGCATTTATAAAATGAACACCCACTTCAAATTTCAACTCCTCCCTTGTAATATCTCTTTTTACACATGATACAACATCATCATGCTTCCCTTTTCCATGGTTAGACTCACTTAAACTCCAAATGTGTTCTACACCTATGGTAATGTGCATCCTGTTGAACCAATAAAACATATGTACATTTTTGAATTGTGATGTATAATTGTCTGATTAAATGTAATTTTGATTGAAAGTAATGTTCTTCTAACTCAATTATTCATATAACTTCTAAAAATAACCTTGCACATACTCTAAACAATGTGATCAATCATCTTTGATATATAAATGGTACTCCCTTAATATTTGTCGTTGTTGATCTATACTATTAGGTTCATGCATGAATTCTATATACATAAATATGGTAACCTATGATGAGTTTTAATACTATGATTGAACTTCCATTTGAGGTTTTAATGTGTAATTTTCATTAAAATAAACTACTGAAATAATCAAACCAAATGGGAATGTATCCTTGATTATCTTAAAATGTTCATCCAACCATCTAGCCATATGTGTATGCCTTGCATACTCATAAATAATCTTCTCCATAATTTTGACACAAAAATTAGAAATAGATATCATTTTTGTAACAAGATCACACCTTTTAGATTCTTCACCATATTTTACTTGACAAGTCACTAATTTAAATTTTATTAAACCAACTAATTCTTATCTAATTACACTTTTAATCTCCTCATGGATACATTTTTTTAAATTTTGGCAATCTACCATAAATGTTGCAATTTCCATTTAAACATGATTTGTTGTAAAATAATTATCCATCCAATATTTTGTAAAAGATATTTGGAATAAATTTCCTAGCCAATTTTGTTGGAATTTCAATGCCACACTCCTACAAAATATTTTTAATATGCAAAGTACAATGGATATGGAAAAAAACATCATAGTGCATTAAAAATTCAACATGTTACAACAATAAGTGGTGCATGTGTGATTTATTTTTACATAAAAAGGTTTGGCTATCTTAAAATATCTTTGACAAATACAAATTTTTGGATATTTTTCCAAAAATTTAGGGTACAATTGTTTTTTATTCATCTCCAATAAATTTTTTGGATGCATTTCATAGTTATAAGAACCAACTCTTCTTTTCGCAACATCTCTTGCATTGGGAAAAACTCTTGTATTGTCTTTCCAAAATTGAGAAAGTAATTCTTTGAGAGTATCATATATAGCCTTTGTTGTAAATATTATCATTTATGTCAAAGGTATAGCATTGGTGATAAAATCCCCTTTGCATTTAATGATATTTTTAATCGTCATATCTTGGCTAATGTGTGTTAATATTTATTCAATATTAACGTATATATTTTTTTGTTTCATATAAGTCAAAAGAGGTCCTGTGGATAAGTCAAAGAGTTATAGGGTAAAGACAAAAGAGGAATGGGAAGCATTTTCTCATGAAGATTCATCCTGAGGAATTCCAAGAGTCACCATGTGAAGACAAAAGAGGGTATGGTGCATTTTTCCATGAAGGGACATTTTAAAGAATACGAAAAGTTACCAAAATAGAGACAAAAGAGGAAAGGATGCATTTGCTTATGAAGGGTCACCATGTGACTTTTCAAATGCAAGGATATGAAGGGTCATGAAATTTTGGAACCATTTTACATGAGTATTAAAGGGTCACAAAGGGTGAATGCCAAAGGTCATTTGGAAAGCTATAAATAAAGGCTTGAGAAGCCATTTGTAATATACAATAGAGTGCAGGGTTTTTATTTGTTTTTGAAGAGAGAACATCATGAGATATTATAGATTTCTATCATTTTTTTAAGTAAGAAACATTAAGAGATAGTTATGTTTTATACATAAGAGGGGTTGGTACTCACAAATATTTTTAAGGTGTTGGTGCTCCTGTGGGTTGGTACTCATAAATAGTTATTGTGTTGGTTCTTGGAAAAGAGGTTAGTGCTCCTACAAGTTGGTGCTTGTAAAATTTGTAATTTGAGTTGGTGTTCATTCATATACTTGAGATTATTCTCCATGGTTTTCCCCACTTTGGGTTTCCATGTAAAAACTTGGTCTCTCTCTCTCTCTCTCTCTCTCTCTCTCTCTCTCTCTCTCTCTCTCTCTCTCTCTTGTGTGGTGCATATTATTGTTTTAGTTTTATTGCATATCTTGAATGTGTGATTAAGTGGTTAAATAAAAAAAATCAGATTAAGTAAAAGATATATAATATATTGATTCACCTCCCCTCAATATATTTCATGCTTAATAATTAGCAGTAGATCAAGTTCCTTTGGAAAAAGTTTTATAGCTTGAAGATAGATCAAGAAAGCACAATGGTTGGATCACATGAAGGTTTTTCTAAAAATAAGGCATCTTTGTTTGATGGGACAAATTATGTTTTTTGTAGCATAAGGATGAAGACTTATTTGATGGCCCTTGGATTCGACATTTGGCAAGTAGTGGTGGAGGAATATGAAGAGCCACAAACACTTGTAACTACTCTAGTAGAAAAGAAGGAAAGTGAAAAAATGCTAAAGCCTTAAATACCATTTTATGTAGTTTATGTGAATTAGAATTTGTTAAAGTTATGCAATGTAAATCTACTCATGAAACTTGGGTAAAACTTGAGAATATTTACAAAGGTGATGGAAAAGTTTAGCAAGCTAAGATTTATACTTTTAGAAGATAGTTTGAGAGTCTGAAGATGGAAGAGGAAGAAAATATATCAAGTTATCTTTTACAGGTTGATCAAATAGTTAATCAAATTCAAGGTCTTAGAGAAAAGTTAGAAGAATTAGTTGGGGTTCAAATTTTTTTGAGATCTATACCATTGCAATATGATTTAAAAGTTTTGGAAATTGAAGAGATGAATAATTTAACCAAGCTAAATATGGATGAGCGACATGGTATTCTTATGGCTTATGAGGTGTGGACCAAATAAGAGAAACCCTCAAAGAGAGAAGTTGTCTTCAATACATCAAAGAAAGAGAAAGCTAAGATTTGAGAATCAAGTGATAGTTCTAGCGATGATGAATATGACAGTGGAGCTCTATTCATTCGCAAGTCAAAAATTGGCATAAGTAAATATCAAAGAAAATTACCTTTCAAATGTTTTAATTATGGAAAGATTGGACATTTTGTAGCTAAGTGCTCAAATAAGGGTAATGTTGATAATGAAGAAGGAAAGTCTACATACAATAAGAATTTTAAATGAAAATTCAATAATGGATTCGAGAAGAAGAGTTTACATTCTAAAGATCCTAGCTCAGTCAAAGATAGTGGAGTTAGTGATTGAAAAGAAGAAGAGATTCTATTCACGGCCATGCATGAAGATGCCTCCACAAGAAAAAGTGTAGATGATCAAGAAGAAGAATAGGATGAAGCCAAAGTGAATCTGGAAATAGAACTCATTTATGCCTTAGAAGAGTTAAAAGCTCTTGATAAGAAGAAATAAAGATTAAAGCTCTAGATCAAGAAAAATGAAAAGGAGTCAAAGGAAACAATTAAAGATCTACAAGCACACTTTGAATAAGTCAAGAAGAATGAAGAATATATAATGACATAATTATAAAAAGTAAGTAAATAATGTGAAAGGTATGTTATTGAAATTTCTTCTTTAAAAGTAGATCATGAGAAAACAAATAAATTAATTAATGATAAAGCAGTCAATGAGTCAAAATTTGAGAATATCATGAATATGTTGAATAAGATATTAGAAAGTCAAAGACCAATGTTAGATAAGATAGGTATCATATTTGAAAAAGAGAAAGGGGAGGCCACTACTTTCACAGTTAAGGAAAAAGGAAAGAGTTATGTTGAAGCTCTTACAAAAGAAGAAATAAAAAGGAAAGAAGTTAAGAATACAAAATACATCTCAAACAAAGAAGGATAGAAGGAATAGAGGTACAAAAGGCAATCAGGTTAGAGATACACAAATAGGTCCTATTTTTATGGTTACTATTTTTATTGTGATGGATATGGTCATAAGAAAATAGAATTTAAAAAAAGGGCTAACAATTTTAGAAATAAGGAGAAAGAAAGTCATGCAGAGTCAAGCAGAAGCCACAACTCTTTTGATCCTCTATCAAGGTTTAATGAAGAGGACATAATATGTTACAAGTGTAAAAACTTTGGGCACATAGCTTGGTACTGTAGAAGCATGTTCAAATTAGTCAAGAAGGACCAAAGTTTCAAGGCTCCATTCATCAAGAAAAAAGTTTAGACAGGTTCATTACAGAGGAAATAACCTAAAAAATCTATGTTGGTACAGATAGCTTTGCTTGCAAAAATGAATAAAAGCAATGGTTCATTAATAGTGGATGTTCAAGGCACATGACAAGAGACAAAAGAAAGTTTATAGCCTTGAAGAAGATCAATGGTGGCATAGTGAAATTTGAAGATAATACTAGTACCAAAATTACCAAAAAAGGTACACTAAGTTTGGATAATGGTAGAACTAAAACTAAAAATGTTTTGTATATAGAAGGTATTAAACATAATATTTTGAGTGTAAGTCAAATGTGTGATCAAGGTCACACACTAAAGTTTTATTTATAAGGTTGTGAAATTAGGAAAAAAGATGTGGATGTATTAGTTGTAGATTATTAGAGAATAGGTAATAATTTGTATATGTTATCAGACATTAAAGGTCAAAGATGTTGTTTGAGTCAAATTAAAGAAATTTGGTTATAACACAAGAGAATGGGACACATAAATTTTGACAATATTATCAACATCAACAAAAATAATTAGTTAGAAATATTCTAAAGATTACAAAGCCATCGACATGCTTTGTGAACCTTGTTAGCATGAGAAGTAGGTCAGAAGGTGGTTCAAAACAAAAGATTACTTGACCACTCAGGTGTTAGAGCTTGTTCACATTGATCTATGTAGACCTATGAGAACTCAAATTACTCAAGGTGAGAAATATTTCATGTTATTTATTGATTATTTTTCATGTATGACTTGGGTAATGTTTTTAAATAAAAAATCATAATCTTTCAGACATTTCAAAGCATTCAAAGAATTAGTTGAGAATGAAACAAATTTGAAGATTAAGTGTATAAGATCAGATCAAGGAGGAGAATTCATGTTAAATCAATTTATTGAGTTTTGTGAAAACCATGGAATAAAGAGACATTATTCAGTATCCATAACTCCACAAAAAATGGAGTAGTTGAACAGAGAAACAAAATAGTTCAGGAGATGGTGAGGACAATGCTAACTAAATCCAAGATACTAGATAAATATTGGACAAAGGCAGTTGCTACAATAATGCATATTTAGAATAGAGAATTATTGAGAGTCAATAGTGACAAGAATCTTTATGAGCTATGGAAATATAAACCAATAAAATTTGATTATTTCAGAGTTTTTAGCAATAGATGCTTCATAAAGAGAATTGATGAAAAACTTGGTAAGTTTGAATCCAGATTAGATGAAGGTATATTTCTTGATTATTCTTGCAAAATTATACCTTATAAATGTTATAACAAAAGAACCAAGAAAATTGTTTAAAGTGTAAGTGTTAGGATAGAAGAAGATGGAACACAAAGAATTAGTGATCCAATAGACATTCTTGAAATCAATGAAAAGGAAGATTTTGAAGAATCAGATGAAGATGAGAAGGAGAAAAGGACACCAAAACTCCATCCAAATATGTTTAGAGAAATCATAATGAAAGTGACATCATTAGGGACATAAATAAAGGAATTCACACTAGAAGAATGATGGTAAGTGAATCTAAGCAAGTTAGTTTTTCTTTGTTATCCAAATTGTAGCCTGGAACTTTCTCAGAAGCTAGACATGATAAGCATTGGGTTAAGGCAATGGATGAAGAATTAAATCAGATAGAAAATAATGATACTTGGGAATTAGTACCTAGACCAAAAGATCACAATCTGATAGGAATAAAATGGGTTTACAAAAATAAGTTGAATGAAAATGGAGAAGTGACCAAGAATAAAAATATATTAGTATGTAAAGGATATGCTCAGATTCAGGGCATAGATTTTGAAGAAACTTTTGCATCAGTATCAAGGTGAGAGGCTATTATAATGTTTCTTTCATATGAAGTGTTTAAAATTTTCAAAGTGTTTTAGATGGATGTCAAATTTACCTTCCTAAATGAGAATCTAGAAGAAGAGGTCTACATTGAGTAGCCTAGGGGATTTATTCTCTCAAATATTAATAATCATGTATGTAGATTGAAGAAAGCACTGTATGGATTGAAATAATCTCCTATAAATTGGTATGCAAGACTTGATAAATACCTAAGATCAAGGTTCAAGAGAGGTTTTACTGAAAATAATCTATACATCAAAATATAAGGTGAGCATCAATTAATTGTTTTGGTATATGTTGATGACATCATTTTTGGAGGAAATATTAAAAAGATGACAAAATAATTTTATGATAATATGCAAAAATAATTTGAGATGTCTATGCTTGGAAAATTTTCATTTTTCTTCGGATTGCAAATATTTAGTGAGATAAAAGAATTTTTATATCTCAAAGTAAATATGCCAAGGAAATATTGAAGAAATTTGGTTCTAAGGATTGTGCACCAGTTGGCACACTAATGTGTATAGGAAATAAGGTGACCAAGGATGAAGATTCACCTGTTTTAGATCAATCTTTGTATAGATCTATGATTGGTAGTATTTTATATTTGATAGCATTGAGGTCAGACATCATGCATGCATTAATTATAGTTGTAATATATTAGTTAGCTTCAAAAGATAGTCATGTTTAGTTGGTGAAGAGAATATTCAGATATATCAAGGGGACATTGGATTATGGATTGTGGTATCCCACAGGTAGAGATTTCACTTTGGTTGCTTATACAAATTTAGATTGGGTAGGTTGCTTGGATGAAAGAAAGAGTACAAGTGGAAGATCTTTCTTCCTTGGTAATAGCTTAGTATCATGGCTAAGAAAAATTAAAATGCAGTATCACTTCTTACAGTTGAAGTAGAATATATTGTAGTGGTATTTTGTTGTACTCAAGTGCTTTGGATGAAACAAACTTTGGAAGATATTAGGTAAAATATGATGAACCTATTTCTATTTTTTATGACAACATAAGTGTTATTAATATTTTGAAAAATCTAGTGATGCATTCAAGAACAAAACATATTCCCACAAATATCACTTTTTGAGAGAGTAGGTTGCAGATCAATAGTTTAAGATGGAATATATCAGTACTACAGAGTAGATTGTAGATATTTTCACAAAGGTACTGCCAAAAGACACATTTGAGTATCTGTGAGAGAATTTGGGAGTAATTCCTTTTACTTACTACCATTGAGGATTAGCATCAATTGAGGGGGAGCTAAGTTTTAGCTCCATATAGGCCCTTTACCATTGATTTCAAAGGGGGAGAAGAATAGGTATAGGTACAAGTGCAGAAATAGGTATAGGGAATAGGTACAAGTTGCTATAGTAAAGGGGAGTTATTGTATGTTTTTTAGATGGTAGTATGTGTAGGTTGACATGTGTAGTACAAGTTTCAAGATGTGGTAGTTTTAGTTTGAGGTTACCATCAATGACAAATGGGGAGATTATTGTAAATATTGTCATTGATGTCAAAGGTCTAGCATTGGTGATAAAGGCCCCATTACATTTAATGATGTTTTTAATATTCATATCTTGGCTAATGTGTGTTTATATTTATTTAATATTAACATATATATTTTTGGTTGCATATAAGTCAAAAGAGGGCCCATGGAGAAGTCAAAGAGTCATGGGGTAAAGACAAAAGAGGAATGGGATGCATTTTCTCATGAAGAATCATCTTGAGGAATTCCAAGAGTCACCATGTGAATACAAAAGAGGGTATGAAACATTTTTCCATGAAGATACACTTTGAGGAATATTAAAAGTCACTAAGATAAAGACAAAAGAGGAAATGATGCATTTGCTTATGAAGGGTCACCATGTGACTTTCCAAATACAAGGATATGAAGGGTCATGTAAGTTTTTCACCATTTTCCATGAGGATTTAAGGGTCATAAAGGATGAATGCCAAAGGTAATTTGTAAAGCTATAAATAAAGGCTTGAGAATCCATTTGTAATATTCAAAAGAGTGCATAGTTTGTATTTGTTTTCAAATAAAGAAAATTAGGAGATATTATAGAGTTCTATCATTTGTTGAGTAAGCAACATTGAGAGATAGTTGTATTTTATACACATGAGGGGTTGGTGATCCTATGGGTTAGTGCTCCTACAAGTTGGTGCTTATGAAATTTGTAATTTGTGTTGGTGCTCATTCATGTACTTGAGATTGTTCTCCATGGTTTTTCCCACTTTGGGTTTCAACGTAAAAATATGGTCTCTCTCTCTTATGTGGTGCATATTACTATTTCAGTTATATTACATATCTTGAATGTGTGATTAAGTGGTTAAAGAAAAGAAATCAAATTAAGTAAAAGATATATAATATATTGATTCACCCACCCCTCTGAGTATATTTCATGTTTAATAGCCTTGTCCTTTCATAGAAGTCTACCAGAGAATGGCCATAGCTCATTGGTATTAGGTTCATTAAGTCTTTCACGTCTTTCAATTGTTTTCATTAATGTTTTTATGTTTATATCAAGTGTTAATATTGTTTTTTAAACCATTCATTTTCCCCCTGTTTCATCACTTACTACATAAGTTGTAAATATATGTCAGGTAGCATTACAATCTTGGGTGCATGATTTTGGAGCTACAGTATGATATGCATCATTTAGATTTTCAACAATTTCATTATTTTCATCATCCATGTTACATGTTATTAGTCCTAATGTGTACATTAAATATCTCATCTTAATCAATTTTGTCATTGAAATAAATTACTAACATCTTTGACTATCATAATCCAAATTATGAAAGAAAATATCATAAATTTTTTGAGCCAGTCTTCTTGAATGGAGATCAAACATTTTTTATACATTGGTTCTAAATTATTTTCATTGACTTCAATTAATTACTTGTCTTTTCTATGCACAATTCTTGGAGGTGTTGTTAATGGTGGAATTTGTTGAGAGGGTGTTTCAAAATCATTATTACTTTCATTTTTTAGAGGTCTAATGACATTTTCTTTATTATATGTTTCCATGAAATTTTATTGATGGTTAATTTCATCATTTTTTATTTCCATCAAATTTTTTTCATTCATGTGGGGTGAAGTATCATACATAGACCCATCATCAACAAAATAAAAAACTTGGAACTTTGAATGTAAACTTCTAAAATTATCTAATTCATTATTATAAATTTCATTATGGTTAATTTAGTCATTATTCAAATCATTATGGTAAATTTTATCATTCTTAAATTCATTATTGATAATTGGCTCATTATCTATGGAATTTGGTTTATCATGATTAGGGTTTGTACCTTGTATACCATGAAGTTTTTGCATTCTTATCTTGTTTTTCTCTCTCAAATCCTATAATTTCTCTAGTGTTTTATTATTTAATATATTCCTTTTCCTTGCATGTGATCCATCACCCATCAAGGACAATTGACATCTTTTCAATGGTGGGGTCAAGTACAAAGGTACCATAGGTCCTACAAAAGCACATAGAGAATGTTTGTGGGGACATAATTCTCAATTTGGGTTAAAAATAGACATTGAAAATTGAGATTAGTTGATAATGATAATAAAGTGATCATGTTATTTGTTATACTAGGTTCTGCTTAAACATACATATTGAGAATCATATATTAAGAATAACATGATCACGTTATGTAATAACACTATCACAATACTCTTAATACTCGGTAGGGGTTAGAAATTGAAAGTGAGAACCAAGTGTTTTCTATATTAATAATAATGCAACCATGTTATTAAATAACATGATCATGTTATACTTACTATAGATTAGGGATTAGGGATGAGGGATTAAGGCATTAGTGCATAGGGTTTAGGGATTAGGGAATGTAGGGTTTAGGTTTAAGGGTGTATATAAGGTATAATTTTTCTATTCCATGTGTGAACCTAATTTTTACTATAAAGGATGTTAATTAGGACTAAAATCAATTGGCAAATAGGAAAAGTTTTTGGTTTTCAATTTAGGGTAGATTGTTTAGTGCTTAGGTTTAGGGTACACAAGGTCAATCTCAAAGATAATTCTTAGTTTAAATGATGTTAATTTGGGATAAAATGAGTGGTTTAGGGTTTAAAGACTTTATATTTATGGTTTAGAGTTTAGGGATTAGGAACTCTAAGCATTAAGGCTTGGGGTATAGGTTTTAGGGTGTATAAGGTGCAATCATCATGATGATTGGGCAAAATTGGAGTTGATCAACCCCCAAATAACATTTTATAGTCATGAAATTAGGTTGAGGGGCTTGAAATATCCCTAATTTACTTAAGATGCGTAGCTATATTGGTACTTCAAAGGATAAGTTTTGGCCATAGGTTTAAAAAATACATTTTATGACATCTCATGATAAAATCAGTTATATCATAAGGAATGTATGTTTGTGGAATGTAGTGGGAATTAGGGAATAGGGATTACAATTTATTTTTTAGGGATTAGGGCACAGGGTTTAGGTTTAAGGAACTTATATAATGGCTAGTCACTCTATGCCATGTGAACCAAATTCTTAATACAAAGGATGTTAATTAGTACTAAATCAATTGGTAAATAGGGAAAGATAATGGTTTATAATTTAGGGTATAGTATTTAGGGTTTATGGTTTAGGGATTAGGTTTTAATGTATATATGGTTTAGGGTACATAGGGTTAATTGCAAAGATAATTGAGGATAATTTGAATAATTTGGACCCATTTGTGACTATATAATGTGTTTTTGGGTTATCATTATACCCCATGTCATCATGCATATTGAGTAGATTAGTCAAATGGGGTAATTAGTTGTGTGATTCAAGCCAAACTGAGCCCTGTGAACTTAATTCTTAGTCTAAATGATGTTAATTTGGGCTAAAATGATTAGTTCAAGGTTTTAAAAGTTTATATTTATGGTTTAGAGTTTAGGGATTAGGAAATTTAAGGATTAGGGATTAGGGTATAGGTTTTAGGGTATATAAGGTACTATCATGAAGGAAATTGAGGCAAATTTGAGCTCCTTGAACCTATATTTATGAGTTAAAAATATGATTTTGAGCTCAATTAGCCCCCACATCATCACAAATTGAGCCAATTAAGTTAATTATGTTTTAATGAGTGATGAAATTTTGACCAAGTTCATCTCTGTGAACCTAATTCTTACTATATATATAAAAGATGTTAATTAGGGATAAATATATTAGTTTAAGGTTTAGGGTATATAATTTAAAGGGTTTGGGGTTTAAGGATTATGTCTTTGGGTTTAATGTAAATTTTTTAGGGTTAAAGTTAAATGGTAAAAGGTTTAGGGTTTAAGATATCAGATATAGGGTCAAATCACTAAGGTAATTAAAGAAAATTTGAGCTTCTTGTTCACCTATTTATGATAATTACCTTCATGTTTGCATTTATAATAAAAGTAGGGTTAGTTATGCCATGTACATGTTGCATACATGTTATACAATTGATTGAGCCATAAATTTAGTTTAGGGGCTCAATTTTGCCTATATCATGCCCCTAATTACATAAATTGACTAATTAGATTAATTCATGATAGAATAAATCTTTTGATTTTGCCCCAAATCATATCTTACTCTTGAAGGAGTTCAAATTAGCCTCAAATGCCTCCTTGATTAAAATAATCAAATATTTTGTTAATTATATATGACATGACATTAGGGTTAATTTCACTCCAAATCAAATCATATATAATTTAAAATAGGTTCATGTGGCTCATTTTGACCTTGATTACCTCCACAATTTAACTAATTGACATTTGCATTCATTAGCTGATGATTTCAAGTTTATTGAGATCAAAACCACATTATATACATGTATAACTTATATATAAGTAAATTATGTTTCTTTAATTCCATTGATCTAATGAAATTAAAGCTGATCAACCCCAAAATCAAATTTTATAGTCATGTAATTAGGTTGAAGGGGCTCAAAATAGACCTAATTTACTTCATATGTATAGACAGATTGGTACTCCAAAGGCTAAGTTTTGGCCATAGGTTTAAAAAGTATATTTTATGACATCTCATGATAAAATAAATTATATCATAAGGCATGTATGTTTTTGGTATGTAGTGGGCATTAGGGCATAAGGCTTATAATTTATTTTTTAGGGATTAGGGATTAGGGATTAAGGCATAGGGTTTAGGTTTAAGGACATATATATAATGTCTAATCACTCTATTCCATGTTAAAACCTAATTCTTACTACAAAGGATGTTAATTGGGACTAAATCAATTGGTAAATAGGGAAATTTTATGATTCATAATTTAGGATATAGTGTTTAGGGTTTATGGTTTAGGGCTTAGATTTTAATGTATATATGGTTTAGGGTACACATGGTCAATCACAAAGATAATTTATGATAATTTGAATCACTTTGACCTATTTGTGACTATAAAATGTGTTTTTGGGTTGTCATTATACCCCATGTCATCATGTAGATTGAGTTAATTAGTTAAATAGGGAAATTAGTTATGTGATTTAGGCCAAACTGAGCCCTTTAAACTTAATTCTTAGTCTAAATAATGTTAATTGGGGATAAAATGATTTGTTCAAGGTTTAAAGAGTTTATATTCATGGTTTAGAGTTTAGAGATTATAAACTTTAGGGATTAGGGCTAAAGTATAGTTTTAGGATATATAAGGTATAAATATGATGGTGATTGGGGAAAATTTTAGCTCCTTAAACCTATATCTAAGAGTAAATAATGTGGTTTTGGGATCAATTATCCATTGCATCATCACAAATTGATCTTATGAAGTTAATTATGGTAATGAGTGATGTGATTTTGACTAAGTTCATTCATGTGAACCTCTTTCTTACTATATATAAAAGATGTTAATTAGGGATAAACTTATTGGTTTATGGTCTATAATTTAAAGGGTTTGGGGTTTAGGGATTATGGCTTAGGTTTTAAGGTGAATTATATAGTGTTTATGGTTTAGTTAAATAGTACAGGGTTTAGAGTTTAGGATATCGGATATAGGGTCCAATCACTAAGGTAATTAAAGAAAATTTGAGACACTTGTTCACCTATTTGTGATAATTACCTAAACATGTTTGCATTTATAATAAAAGTAGGTTCAGTTAATCCATACACATTACATACATGTTATACAATTTATTGAGCCATAAATTTGGTTTAGGGGATCAATTTTTTCCAAATCACACCCCTAATTACATAATTTGAATAATTGGATAAATTCATGATAGAATCAAACTTTTAATTTTGTCCCAAATCATATCTTGCTCTTTAAGGGGTTCAAATTGGCCTCAAATGTCTCTTGGATTAAATGAATCAACTCTTTAGTTAATTATATATGACATGACATTAGGGTTAATTTCACTCCAAATCACATTGAATATATAATTTAAAATATGTTCACATGGCTCATTTTGACCCTAATTACCTCCATAATTAAACTAAACAACATTTGCATTCATTGGCTGATGATTTCAAGTTTATTGATATCAAAACCACATTATATACATGTAAAAATTGCATATAAATAAATTATGTTTCTTTGCTTCAATAAAGATAATTAAATTGGATATAATCAACCCCAAATCACATTTTAGATTCATGTAATTAGGTTGAAGGGGATCAAAATAGCCCCAATTTACTTCAAATGCACAATTAGATTGGTACTCCAAAGGCTATGTTTTGGCCATAGGTTTAAAAAATACATTTTATAACATCTCATGATAAAATCATTTATATCATAATGCATGTATGTTTGCAACATGTATGTTTATGATATATTTTAACTTGACAAAACACGTCCTATATGCAAAATAGGGTACTAACACATTGATATACCTTGAAAATAGATCCTTACAAAACTTTAGTTAATGAATCAAAAAATATTATCAGAGACTCATATAATACTACAAAGTTTATAAAATTTTTTTACAAGTTCCAAACATCACCAATTATCCACAAAACTAATGCGGTCATGTTTAACAAAATTCAACCTCTTTTAGGACTGATACACTCTTGACACAAAATATAATGATCCTTGATTTATTTTGTGTTGTTATAAAACACCATTTGAATCTTATGAAGACTATAAATTCCTTTTAAAATACCAACTTTCAAATAACTAATCTTTAAACATTTATAATATCACTAAACTCTCTTTCAAACCTAATACTCTAGGTCTATTAGTACTTAGTCAGAGGATCCTTATACTCTAATTTATTTTTAGATAATATAATTTATTTATTCATGTAAAAAATTAAATATAAATCAAATCTACCAAATTATGAGTGGTTTGGATCAGTGGATCAAAAAAAACCAACTTTTGACTTTTTGACCTTGTCTAAGATGATCTAAGACTATCCACATTTTAAAGAAGATTAGACTCATATCAAATGAATAATAAATTGATTCATAGGTTAATACATATCCAATTAAAATTCAATACTATCAAATATTGATAAGAACATTGGTCCCAAATAGCAATCGTAATCAACCAAATTTTGTTCTTAAGACTACTAGGCCTAATGGCTCCTTCGATAGATCAAAAATGCAAATTTGGGTTTTTGGGTGTTGTGAATATATAATGTGATCATGTTATTAATGTGATTGCATTATTAAGTAATACAAATGTGTTACTAACACAATTAATAATTCAATCATGCTAATACCATGATTATGTTATTAATATGATCATGTTATTTGAATGTGAATTCAAATCCTATGCCTTTTGGCTCAAGAATGGCTTGGATTCATGAGCCTAAGTCTTGAACCTATCAATCTACAATCAATTCTGAGAATTATGATAAAAAATATCAAAATTCAACTTTGATCACCAAATACACTATGAATTTCAATGTGAAAATTCAAAAACTTAATACCATCATGATGAGCACACTCTCTTCTTTCAAAAAATAAAAATTTTATAATTTTTAGAGTAATTTAAGGTTTCAAACTATGTTGATTTCTAACTATACCTCTTTTAGGCGACTACATGATACAAGCATGCATGCATATACATGTTCATCTTTTGTTTATCTAAGTGAAAAACAAATTATATGGTCATAAACTAGGCCTAATTCTACACACATTCAAAATTTAAAAAACTAATTTTTATTTCTTTAAGGTAGTTAGGTATGTCACACTGATGGCTATCCATTTTTTATCAATTTTTAGGATCTATTTACTTACAAAATTCATAAAAATAAGTATTCATCGAAACAATAAAAAAAAATAAAGGTCACAAACTAGAAGATCTTATCTAAATTTTCCTTAAAGGGTTTCAAATAATATTAAATGATACTGAAAAAATGGTGCACCACATGACCATCTATCTACATTGTTTTATTAAAAAAAATAAGAGTTCCTATTCAAATTTTAAATGTTTGACCTAGTTATACTTAACCATTTTTAAAAAAAATGTTTTGGAAACTAGACTTGAAATTCTACATTTCATGTTCTTACACCATCTTTAAATTTGGAGTGTGGATAGCTCAAATTATATACAAAAGTTTAGATTTCTAAAATTTTAGGAAAATCATGTCCACGAGTAGGACACTTTTTATCCCCCAAATTTTCACCACTTACCCTATTTTTATGATATAATATTCTATTATGAAAACATATAAGTGATTTCATTACAATTAGTATCAGAGATTTGATTTGGGAAATTTTAAAGGTGTCTTTTTTAAATCTATTGTTGTGGGTCTCTTGCTAGTGGAAGGATAGAAAAAACATAACTTGCATTCTATAAATAATTTAATTTTTCCATCACTATAGCATTGTTTGAAGTGATTTTTTGGAAAAAATAGTTAATAACTATGGAAATTTTTCACCTTTGTGCACATTATAACTCATTTGATTCATCCTAGCCATATGATAGTAAAGGTATCATCTATTAGTACATTTTTTGGGGAAAAAAACAATTCACCCTTGTGCACATTAGTAGTCATTGGAATTTTCTTGGTGAGATGATCATAATGGTATAATTTTTTGATACACTTTTTTTAGGGTTGAAACCCTCCATCCTAGGGTTTTTACATGGCTATTCCTAACACTTGTAGATGTGTAAAAGAAAAATAAACTCCAAAAAATCCTCAAAAGGATGACATGGATTTCCACATTTTTGATCTATTTATTTTTGAGGTGGTTCACCAACGTTAGTAAAATTTACAAAGCACGTTGTGGAAAGATGATCTTGATGTGGTCAAAGGGGACATCATTGTGGTATATGAAACCTAAATGTTTTAATTGATCAATTGACACTTAGAATTGGGTAATTGTCTATTTTTATATCTCAACCTTTGTAAAATAATCCTCCACCACTCTAGTTTGGTTCTCCCCATTCAAACAATCACACCTCCAATACTGGTCCAAAGTGCTTGTTTCCAAAATTAGAATTTCACAATTTTGATTGTAAGTATTCACTTACTTGGATCAATCAAATCAAAAATATAGTTGAACTACATTAGAATCCATGTATATGAAATATGGCCATGGCCTCTATATATATTGAACCTAAAAATTTCATTTGGTGTATATGGTTGTGTGATCAAAAGAAAAATAAGAGTCTTCAGGATACTTAGTCTATATTTTCTAAGGATCTATAGCTACACTATCACAATAATGTCACAAAAAATTATATTAGTTAGCTATCCAAACTATGTCAAACAAGGATTATGAAGGATTATATTCATCAGTTCTAGAATATCTCTTTATGTGTAGATGACATCATTGAGGCAAATTTGACTAACCTATTCTTGGTTGTCCTCAATGATAACATCCAAATGGAGGTTCTCATGTTTAGTCCCAGTTCAATATCTAAAGCCACACTAATGGTATGCATAATAGAGGAAAATTATTTGGTCAAATGAAGACCTTTCATTAATGTCCATGAAGATAATTTCCTAGCCCCATCATTTCCTTAACCTACATGATTGACCCCTCAAAAAATTGAAGAGAAGTGTACAAAAGGGTTATGTTTTGGTTGTGATTGAAAATGGAAAAAAGGACATAAATGTGTGTTTAATCCTAAAATTAAATCTACGTGACTATTGGTTATCATACATTTGCATTAAAGTGGTATATATAAATTAAATGGCATAAGGGTTATAATATAATCTATAGCAGTCCAATTAGATTCTAAACTTAGATATAAGCATACACTAAATTTATTATACTGAGATCAACTAAATATAGAAATCATAACTATGCTAGATATAGAATTAACAAATAAGTGATGTAGTTAGCTTGTTTTAATGCTAATTTAATTATATATCTAGAACAAGAAATAAGTAGATTATGGAACAGTCGTTAGATTCTAGATTTAACCCTTTTGGATCTCTATATAGTAATGTTAACCTAGGATAGTTTCATCAATTCTACTATTTGGGTTTGATTCTTGTGTCATGTATGGAATATGTGTTTAAATAGGATGTGACCACCTAGATACTTTTGGGTTCTAATTTGTCTTTTCTCTGGTGCATTCAGATATTGGTCGTGGATAGTCATTGCTTGTGAAATGGTAAAACCCTAGCTTTCCATCTTAAATGTGACCTTGGGGGAAAATGGGTTAGTGGGAACATAGTATATATCTAACCCCAATAACCCCACTATCAAAGGATGCTACCTACATATATAATACTCTAAAGAGGGCCTCAAACTAATGTAGTTCTCCACTATGTGTTAGCTTGTGTGTGATCATATAATGTGTGTAAATCAAGTAAAATAATGACCTAGCTTATAAATTGGAAAATTGGGATCTTGGTCTACTCCTTTAGTACTTTAGACTGATAGATATGTAGTCCTTATGATGGGTATGTAAATATGAATAAATAGGGAAGCTTTGATCAATGAAATGTTCCTTAGTCTTTTTGATATGTATTCATAGGTGATGAATGAATGAGGTTTAATATTGTATTTATATCAATCCATTTGGAGTAATAACCCACATTAAATAACCTAGGTTAACCATTAGGATATGTTTCATTTATAAATTAGATGACTTTAGAGCATTGGACACTTGTGTCAGGATAAGATATTAATGTCGATAATATTGTCTACCTAGGATGTTAGTGTCCAAGGAGAAGGAAAATAGGTAAAGGTTCATAACTTATAGAGATGGAAGATAAGTACATTTTAAACATTTTGGGTAAGATAGAAGACCTAGGTCATTAATATAAGACTAGTTGTACTAAGATATAAAGGCCAAGTGGAACAAAGATAAAGTGAATGCAAGACTTGCAAAAGTAGAAAAGGCATATATCTAAGAGGAATAACCAAGGTCTAAGTTTTCAAAGTTTACAATATATAAGTTTTATATAATCATAAAATATCAGCTACATTTTCCCCCATTTAATCTAGTAATGAAATTACTACTTTAAATGAAAGGAATGCATACCCAAGTATGTATACACACCTTGTATTTGCATGTTCCCAAATTGAATAATTTAATGGTGACTGACCTACAACTAATATCATGTTGTATTATAAAAATAATACATATAATCTAGGTTAAAATTACTTAAAATAGATTTAAATTGAAATAGCAAGTTTTAGGAGTATATGTGTGTCGATGTAATCATCTTGCCTATTGGCAAGCTCTTTTGAAAAAAGATGTATGATTTTAAGGCTCCTAAAACTTATATTAGGATAAATATATATAAATAGTTAAAGTTTATATATCCAAGATGAGAGAGAGAAAGATAGAGATTGAAAGGCACATGCCCCCAACTTTAGAGAAAAAGTGAGTTGCCATCAGATAGTTGATATCAACTATATAATCTAATGATGCTTACAACTTGGTGAGGCTAGATGATAAAATACAACCTAAAAACTTTTAAATATTAAGTGATTTGAACAACTCAACCATACCAAAAATTAAAGCAACTACTATAGTAGATTGGCTCAATAAAAGCCTATAAAAGTTTGTAGAGTATTAGTGTGAAGAAGTTTGTGGTATGATAAAAATCCATAAAAGAGTTTTGGAATCTAAAAATAATTTGTATTTTACAATATTAGGTATACATTTCATATAATATGCACCTTAGATACGTCTCATGCTGAAACTATGTATACTAATAGTACCATTGTATAAAATTCTGATACAACTATGAATCTAAATCATATAACTATGTCCTTTGGCCAAGTTGGATAAATATGTAAGTGTGGAGAACATGCTTCAAATCCATGCCCCCACTATATATAGATAATTATGAAAACTAATATAAGTACCAATGTGGATGACATATTTCCAAAACATGCCCCCACTATAAATTGGAGATGTTGAATACTTAATAAGTGTGGAGAACATGCTTCCAAAGCATGTCCCCACTAAATCTAAGAACTAGGAATGTGTGGAAGCCATGCCCATATGACATGCCTCCACTAGATATAAAACCTTATATAATTACCACATATTGAATGAGTGTGGATAACATGCTTCCAAATCATGCCCCCACTAAATCTAAGAAATTTATATAAGTACCATATACTGAATGAGTGTGGAGAAAAATCTTCCAAAGTATGCCCCCATTGATTCTAGAAATCATACCAAGTGTGTAAAACATGTCTCTATGACAGAAACCCACTAATATGTACCCCTTTTGAGGTGAGGAAAAGATAATAACTATTAGTTACCTCTCCTCAAAATAATATTGTAAATGTATACTCTGTGAATGCAACCATGTAGCATATATAAGGAATGTGTGTAGGTAAATATATCATTAAAGTGCATAGAATCAGTATGATCACAAGAAGGCCTAAAATGTATAATAAATATCATAACAATGTCTAAATAGTAACATTACAATCTCAACAAGTAAACAAACACATATACAAGAGCACTCAAAAATAAGTCAAAAGGCAAGCTTCTAAGGAGACCTCAAACAAGAGGCATGTTCAAATGCCACACAATCTAAGGGCATGTCTTACTCAAATTTACATAAAGGTAATAATGACATTTTCAAATGTCTATATAATAAACAATTACATATAAATGTCAATGAAATCATATATAAGAATGGGGGATGTAATCAAATGAGCATATTCAAATGCTCAAAAAAGGAATACAAGACACCCAAGTAAGTGTATAAAATAAATCATAAGCATCTAACATTAGCATGTCATAATATCCCATAGAAACTATGTGATAAGAAATGTATGTCAAGTTTATAGCATATCAAGTACCATGCATAGGATATATCATGGATAATATACATGTGTAAGTGCATATGTAAGCTCAATAATGATCATGTAGAGTGATCATAAAGTCATATAACCTGTGTGTATCAAGATCAAAGAATTGGATACCCCTAATGTCCATATGACATGATTATAAGGAAGGTTTAACATATAAAAGAGAAATTTATAATGTATATATGTATGCCTATATCACATTCAATTAGAAGTGTGAAACATATGTGTATGTATGAGTACCTAAGTATGTCATCCATCAATATGGAAGTAACACATGGATGCCAAGGATCCAATTTAACATGTAAGTGCCAAAATTAGTTTTGGAGTTTTGAATGCTTTGATTTTTTTTAGGTATTTTTGGATTTTTTTTAATATGAAAGATCATCCTATGATACCATCCAACGGATGGTCATAAATATCTCCCCCCAATATGAACTTATTGGTAAAAATTGGCCTACATACAAAACTTTTTCCTAAATGGATCAGGACACTCCCTTAGACCTGTTGGCCATTTTTTACCCACATATAGAACTCTTGCATGGTTTGATGAAGCAGTGGATCAAAGGATTTTCAAGGTTTTTGAAAGACCATTTCAAGAAAGTTGAAGCATTCTTTACAAAAAAATTTGAAGGGACTTTTTCAAAATTTTGAAGGGTTTTTTCCTTTTAGAAATGGTTCATTGAAAAAACTCTAAAGGGCACTTATCAGAAAAGGGGTCACTTTTAAGAAGGCTGAAGGGTACCTTTCTTTTTGAAAAGGGCATTTCAAGTGAAAAATAGGGAAGTTTATAAGAAATACAAAGGTCCATTTTCAAATAAAATTATTCAAGGCCAAAGAAAAAAAATTCTTTTTCTTTTGAGAGATTTATTCATAGAGATAAGTTCCAAAAGAAAAGACTAAAAGAATAATTGATGAAACAAATAAAAGTTTAAAGGAATTAATGATGGGCCCACACACATCAATTTTGAGCCCCTACAAGTAGCCATTGCCTTTGTTAATTTTTCAAAAGGTTCATCAAGATTGTTTTGAGATTGACACTTGTCAAGATATAGCAAGGAGATCAATAGATGAGAAAAGGCCAAGTTTTCAAAAGGATCCTAGTGAGATTTTGATAGCCAATCAGTAGAAAAGGATGAGGATTTCTCCTTTCAAATCCAATGACATGGTCTAAAGCTCATAGTCAAAACATGTAAAGTGGTCAAACTAATAATAGATGCATCTAGGTGGAGTAGTAGACATACAAAATGAAGAAACATGCTAAGTTTTAAATGCAAAAGATCAGATCATTTACACTTGGTGATAACATTTAGCTACTTATGACATGGCTCTCTCAGCTCCAATCAAGGGAGATGTGAATACACGAGGGGATCAAAGAGATGTGTACTAATCTTGGATGGCTCATCTCATGGTCAAGGACATAGTGGTGGTTGCATCCATTTATGACCCCCTCTTTGTCCTCTCACACAATGTCCCCTCTTTTCTCATCCCTTTCTACTATATATACAAATGTTTAAACCTTAAAAATGATCCCTCAACTAGTGATAGAGTTACTCTATCAAAATTTCCTAGTAACACTCTCTTGAAGCAATACAAGATAACTTTCTAATTTTTGTTGAAGTCAAGTGTGCATTTTTGGTGTTGCTCTTCTATAGAATGTATGTTTTTCTCTCATCACCTATGATTTCTCTCTGTACCTCACTTTAGTTTTCTTGGTTTCTTGTAGTCCATGTGATGTGTTAGCCTTTGGTGCCTTTTTGAAGTGTTACAAGTTATAGTGTCTCCCCTACAAACCTATTCCTTCATGACCTTCAAAGTGAATTCTCCCCTTTGACCTCCACACAACTACTCATACTTGTGTCTTTGAAATAACATCGGCTAAACTATGTCTTTTTTAAGTTCAGTTATAGTCATTAAGGTTCCCAATTTGAATGTGGATCACTCTCTATTTGGTGTATCACCTCCCATAACTTAGATCTCCTTTTTATGTTATCCTCTTATCCCTTTTCCTTAGTCAACAATATATTTTAGCATGGGAAATAAGAGATAAAGTGAAGCATCTGAGGAACTAGCTTCATAAAAAATCCTAGAGGTTTAACCTCACTACAAGATACCCATAGCATGAGGTTGTCCCAATGCTTTTAGCTAGGAGTGAGAGAGCTTGAGAAACTCTCCCACAAATGGTGTAATTCTATGCTATAATGTTTTTTGGCATGCTTGGTGGGATCACTTTCAAGGAATATTGGTCAATTTTCATTTTGGTTAAATAAATTTATAGTGGTTATAGATTTCATCTTTCAATATCTAGTGACTTTGAAGATCACTCAATAATCTATTGGCAGAATAGTAACTATCTTTCATGCCAAAGGTGACTACAAGATCAGATTCTAGAGGTATTCCTTTTCAATTTATTTAAATACCTTTAAACTAATCAATAAGGTTAAGGTTCACCCATACTCACCCATACGTAGGAAATAATTTTCCTAAACTAGCTGTGAAGTATACCTACACAAGAAGACCTTTGTTAGCCCCTTTTGTTACCATGATTCCCCAAAGATATTTTATAGGTTTTAATAGCCAAAGTCCTCTAAATTTTCCATAATATGATCCTATACTAGTAGTATCCCTCAAAATCATCCCATATTTCATAGGAGACCAAGTTGTAATTCCTACTGAACACATCATAAACATAGCCAATTTTAGCAATATCCATAATGTCAGAGTAGAAAATGTAGCTATCAGACTATTCATTGTATGTTATAAGGGAAAGGCTTTAGATTGGTATAGAGGTTTATATCCTAACTCTATTCAATCATTGGATCAGTTGGGAATAGCCTTATGTAAGATATTTATAGACAAGAGTGATCATTAATCACTAGCAAAATAGTTGACCACAATCAAGAGAGATCCTCATGAACTTATGCAAGACTTCAACACAAGATTCCAAAAAGCTTGGGACAAAATTCCAGCCACTATTAGACCATCCCTATTTGAAGTCTCTAAATAATGACATAGTATTAATGGCCCAATCCATGGGAGGGAACATATTGTTAGATGCTTAAGAGGTGGCTATTAAAGCAAAAAATTACTTAGTTTAGACTAGCAAGCTTACTCTTAGACCCCTAATGCCTCTTTTCCCTAAAATAAAACCACCCCATATGGTTATTCCCCCACTTGATTTTATTCTTACAACTCCAACATTTTTTATTAGAGCTTCACCTAAACAATAAAAGGCATCAACTAGCAGGTCAAGTGATTCCCAAGAGTAGAAAAACTACCTAGAACTTAAGAGCATGCCCCAATCCTTGGGAAATGATGTGGTAAATGTGAAGAGGAAACAATACTAGTTAAATAAACCTTATCAAGATCCATATCATCCTCAACAACAATCTTATCAAGAAAATAGGCCACCCTACAAAGGAAGTTTCCAAGGACAAGGTCAAGGAAGGGGAAACCTAACTATGCTAGACAAAATAACTATAATCAAAATGCTACAAGCTCTTCCAACTCTTTGGTTCTTGTTCAAAATAATATGGATCAAGAAGCTAAAGGGACCATGCCTTGGAACTAGTCTTTTGGGCAATCCATTATCCCAACTAATCGTTCTAACTAGGCATTTAATGACCAATGGTAATAGGTTGTTGCTTATGGATTTAATAAAACCTTAATGGCTCAAAGCACATAGACTCCCATGATGATAAATACAAATTAGTCTCAACAATAATAATGATTGGATGCAGTACCAAGCAAACTAGATGCTAAAATGGTCATTAGTGAGCAAGAAGAGTGATATGCATCTAATTAGCAGACCAACTCCAGTCAAGCTCATGTCCCAGTGGAAGCAAATACAATATTTAAAAGAAGGAATATGGGTGACAACTAGGGAGCATTCAAGGAACCTCCTACCACCAATCCTTCATTGTCTAAGCCTAATGAGCGTACTATCACTCCAAAGGTCTCAACACCCCCATAAAGCTCGCAGATCCAATAAACAATAGTAGTGGCTCCTAAAGCACAAGAAAAGGTTAGTAGTACACCAATCAACATTATTGAATAAATGAAGAATTCCAATGTGAGCATAATAATATGCAACATTCTTTCCATGGCTGGTTAAGTGGATATCCTTCAAGAAGGTTTTTCCAAGATAGGTGTTATAATAACTATAGGTAAATAACTAAGTAAAGAAACTGAGGTCCTCACCAATGTAGCCAAGGGTCATATGGGAGAAATTTTAGGTAATGTGGGAAAACCTCCTCCCTTCTACATTTAATTAATCATTCATAACTCCTTCATGCGTAATTGTTTGGTAGATAGTGGAGCTAGAACTTCAGTAATGTTGAAGTCCACAGCTAATCAATTAAACCTCAAATATGAGCTACATACCAATGGGGTTCAACAGCTTGATATTTCTTCCACAAAGCCATCTGGTATCATCAAAGATTTAAATATGACCCTAGATGCTCGTCCTAGTGTCTCAGTGGTTCAAGATGTGATGATCCTTGATGTAACTCCTTGTTTTGCATTATGCCTTTCTAGAGAATTCACATCAAAGATAGGAGGTTATCTCTCAATAGATTGGTCATAGATGTAATTCAAAATTAGGTATGGAATGAAGGTATCAATCAAGGTTAAGCCCATGACACAATTTCATATTGAGCCTCATCAGTCAAATAACACAAACCTCAATTACACTATTCTTGATGAAGATGAATTTGCAACTAGTCAAGAGCTTAATACTCATGTTGAGGAGATTCTAGACTTGTTCTTAGATGAGATATGGGGGGATAACTATTTTCTTAACCCTTTGGAGGGTGTTGAAGAAAGAGACATGGGTATCTATATGCTAAATGAAGAAAATCAACCCACGCCTTCCCTCATTGGACCTAAAGAAGACCTCAATGGCATGTGAAATTTCTTATTTGATGGTTTAAGGATCAAAAATGGAGTAGGTGCAAGGGCAATGTTGGTTTCCACTTTAAGAAATAATCATTTTTATTCCTATATATTTCATTTTAGTTACTCTTCTAATGTAGTATAATATGAAGGCTTGATCTGTGATCTCTAATGGGCTAATAAGAGAGGAATAAAAATGTTACAAGCATATACAAACAATGAGCTTATAGTGAACCAAGTCAGAGGCTTGAACATTACAAAGAATCCTTTAATGAGGTCTTAAAAAAATAGAGTGTGGGACCTAATTGAATATTTTAAAGCCTTCAACATCCAAGAAATGCTAAGGAACTAGAATCAGCATACTAATAGGTTGGTAGCTATGGGAGCTTAGTTCAACATCCCAAGTAAGCTGAAAGAGCCCAAGATTTAGCCACACATCAAGGTGGTGGTGAGGCCATCAGTGCCAAATAATTAAGTCCATTGGCAAGTTTTTGAAAATGATAAATAAATTACTTATTTCTTATAGCAAGAAGCTAAGTTTTCCTCTACCAATTAGGAGAAGTTTCAACAATAGTATGGGGAATAAATTATCTGATTAAAATCTAATAAGTTTCCCAAAGGAATGGTTACACTTGAGGGCCTTTTCCATGAGGGAGACCATATGAGAAAATAAAAGGTGGTAATGTCAACCAATGAAGAAAACTATGAGAGTCCTCATCTTCAAAGACAAACTTCTCAAACTTAAGAAGGTAAGTAGCAAGGTTGAGAGGCATGCTTCCATATCACTCTACCAAGAATACATAAACATCTTTGCTTGGGAATACAGTGACCTAAAAGATTTTGATCCAAGTTAGCCCATCATACCATAGAGCTAGAGGCTAATGTTAATCCTATGAGGTAAAAGCAAAGGCTCATCAACCCCAAAATAGAAGAGATTATGAGGAAATAGCTAACCAAGTTGATTGAATCCAATATTATCTTTCCAATCAAACACTCATCATGGGTAGCCAATTTGGTGCCTGTAAAGAAGAAGAGTGGGGAGATTAGGTTGTGTGTTGACTTTAGATATTTGAACAAAGTCTCCTTGAAGGATAATTACCCTCTACCATCCATGGAGAAACTTCTTAAAATGGTTACAAGGTCAAAACATTTTTCTCTTTTGGATGGATATTTAGGTTACAACCAAGTATTGGTAAAAGAAGAAGATTGGTACAAGACCAACTTCAACACCAAATAGGGGATGCATGAGTACCAAAAGATGCACTTTGGTTTGTCAAATGCTAGAGTAACTTTATAAAGAGCTATGGACATGGCTTTCCAAAGATTACTGAATCAAATGGTGTTGATCTACTTGGATGACATCATAGTTTTCTCCAAGAATGCCAGTAAACACATGGACCACTTGAGGTTGATCTTTGAAAGATGAAAGGAGTATGGGATCTCATTAAATCCCAAGAAATGTGTGTTTTCTATACATAAAGGTAAGTTTTTGGGCCACATCATTTTAAAATAAGGGTTGTCTATTGACCCTAAAAGGGTAGATGTCATCTTAGCACTCTCTCTCCCCAAGCACAAGAAAGGATTTCAAAGCTTCCTTAGTAAAATAAACTTTGTAAGAAGGTTCATAATAGGTTTTTCAAGCTTGGTCAAGCCTATTACTACCATGTCAAAGAAGAGTCAAGTTTTTTCTTGGCTAAGAGAAGGAAAAGATACTTATGAAGCCATCAAATAGGCCATTTCCAAATCACCCTCACTTATAAATCCTAATTTCTGTAAGAATTTCATGCTATACACATTTGCTAATGTTGATAGCTTGTCAGCTATGTTGATACAAAAGAATGGCGAGGGAATGCAGAAACTAAATGCCTTTTTTAGTCAAGCACTATAAGGATATGAGTCGAGGTACACTTTAATAGAGAAGCATATACTTGCAGTAGTGAGTAGTATTAAAAAGTTGAGACCAATGCTCTCCAACAACAAGATTTATCTCATAGTAATCCATCCTAGAGTTAGGGATTTCCTCCTTAACAAAGATCTGAATAAAAAAAAAGTTGGTTGGGTCACCAAAATCATGGAGTTTGATGTGGAAATCAAGGTGACAAAGTTGGTTAGAGGTAGAGGTTTGTGTGAGTACATGGTGGAAGATCTCCAAAAAGATAAAGAAGTTTCCATGGTGATTCTAGACAACTCATAGGTAGAGGCACCTCTACTTCATAAGAGCTAGCTCCATGAAATGGCACATTTTTTACTAATAGGGGAATGTCCCCAAGGTCTAGAGAAGGAAAAAAAAGGTATTTCAGACTTAAATCCATACCTTATGCAATGGTTGATGGGTTTTTATTCAGAAAAGACCTCAATGGAGTGATCCTAATGTACATAGATGATGACCAAGTGATGAGGCTCTTAGAGAAATTTCATGATGGGCCTACAAGAGGCCATTTTTCTCCAAGGACTACAGTAGTAAAGATAATGAGGGTTAGTTATTACTAGCCTAACTTCTTCAAAGATGATTATTCATGGGTAATAAAGTGTCAAAAATGTGTCCTCTTTATGGTTAAGTAAAGATTAGCAGCTTTTCCTCTCAACCCAATTTAGGTAGAGCAACCATTCATGTAGTGGGGTTTGGATTTCATAGGAATGATTAACCTAATATCAAGTGTATGGCATAAAAGGTTGTGTACTATAACTAACTACTTGACCAAATGGGTGGAAGCCATTGTGTTGAAGGAAGCTAATGAAAGTGAAGTCCTAAACTTCTATGATAGAATTGTGACCAGGTTTGGTGTTTCATCTACTATCATTTCTGATAATGCATTGGCATTCCTTGGTATAAAAATAAGTGAATGGCCTCTCAAGATAGGAATCTACCTCAGCACCTCTTCCAATTATTATCCTCAAGTAAATGGACTAGCTGAGTCCACAAATAAGAATTTATTGAGAATCATCAAGAGAACTATGGAAGAGAATCATAGGACATGTCATACCAAATTAAAGATTGTCTTATGGGCTGACAAGGTGACTCCTAAATCTACCATTGGCAACTCTCCATATGTTTTAGTAAATGGAAGGGAGGACAAGTTTCCCATTTTTCTTGAGCTACCAACATTAGAACTATCCCATCGATTGGAGCTACTGGAAGATGAGCCCATGAATGTGATATTGGTAGAACTCATGGAGCTTGAAGAGAAAAGAGACCTTATAATGAAGACACTAGAGTCACATCAAGCTCAAATAAAGAAATCCTTTGACAAGAGAACCAAAACAAGGGACTTTAAATATGGGGATCTAGTCCTCAAATGGGATTCAAATAAGGCTAAGCTATACAACCATACCAATTTTGACATCTTATGGAGTGGCCCTTATTTGATCCATGGATGTAAATAACATAATGCTTTTAGCGTTCCCAACTAGATGGAGAGGTATTACAAATCACATTTAGTGAGATTCATCTAAATCCTTGTTATTAAAACAATTTGTAGCCATTGTATATATTATACATTTTGTATAGTTTTTCATGTTTTCTTCTAAGTACCTTGTGCACATCCTTTGTAGTTGTGTGTTTCCCTTCCCTAAGTGTCTTGGGCACATTTTTTTTGTTCTACTTGTTCTTTTTGCTTCAAGGTGAGTTTTTAGTTAGATTCAACCTTATCAAAGAAATAATTAACTCCATACCCAATGGACTATATAAGGCAACATGGTCTAAGTTCTCTTGCATCGACAAGCATGCAACCCTTGTGAGCTGCTAAATATGTTGGCTATTTTTGGCCTACATATATAAATCTTGCATGGTTCGATGAAGCAATGGATCAAAGACTTTTCAAGGTTTCTAAAAGACCATTTTAATAAATCTAAAGGGTTCTTTGCAAAAAATTTTGAAGGGACTTTTTCAAAATTCCAAAGGGTTCTTTCCTTTTAGAAAAGGTTCATTGCAAAAACTCCAAATGGCACTTCTCAAAAAAAGGGGTCACTTTCAAGAAGGCTGAAGGGTACCTTTCCTTTCAAAAATAGAATTTCAAGTGAAAAATAGGGCACTTGATAAGAAATCTGAAGGTCCATTTTCAAATAAAATTATTTGAGGCCAAAGAAAAGGAAAGAATTATTTTAGGAGAATTGTCCATGAAGATAAGTTATAAAAGAAAAGCCTAAAAGCATAATTTCTAAAACAAACAAAAGTCTAAAGGAATTAATGATAGGCTCACAAATGTCAAGTTTGATCTTTTGCAAGTAACCATTGCCTTTGGTCAAGTTTTTAAAAGGTTCATCAAGATTGTTGTGAGATTGACACTTGTCAAGATCTAGCAAGGAGATCAATGAATGAGAAAAGACCAAGTTTTCAAAAGGATCCTAGTGGGATTTTGATAGCTAATTAGTAGAAAAGGATGAGGATTTATCCTTTCAACTTTGATGATGTGGTCTAAAGCTCATAGTCATAACATGTAAAGTGGTCAAACTAAGATTAGATGCATCTAGGTGGATCAGTAGACATGCAAAGTGAAGAAGCATGCCAAGTTTTAAATGTAAAAGATCAAATCATTTACACTTGGTAGGAACATGCAGCTACCTATGACATGGATCTCTCAGCTTCAATCAAGGGAGAATTGAATATAGGAGGGGATCAAGGAGATTTGTGGTGATCTTGTATGGCTCATCTCATGGTTAAGGTAGTTATAAGGACATAGTGGTAGTTGTATCCATTTATGATGCCCTCTCCATCCTCTCATGCAATGTCCCCTCTTCTCTCATCCCTTTCTACTAATATATATATATATATATATATATATATATATATATATATATTAGTAGAAAGGGATGAGAGAAGAGGGGACATTGCATGAGAGGATGGAGAGGGCATCATAAATGGATACATGTATATGTGTGTGTGTGTGTGTGTGTGTGTGTGTGTGTGTGTGTAGATGTTTAAACCTTAAAAAGGATCCCTCAATTGGTGATAGAGTTACTCTATCAAAATTTCCTTATAACACTCTCTTGAAGAAATACAAGACAACTTTTTTTATTTTTTTAAGTCAAGTGTGCATTTTTGGTGTTTTTCTTATATAGAATGTATGTTTTTATCTCATCACCTATGATTTATCTACGCACATCACTTTAGTTTTCTTATTTTCTTATAGGTCATGTGATATGTTAGACTTTGGTGAATTTTGAAGCATTACAAGTTATAATGTCTCTCTTTCAGACCTATTCTTTCCTACCCTTCAAAGTGCACCTCCCTTTGACCTCCACACAACTATTCATACTTGTGGCTTTGAAATAGGATCAGCTAGACTATGTCTTGTTTAATTTCAGTAGTAGTCATTAAGGTTCCTAGTCTAAATTTTGGATCATTCTCTATTTAGTGCATCACCTCCCTTAGCTTAGATTTCCTTTTTGTGTTATCCTCCTATCCTTTTTCCTTAGTCAGTAGTAGATTTGAGCATGGGAAATAAGAGCTGAAGTGAAGCATCTGAGGAACTAGCCTCATAAAAAAGCCTAAAGGTTTAACCTCACTACAAGATACCCACAACATGAGGTTGTCCCAATGTTTTTAGCTAGGAGTGAGAGAGCCTGATAAACTCTCCCATAAAGGGTACAATTCTATGCTACAATAGGACCATTCATTAACCTTTTACCCCCATGATTAGTCCCTTTATAGTCTTGACTTGATGATGTAATGTAGTATCCTGGGAGGTCTTGGTGTAGTGTGAGGAGATGAGTAAATTCCTTGAGAAATGGATGATCTAATAATGGAAGTATAATACAAACCTCATAACCCTACCTTATTTCCTTTTCAAGCTTTTGAAACACTTTAAGCAAGTTTTATGGTGAATTTGGAGATTTTGAGGAAAAGGCCTAAAAATGGGTCTCAAACTATAAGTGGAGGATCCATCAAGTTTATAGAGTGTTTGAACATTCAAGGGAATGAAAGAGGTTTTCACAAAGTCTCAAAGATTTTAATGGGTCAAAAATGAGGTCTAGAGAAGATATTACATCCAAAACACCCAAAGAGCATTAGATGACTTAAGTGTCCTCAAAATAGAAATTTTAAGTGAAAAGGTAAATTTTTGAGGAATAAAATTTGGTTTTAACTTCCTCCCATATCCTTATGTTTTTTTACCTATTTAGACATGTTATAGTCCATTTCAAGTCATTTGGAGTGGAGGAGAGGAGTTTGGGAGCAAAAAGATGCAATTTGGAGCCTTTTAAAGATTTGGTTAAACATGTTTTTGGAGGTTTTACTTAATTAAAAGGATCAAAAATCATATTCAAGAATCCATGGTGTCCCTAATATCCTCTCATAGGCCTCTAAAATTAGATTCTAGCACAAAAACCAATAGGGGTAAGGAAAACCTATTGGTTGCAAACTAGGCATGAAACATGTTTTCTACCATTAATAGAGGTCTCAAAATTTCATAAGGTTTCCAAAAGTAATTAAATTTAATTTATATAATTTCAAATATTTCACAAGTTTTGTATTTCATATTTAGGATTCTGGTTCTTCATACTAAGGTAAAACCATTTTGGGCAGTCTTGGGTAGCTCTAGAAGAGCCTCAAGTTTTCACTCAATGCGATCAGGACAGAGAGTTGAGATATAATATTTTGGGAAGTTATAGGTAACCTAATTTCCTTACACTTTATGTAATTTGTATTCTATTTCATTTCCCCATATTTATCAATAATTTTTAAGAGTTCAAGGGTGTCTAGATGGCCTACTCATCCAGGCAAGGTCTAGGTTTTCTTATATTGCTTTACTTTAGAATTTAATGAGAAAGAATTGTTTTAGGGGAGTTTTTAAAGGTGAAATGGTACCTATTATAATTTGTTTCATCATCTAAATCCTCCTAGGAAAGTAATTATGGCATAAAACTTGTTATCCTTATGAATGGTCTATTTGATTAGTTTTGGAGCAAAACCTGGGTTAGAAGGCTAATGAACACTCCACCTCCTCATGCCACATCAAATTACTAAAGTTATATTTTATCATAAATCCTCAATAGTTCATCAAATCCTTTATGGTTCAAATGAGGACTAGTATTTCATGTAAAATCACTATCTACAATAGTCTTTGTCTTGTCTTAGAGTGAAAAGGGGTAATGAGTAGTTTCAAGAGGTTTATTTGAGTGGAATTCATGAGAACCAAGTGATGAGGTAATCATTATTTTAAAATTTCTAGTGAATATATATAAATAAAATAATATAAAGATTTCATTGATCAAGAAATAACTTTTAAATTCCCTTATTAACACATATTAAGGCTTCAGGTACCCTACAAGAGAATAACCACATTGAAATGAGGATGTTGGAACTAGTTTAACATCCTCCAATATTAGAAAGATCATTTTGAATTTTTTTTGGAGGTATAAGTTTGATCATAGGTTCATCCATTATGAATATGTTCAAATTATCACCTTCACTACCATGTGTCTTGCAATGTACACCTATAGGTCACTTATATAGAATATGGAGCAAGTGGAGGACATATGTTGAAACTTGTTTGGACCTTACTTAAGGTCTTAAGGTGATGAGGGTGACATAACATCAGTAGTGAAGCCATTGAGTGGAAAAAAAAAATTGAAACTTTGTTCCTACATTGATTAAGCAACTTTAGCTATCAGTTACCTTAAATTTTTTAAAATAGGGTTTCCATCCTTCTTCCAATCCTCTCATAGTGGAATATATGAGTTATTGTTAGTTATAAACATTTCCATTATGGAGTCTTATCGAAGGGAATAATATTTGACATAATAAGAGGTATATTTACACAAAAAATATGATGATGGAGGAACCTTAAATCATGTAATAATTTACTGTTGTTCCTCAATATTATCTACAAGTTTTTTATCCCCCAAATAGCCTTATGGTGATATAGAGCTTGATGAAAGTATAATTATGCATACAATTTATCTTTTGGGATTTTAATGGAACTATGGCTTAAATAATAATGAGATGAGTTAAAATTTGGGGTCTTAACCCATATCATAACCTACAGCCAGTTTTGATCTCCACCTACAGCCTTGATGGTAGATTGTTTTTGAGGAAACCTAGAGATCTCCAAATCCCTTACAGGAGGTTATTGAGTTTTTAAGTAGAAATAACCAAGATATAAACTCATGGGCACTTTTTTCATTGGAAGACCCCATAAGGCATCCTCAGACTTTGATCTTAATCTGTACAAGTCTTAACAAAGGTCAAACATAGTCATAGTAAAAAGAAATGGCTTATTTTATAAGGATAATGGTATGGTATAAAAGAGCTATTTCTTAAAGGTAATGATAAAAAATTAAGGATAATGGGTAAATATTAGGAATAAATAAAACCCCAAGATCAATCTTAAGTGGTATATCCATAATAATTCTGACCTACAGTAGAAGGGTTCTTAGGGTATACATCTTGATACATAAAGATTGATAAAGTGATGAAGTTCTATGATTCATGATGGCGTCTCATGAGAGTGAAGGGTTATTAATAACATGATGATAAAATGAGATAAAGCCATGACATGTTCCAAACACCTAGTTATTAGTAAATACTACATCTAAAAAGAACCTATAGCCACCCTAATGAGCCTATCCTTGGCATGAGAAGAAGGTTGAAGAGAAGAACATGTTCATGGGGATATAAGGTGTCTCTTGGGAAATACAAAGTGTTGGTGATGAAAAATAGTCTCTTCACATATAAGTATGAGACTTTAACCCCCCTCAAAATGGCCTAATACAAAGGCATAGACATACAACCATACTTGAAATAGTGATATAGTCAAATACATGGGTATGAGCTCTTGGAGACCTTCATGGATGATAATCTTTGGTGAGGTTTTGAGTTTGTAAAATATGTTTTTATAATAAAATGATACTTATGGACCTCATATACCTATTGATCCCTTTTTCAAACTCTCCAAATCAACTCAAGGTCGGTCATAGCCTAATGCATACCTACAACCACCTTTTGGGTTATACAGTGAATTAGATTTAAAAATTGATTTAAGTTTGTTTTACAAGAGGGTAGAAGTCATTAACAATTTTTTACCAAGATGATATAATTATAATATTTAAAACTAATAAATTAATTGGTTTTCACCTATAGGAGGACTATTTTCAAGTTTTGGAGATGGTCATTAAAGGCAGGCATATCTCCAATGCAGGGGTTTCAAGCAAAAAGAAGAGAGATTCATGGTATGAAGGTTTTATGGTAATATGTCCTAATAGAATAAATTCAATATTTGACTTAAGAGAATTTAAAAACATGAACACAGTCAAATTGACCTAACCACTAGTTTGACATAGTGAGTACCCCATTTTTCACATAAACCACATCTTGTTTATAAATTCCAAGGCAAGAATAGATGCAAGAGTATGAGATGTTGTAGGGGTATTGAGTTGTTTCAATCCCATTATGGTTCAAAAAAATATCAAGGTTCTAGGAGTGACCATTATGAAGTGTTTGTAATCTTAGAAAGTACATAGCCCCATTTTTCATGTGTTTAAAGCAATGTTTTTTGATTGTGTAACCCTGCCCCTTGCATATTTTCACTAATAAAATGAGTTCTTGACTTATCCTTGGAATTATTAAGTTCATTGTTTGTTTATTGAAGGTATTTATACCTTTTCCTTGATTTTTTATCTTTCTATTTAGTACCAAATATAATGTAGACTTGTAGCAATCAAACTTCTTTGCATAGTCAAGTGAGTTCATTGTTAGAAACATGGAAAAGTAGAGGTAATGAGTTGTTTGGGTGATTTGAGGAGTTTTTTGGAGTTTATAAAGAGGTATAGGAACCTTCACAGAGTAGGAAAAGACCCTACATAGGTCACAAACAAATTATCTTCCCTTTCAGGTCTATGCAAGGGAAGGAAACCCTAGATTAGGGTTTTGATAAAAACAAATTACCTTTTTTAGGTGTTTGAATTATTCAACCAACCTATAAATTTTTAATATTGTTAATTCCAAGGTGATTTAATAGACTAAAGTGGTTTTAGGTCTATATGGCATTATACAAAGTGTTTGTAGCTGACTATGTTGTAGTTAGGCTTGGATACCTAATGCAATGCAAGGGGCTAATGAAAAGGTGATGATGCCCAAGGAATTGAGAAATGAAACTTTGGAATGAGTTTTACGGTGGAAAATGGTTCCATAAATATGATTGGTTTGTATGGAGGCTCTATGGTTTGGTCAAACCAAGGAGTTTTGTCCATAAAGAGGCTTAATTAGTAAGACCATTACGAGAGACAATGTACTTGTTGTAGACACTGAAAAAGTGTCTAATCCTTGGTCCTTTCTCCCTCCTAGTCCTCCTTGGTCCCTAACCCACCTAAGTCTTATTAATTGGAAATAAACATCTATTTTTAATTAAATAAGGCCCCTTTAACCCCTCCCTCCTTTGACACCTCGCCTAGGACACCTCGCCTAGACACCTCACCTTAGACTAAGTCTTTCCCTATGACTCACTCAAGATCTCTCCCTAATTCTTCTAACCTCCTAACAAACTCCCGTGCGTATTTAGCACAACCCTCGGCATTCTCCAACGCATAAGAACACTTGGCGGATAAAAAACGGGCTTGGTGGCTTGTTCTGCCCGTTTTAACCCCGCCGACGTCGGCCACCTAACGGCCGACGCCGGCAGAATCGCCGACGTCGGTTATACTTAACTGACTTCTCTTCCTCTTTTCGGGTAATCACAATCAAAATCAGGCATTTTTGAATCACAATCGGGTGATCTAACAGGGGAATCTCTCTCTTCCGGCGAAACAAAGCTCTGGTGCTCTTGCTTTTTGGTGTTCTGGCATCTTGTTTTCTTGCAGGAATCAGCATACTTGACAACTTCTCTCAAGCACTGAGATCTTGTATCCAACGTTTTGTACCAGAACTGCATGCTATCTTCATCAACTATTCAACACAGCTAAGTATTTGTGCTGTCTTTATTTCTACATCATTTTATTTATATCAAATACTCTGTCTTCTGTCTATTCCAATATCCTTCACCAAAATCTTCTCTATTCCTCCCGGAGACGCTGAAAAGCTCTCTCTCCTGTCCATTTGCCTTTCTCCGCCTTTCGCCTCTGTCACTTACCCAGTTTATTTCCAGACAATATTCTCTGTCCCTTAGACCTCAAACAGACCCTCACAGACCCCGGACCCCCAGATAAGACCATAGACTATCCTATAGCCCTGAAACCCAAACCTGTAACCAAGCTCTTGACTATTACCCCGACCGATGCCGGTCACTTCCCCAACCGACGTCGACAACCTTCTGATCGATGACGGCAATACCACCGACGTCGGCGACTGTGTTTACCAGATTGTAGCTTATCAGGTACGCATTTGTTTTTAGTCTTTTCTTTTCACATCTTTCATTATTTTTCTTTTCTGTCTTTATCATATTCTATCTTAAACAGTGGATTGTCATCCTTGAAGAAGCCTTAGAGCTTCAAGGACCAAGATTTTGCTTGGCAATCTACTCTCTTATCGACTAACATTCTTTGTGTTTTTAGTGTTTATCTCTTTCAGGTGTTATTCCTTCACAGCCAAAGAGGAGTATTCACAGCGTCTAGATTTACGGTGCGCAGTCTTTATCCAGGTACTTCACAAGCCTTGTCCATTACTTCTTTAGTTTCTTCTTTCTCTTAAATCTGAAAAAGCAAAATTTTGAATAGAAACATTCTGGCACGCCCGGTGGGACCCCTTTAGGGCCTTCCGTGGGTTCCCTTTCTTCTGTATTCATTTAGTTGCATTAGGCTTCTTAAACTTCACATCTCCTTCTTTTCTAAAAAAAAAATCATAAGCAGGAAATTAAAAAGAATTCTTTCTTACGTTTTCTTGCATTTTCTAGACTAGAAAGAAAAGTCATTCTCTTCAAACCCTTTCTCCAATTGTTTTCATTCCAATATCATATTTCGATTTGGGACTTTAAAACTTGTTGCATTTCATTTCTTGCTTTCTTGCATCTTTTTAGTCCACATCTAGTAACTTAAACGCATATTGAATAAACCGTAGATCACATGATGTTACACTACCAGACCACAAGCACTCAATAAAACATCAAAACACACTTGAGACAAGGCCCGTCTGGGATTTCATCACCCAGCGGACAACCTTACCCCTACCCGGCAATCCTACTTGGATTTCACCACCAAGAGGAAAGCCAACTCTGTTCTCTGGCAGAGTATAAACTATAGTGAAAGTATCTATTGGCTAAGCGAAACCAGCTAACCACTAGAATCGTGAAGTGAGGGGAGCTTGCTCCTTAGCACCAGGCCTGTACGGAAGCTAACACAGATTTTTGAGCACCTTAACTACCTGAAACCATCTTTAGATTGCCTATTCTAGGACCCTTCTTATAGCCAACCTCCTCAAACATCTTGTTAAGGCATAAGCCATACGATCCTAATAATTTTTTTTTTTTAGGGATTTAACACTAGGCTCTGTCTGTCACCATCATCTATTCTATTTTTTATCTGTCTTTTTGAGCTGGTAAGGACGTTTTCCTCATTTCCAAAAACTTTTTTTCTGAGTTTTTGGAAAACACAGTAACCGACATCGGTCCTGTAATCGACGTCGGCAACTTCTATTAACCGACATCAGTCATCTGACCGGCATCGGCAGTCCTCTTAACCGACATCAGTTTTTCTACCGACGTCGGTCTCTGTCATTTTTCTTTTTCCCAAAAAAAATAGCAAGCATAAAATCCAACTTTCTGCCTGTCTAATCATCCATTCTGGTTTTCTGAGACTGACAGGACACAGTTTTCTGAAACCTGCCTCTTTCCAGCCTTGAATGGTTTTGACACGCAGTCAAACCAAGGCCCTTCTTGACCACGCTAGTCAACAACCGCTTCCTCCTTCACCACCTACAACCAGTGCAATAATGGAGTTCAACTCGGAAATTGAAAGAACTCCCATTCGCCCAACCCCGCCTCAAACTCTTATCGTCCCAGAAGGGGACCAAGACTTTGCACGATTTTTAGACCTTAACGTTAAAGCTTTGCAACATTATCTCGCCAATAGCCAAACGCGAGACTCCCTAGGCAACCCAATTTATGGGATGCCGACTTCTTTAATCACATCAACCGCCCCTACCATTCAACCATTAGACAACACCTCCACTAATAACCCAACCGTATCTTACCTTCAGAACATAACTTCTCCTTCTAAACCTACCTCCATGGGGGTTCTGATACTCCCTCAACCTCAAGTCACCCAACCAAACCCCACACCTTTCCAAAACCTTCTAGTCTCTATTCCCCCTACTCTTGCACCAATAAATACAAGAGTAACCATTTACCCATCAACAAGCGTAGCCACGCCTCAACCATCCTTGACGGCTCCTATCCAACTTGTGCCAACCAACCCCATGACACAAGTGCCATTGGCCCCAACTTTTGCTCCCATAACCACTTATCCATATGTCGCGTCTATGCAACCATCCACATCATACACCCCTCCCAACATCTTTCAAGCGCCTTATAATCTAGGGGGCGCTCCACCCACGAATCCGTCAGCAGACATTATCAAAATGCTGATGGATAAAATGTCTAGTTTAGAGACATCCGTTTTCAGCTCACGCAATGCTCTATCATACAAGCAAATTTGCAATGAGCCTATTCATCCGTCTGTTCTGATTCGACCATACCCCAGCCAGTGGGAGCTTCCCAAATTTTCACGCTTTCAAAGCAAGGAAGACCCACAGCAACATTTACGGGCATTTAGACATGCCTGCTATCTTATCGCCCATGACGACGCATTACTATTGCGTACATTTCCTATGTCCCTTTCTGGTGTTGCACTCGACTGGTATAGCTCCATTGCCACCCATTCCCTCTTTTCATTTACACAATTAGCCCAGCTTTTTCTTGACCATTTCTCCATTAATATCACTAAAAAGGTTTCAATCACAGACCTTTACACCATCCGTCAATTTGAGGACGAATCAGTAGCTGATTTCGTTGCTCGTTGGAGAGGCCTTATCAACCAACTCTCCTTTTCCTTACCACAAACTGAGCTCATTGAACTCTTCGTCCGAGCTTGTGCCAAACACATTTCTTCTACTTTGAGGGTTCAAACCTTCCGTACTTTTGACGAAGCCTTCACGATGGCCCGTAAACTTGAATTACGTGCCATCGAGGAGAACAAAATCAAATTACGGAGCAAGAACCCCAATTCCAAGACTAATGACTCTTCTTCATCTAAACCTTCATCGTCAAATTCTAAGTCTAAAGCTGCAGCTAACGCTGTGGCCGTTAAACCCTCATCTTCCTCATCTAATCAAGCCGAACCCTCCACATCTCAAAGCGCCACCCGTCAATTCTAGCAAAGATATGTGCAAAGACAATATACTCATCTTGGAGAATCTTACGCATCTATACTAGAAAAACTTGTCAAACAGGGGATTATCAACCTCCCCCAAATTTGACCACCACCTCAATTCGATCCCTCACGTGCCATCCCTGCGTGGTACAGGGAAACTGACTTCTGCAATTTCCATCGTGTCAAGGGACATGACACAGGAAACTGTAAAACATTCAAAAACATAGTCCAGGATATGCTTGAAAAGGGGGAGCTCATTCTCGATAATCCTAATGCACCTCCAAACTAGGGCATCAACATATTCAAACAGCCATTCCCCAATCATCCACCAACCCAAAACAATAATGTCCAGACCTTAATTGACAACACGCATGAACATGATATTCGAACTGTCAATACGGTCTCACCTATCATCTCCAACCAACCTCAAGAGGTTAACTCATCTACCAGTCCATCACGTATGGACGAACCTCTTTCCCCGGTCAATTCTCCATCAACCCCTCTCATCCTAGAGGATGCCTTAACTTTACCAGCGCAACCAATCTCACCATCCTCTTTTCTTCTTCCTATGGAGGACCTGACCTTACCTACTCCTCGTCCACAAGTGGAAGGCACCATAATTCCTGTCCTTTACCCACTTGAGGAGTCACACTCTCCAGTTCCTTCTCCACCAAGAGAAGAACCTGATTCGCCATCTTCTTCAACCAACAACAATCCAGTGATAACTCCCATACACTTTGGGTCTAACATTGCTGCCACACCTAGCACATCTTCTCTAGAATCCCAACTTCATCTAACGTCCTCCCAACCATTTTCTCGACTAGCAGAGAAATTAGAACTTCTCCCTTCAAGGAAAGTGGAGCATCGGGGATTGTGGGAACATCTTAAAGTTCTTCAACATTCTCGTGCCACTTCATCTCACGCTGCCAATCCTCCTAAGGCAGAATCGCCCAAGACTCCAAACAAAGACCAAACCGCTGCTTCCAAATCTACATCTACCCAACCCAAACCAATCAAGCCATTTGGCATTCGCCCTCTCTCTGCCCTCACTCACCCATAAGTGAAGGTGGACTTGAACCAAACCTTGCCCAAAAATAATCTTCCAACCAAATCCAAGAAAACTTCCAAACCACAAAGGCGAACCCCTCCTCCACCGTCAACTTTGCCTTCCATCTTAGGTCCTCATCCTTCTACTTTACTTGGCATACTTCCTACTCCATCTCTTAACCAATACAAATCACCTCCCTTACTTCCTTCACCAATCACAAGTCAACCTCTCAAAAGTTTGGCACCTCTCATAAAGAAAGTGCCGTCTTCCCCTATCACCGCACCACCAACCCAAAAGGTGGTACGAAAACCTTCTTCGACATCCCCTAAGCAGAAGTCACCAGCACGTCATGTATCAACAAGCGTGGACCCCTTAGAAGGATCATACGCTTTAATATTACGTCAACTTTTGCAAACCTCTAGCATTACCCTTCCTCCCATCAAGCCATTCCAACCTCTCGAGTCAAAACCATCTTGGTTCGATGATACAAAGATTTGTTTATATCATCGCACACCAGGACATGATACTGAGACCTGCTGTGCCCTCAAGGCCGTCGTTCGCCACTTTATGGAGAAAGACACCCTTCTACTTGAGGACACTCTCGACCAACCCTCGTCACCTTCTCATCCAGCCTCATCAACCGCATCAACATCTATCCAACAGACCATAACCCCTTCTTCACCAACTATCTTCGAAATCAATGCCATTCGTGTAACCACTAGGTCACAGAAGGATAAAGCGAAAGAAAAAGCCGCTATCCCTTGGACCTATCCTTTCGTCCAAGCACCTCAACCACCAAAACCCAAGATTTCTATCTTAGGTGCGTCCCAACCTACTTCTTCACAAGCAATTACAGAATCCATGATAAAACAACTTCACCAAACGCCTGTGAAGATGACCCTCTATGACCTTATTCAAAGCTCCCCCCAACATCGCCAGGCTTTAATCAAAGCCCTACAGGCAGCTGAGGTTCAACCTGAAGACCCTCAACCACTTGCTGCCTTAGTCCATTCTTTATCCCCCATCGCATCCATCACTTTCAATAATTCTGAGATTCCTACCTCTACCGAGGAAGATCAGGATGCCGCCCTTTTCATCACAGCCTACGTTGATCGAACTCGTATTAAACGAGTTATGATTGACGGGGGCGCTAGCATCAATATCATTTCCTCCCATGCCTTTGACCAATTGGCCCTTCCAAAGAATTGCATATCAAACACTGATGCAATCCTTAGATCATTTAATGACACAACTGCTAACACCATCGGCATTGTTGTCCTTCACATCTGCGTTGGGCCATGCACAATCCCGGAGCTCTTCTACATCATCGAAGGAGAGTTCCAATACAACATCCTCTTAGGGCGACCTTAGATCCATGCCATGGCTTGCGTCCCTTCAACCCTCCACCATTGTGTCAAATTTGAACATGACAAACAAATCCATATCATTCCCACCGATCCATCTCCATTTAAAACCTGTAACATGACCTATAGCCCAAATGACGTTCTTATACCACTCAAATCATCAACCCGAACTTCATCCCCATCTGCAGAAGCATCAACTAGTACGCAAACAGTGGTTGCCACCACATCTTCTTCTCAATTACCAACCAAGGACCCTATGGACGACATCTTTCAAAGACTTTCACTAGGAGAATATTGTCTCCTTACTCTAGATATGTTCCAAACTCCTCAAGAGTATGGACAACTTCATCAACACCCAAACTATGACTGTCGGATCAGGATGGTCATTCCTTATGGTCCTCCTAGCCTTCGCACCAATCTCGTCTATGGGGGGCTTGATCAAGCCCCTACTAAATCAAATCCTTCTTCCTCGCCTCAAACCTTCACATCCGATTTTTCTTTTCTTAGCAACCCCACCTTCGCACATACCTATCTTTATAAGTGTGCATGGAAGGGTTTTGGCTTTGGACGTTACGAACAAGGTTCTCATCAGCCTATCGAAACACCCAATGACGATAATGCAAATAAACGGTATGGACTGGGTTTCTAAGAACCCACTGAGGCCTCCACAAACCTCTCCCCTGAACTAGACATTGACCAATTTCTTCTAGACTCACCAATTCTTCCTTCCTCACCTACGGAGTCGGTGGTTTCCATCCCTCCTAGTTTTTTTTTGCATAAACACCATCCGCTTGGAACCTCTAACCTATCAACTCAACGGGGTTCCCAAATCTCTTCCTCTCATTTATCCTAGCATGATAGACGATGATTCATCAACCATCAACACAATCCACTACGTAGACGACGACGCCATTCTTACATATATGGGTGCTGACGATTCTTTCATTTAGCGCTCTCTTCCTTCTAAAACACAAGTTATGTTAAATGAATCGACCATTAACATTAACCTTCCATCCTCTGATGTTCCTCATGTCTTAAAGATCGGTCAATCTTTAGACACTCAGGAGCAGCTTGACTATACCCAGTTCCTTTCTGACCATAGCAAGGCCTTTGCCTGGACTTATAGCGATATGCCTGGCATTGACCCCACCATCGCTACCCATAACATCATCACAAATTCAGAGGCTAAGCCTGTTAGGCAAAAGCTTTGCAAAATGCATCCTCATGTTGCACTTCTTGTAAAAGAAGAGCTTCAGTGTCTTCTTTCAGTCTCTTTCATCTAACCCATCGATTATCCACAATGGGTTTCTAACATCGTTCCTGTGACCAAAGCAACTGGGGGGATCCGAATCTGTACGGACTATCGTGACCTCAACTTGGCTTGTCCCAAGGATGACTTTCCTCTTCCAAACATTGACCAACTTGTTGATCTCACGGCCGGTCATGAGATGTTATCTCTCATGGACGGGTTTTCAGGATATAATCAAATCCTGGTTGCACCAGAAGATTAGCACAAGACCACTTTCATTACCCCATGGGGGACTTTCTACTATTGGGTCATGCCTTTCAGCTTAAAGAATGCAGGCGCCACTTATCAGCGTGCTATGACCTATATCTTTCATGATCTCCTCCATAAAATCATGGAAGACTATGTGGATGACCTATTAGGCAAGTCCAAACTTCGTCGTGACCATCTGACTATTCTCAAAATCATCTTCTCTCGACTTCTTCAATACAATGTTCGCCTTAACCCCAAGAAATGTGTTTTTGGGGTCCTCTCTGGTAAGCTTCTAGGCTTCATTGTTTCCTTCCGTGGCATCGAGATAGATCCCGCCAAGATCCGCGCTATCCTCAAAATGCCACCCCCATCTAATCTCAAGCAGCTTCGCAGTTTGCAAGGGAAACTCCAGTCCATTCGACGTTTTATCTCGCAACTTTCTGATCGCTGCCATCCTTTTCATCATCTTCTTAAAAAGGACATCTCTTTTACATGGGATAAGGATTGTCAAGAGGCTTTTGAAGCCCTTAAACGCTATTTGATCTCTCCACCTGTCCTCATTCCACCTCAAGATGATAAACCCTTTTACCTTTATATCTCTACAACCAATCATTCGTTAGGTGCCATGATCGCGCATCGAGACGAGCAACACCGCGAGCAAGCAGTTTACTACATCAGTCGAACATTAGTCGACTATGAAACTCGGTACACCCATACCGAGAAACTTTGTTTGGCGTTAGTCTTTGCTGCTACTAAGCTCTGCCATTATCTTCTTAACCACAAAACCTTCGTCATCACTCACACTGACCCTCTCAAGTATATGCACTCCAAGCCTTATCAGAATCAACGTATGGCTCGGTGGCTCATGTTGCTTGCTGAGCTCGACCTCGAATTTGTCCAACAAAAATCTATAAAGGGGCAAGCAATCACTGATCAACTAGCCGATGCCCCACTTCCCGACAATCAACCTTCTCACTGTGAGTTTCCTGACGAGTCCATTGCCACTCTTTCCACCGATGATGCCACCTATCAAATGACCATGTTCTTCGATGGCTCTAAATGTCAACTTGGTGGAGGTGCCGGGGTCATTCTCATCCCTCTCGAAGGGGAGCCCATGCCTCTATCTTTTAAACTCGACTTTGAATGTACCAATAATATGGCTGAATACGAAGCCTTAATTTTGGGACTTCAGACCGCCCTTTCTTTAGACATCAAGACCATCAACATCTTCGGCGACTCGCAGCTCGTCGTCAATCAGGTTAACGGTTCATACCTCTGCAAAAATGAAATTTTACAAAGGTACAAAAACTGTGTTGACATTCTCCTTGCATCTTTTGACCATCACTTGTTGCAGACTGTTCCTCGATCGACGAATAAGTTTGCTGACACCATGGCTTCACTTGCCTCTCATATTCCTTCATCATCATCCTCATCAAGAATTTATGTCATGGTACATCGTGTGCCATTGCCTTCATACATTTCCATTGACATCAATCTCCTCCACACCGTAGACTATAGTTCACAAGATGTTTGGTATAAACAACTTGAGGACTACTTGACTCATTCTCTCATTCCTCCCAACCTCTCTAGCAATGCGCGGCGAGCTTTCATCAAACGCACCGTTTGCTATACCATGCTAGGCGGTCTTCTTTATAGGCGAGGTTTTGACGGCCTCCTTCTCCGTTGTCTCACCTCCACTGAAGCCTCTCATGCCATTAAACAAGCCCATGATGGGATTTGTGGTGGACACTTCAGTGGAAATTCGGTGGCCAAACGCATCCTTCGCCTGGGCTATTATTGGCCCACTCTTCATCAAGACTGTAGCGATTATGTTCGGTGATGCGTCAAGTGCCAGCAGCACGCTAACTTGTTTCATCTCCCTAGCCACGCCTTACAAGTTGCTCAGGATTTTTGGCCTTTTTCACAATGGGGTTTAGATCTCATTGGTGAGATTAATCCTCATTCATCTCTTCATCATCAGTCCATCATTACCGCCACTGAGTATTTCACTAAGTGGGTGGAAGCTATTCCTCTTGTCTCTACAAAAGCCGACAAGATTGTCGACTTCATCAATAACCACATCATCTGTCACTTCGGTGTCCCTCATAAAATCATCACCGACAACGGCAAGTCCTTCAAAAACAAAACTGTCCAAAAGCTATGCGATTCATTTGGCATCAAGCTCAGTTTCTCTTCGCCTTACTACCCACAAGCAAATGGGCAGGCAGAGGCTTCCAACAAAATTTTAACTAAAATTCTCATGAAGGTGGTCAACGACACTGGAAGGGACTAGCATATTCAAATTCCCTTTGCTTTGTGGGCTTATCGCACTAGCATCCGAACCTCTATGGGTGCTACCCCTTTTTCTCTAGTGTATGGATCAGAGGTTGTCCTACCTCTCGAAGTACAGATCTCGTCTCTTCGCATTTCTCTACGTGACATTCTTTCTAATGATGACTTTCATCAAGATCGTTTAGCTCAATTAGAGTTACTTGATGAGCATCGTCTTGCTGCCCTTAATCATCTCCATGTCTATCAAAGTCGAATCAGACGACCCTATAACAAAAATCTGAGAGAATGAGATTTTAATATCAGAGACCTCGTCCTCAAAGAGAATCAACATGTGACTAATATGGAACGAAGTAAGCGAGGCAAATTTGATCCTAATTGGCTCGGACCTTACATTATCACACACAAGTACGGATCAGGGACTTATCCTTTGTCTTCTCTTGAAGGCCGACCAGAACCTGAACCCCTTAATGCGTTGCATCTACGACCATTTTATTGCTAGTTGAGTACTCGTTTACTTAACATTTAACTTGAGCTCGTCCCTTGAGCAATCCCTCATCCAGCTAATCCTATTATTTTTCAACCCTACTTCTTTTAATAAATCCTCTAAAACCCTTTTATATAGTATGGATACTTTGTCCTAATAAAAGGGAGCCCCTTGAACTTTTATAAGTCTTGTCCATGACTCAAATTTCTATCAACAATCAATCAAGATGTCAAAATAACCAAGGTCACAAAAATCAAATTAAAAAGCAGACTGCTCCCTTAAAGGACAGCTGTACTATCATTGCTGTAATTAATAGACTGCTCCCTCGAAGGACAACTATTCAAAAGCCCTCTTATTAAGCAAAGATCTAGACCACTCCCTTGAAGGATGGCTATCACTAAATCTGGCAATAAACAGCACTATCTTAGAAGCTTCTCGCATCGATCAGCTTCATAACTGACCATCAAGCACAATGACATCACTATACAGGCTTCCCGTATTGATCAGCCTCAAAAAAAAAAAAAAAAAAGGGTCATGGACTTGGCTTATGTTGTCTCAGGGTCTCCTATAAAAGGGGCGAAGTTATCTCTACTCTTAAAATGGGTTGTCCTATCCTCCTTTCCTATAACCTGCTCAAGGGACTTCGAGCTCACTTTAGTGTCAAAGTGATTCGATCACCACTCTAGCATAACTTATGGTCAACGACGCAACGCATAATGGGGTTCTGGGTTCTAATAACCCCTATCTATACTGACTTTTTGGTCCTTGTCAATGAAAGAGCAAATATGCCTTTCACTTCTCTTTTTACACTTTAGTCACATTCAACCAAACCTTTTTCAAAACCATGACTATGACCATAACCTTGACCTTGACTAAACCATCACCCACTTTGACTCTTCCTCCCTTTTGGGAGAACTACATAGGCCTGAGGCCCCTAACAATAGGGGCTATGTAGGCAGCACTCAGTTGACATGGGGTCTTCTGGGGTTAGCTCGGCCACTTTCTTCATCACTTTCTTCAATCTTCTTCTTTCATCACCTGTCAATCACATCACAGTCAATAAATATATTCACATAATCATTTATATACTCTCATTTTCATAAGTCATTAGTCATAAATTTCATCCATCATAACTCATTAAAACATTTGCATAATCCACAAGTTAAACATCACATCTATCACATCTTTCATCATCTAGTCTAAAGTCATCATATAACCATTTCATAAACATTGTCATCATCACATACTCATTTATATCAATATCATCATTAACATCATCATTACATTAATCATTAAGCATCATCATAACATAATCATCATCACCATAAATATCACATCAAAACATAAAACACTTGAAACCTATGACAAATACTGCATTTTCATAACACATCCATAAGTCAAAATCTCATCATATATATCGAAAATAAGTTTTATACAAAAAGACACAACCAGTGTCTGTCTCTCTCTCATCATACATCTCTCGTCTTCGGCTCGCAGGCCGGTATATACATCAAAAAAATAAAAATAATGCAACTCTGGGGCTGCCCTCAAGGTTGTGGCTGTGGTGGCGGTGGTGGTGGTCGAGAAGAGGCTGTATCTCCTCCTCCCTCTGATCTCTGCCGTCTACGTGACCCTGAAGCCATCGCTCGTGACATAGATCTCTGTCTACTCTACTCCGCCCTCATCTCTGAGTATCGCTGTATATGAGGGATCCCCTTGATGGCCCTCTCATAATACGCGATCTTGTCCAGCGCATCATTGTATCTAACCATAGATACAGTCTGCGGTGGACCCATCTGCCCTGCACCTGTGGCCTGTCCTAATCTCTGAGGCTGTGGCTCACCTAGGTGCACTGACACTGATGGTCCTACCCCCTGTGAAAATACTGGCTGCTGAGATGGTTGCTGCCATGGGCCCTGCCCTCCAAAACTCTGCCCTACACCTGCCTGTCCCTGAGCTGTGGCTAGCTGTCCCTGTAACAGAGTGACCTATGCTGTCAATGCTGCCACCTGCCCTGTCATCTCTCCCAACTGCCCTGTGACTCCTGCTAGCTGTCTCTACAAAACTGAGACCTGGGCCTGAGTCGTGTCTCTCTCCTCCCATGCCGTGTCTCTCTCCTCGTGGGCTGTATCCCGCTCCCTGGTGATGGCCTGTAAATCCGGCTGGGGACCCACCTGTATACCTCTGTACTAACCTGCCCACCATGCCGTGAAGGCCTCTGTACACCCTGGGTCGACTATCCCAGGTCCTGTCGGCAACTCCTCAAAATCAGGCTCCTCTGTCTCCTCTGGAAGTGGGAGCGGTGCCTCTATGTCATCCCGTCTGTACTATGGGAAGGCGGGAGGCACATCCTGTCGCAGCCCGTACTGGCACCGCACTCTCTCTGCGGGGATCCTCTTGAGCTCACCAGCTCGTCTGCCTCTAACCCATCTCTGGCTCTGAGCTCCAACCAGCTGCTCTCCCTGGTCTCTGAATGCTGGATAGACCAAATATGGTCTCCAAATAATGTCTGCCGGGATCAAACCCTCCAGCACTCCTCTATAGTGGTCGATGTCCCTGACCACTCCGTCCACCCGTGTCTGCGCCATCATCTCCCTCCATCATCTGAATCCGACTCTAAAGCTGGCCTGAATCGCCACTGGGAGGCCAAGAGGTCACGTAACCACTATGTGCTCGTAAGCCCAGCAATGTAGCAGGTGGCCCACACATAGGCTGTATCGCCACCGCCGACTGATACCCCACAGCTCTCTATACACCTGGGCCAAAAATACTGGTGCCCAGGTGAACACTGTCCTCTGCTCTATCATCTCTAACAAAACTCCGGTCATAGCAACCGGAAATCTACCGCCCTCTGCATCCGGCAATGCATATACTATAATGCCAATCATCATAAGGATCGCTAGCCGATGGGCCTCCTCATCCACCACGTATAATGGCTCATAAGCAAAGCTCGCTGAGTGGTAGCTCGTCTCCGCGGCATGCTCTCCAAATAGTGTCACCATGTGAATGTCATGCACCTCTCTCGAGCACGCATACAAATCTACTCCATGCACCGGTAACCGCAAAATCCGGTAGACGTCCTCAACCGTGACCGTCATCTCACCCGTAGGCAGGTGGAAGGTGTTGGTGGCATGGTCCCACTACTCGATCAAAGCCACCATGAGGCTCACATCGCTCGCCACCCTGTAGTAACGTCTCAGCCCGCCTAATCTGACTGCGCTCATCTGCGCCCACTCCTCGACAGAAATGCCTCCACGCATCCGCGTCAGCAAAGTCGAGAGGTGATCCCGCAGCATCAAAGTCTGTCTAGCCTGTACCTACCCAAAGCAATCTCATGTTAACATTATTCCTACTTTTCCTATTTTACCAACCTATTTGATCATCAATGCCTACCCTGATACCCGAGAAGCCCTTGGTGTAGTCTTGACCTTTCGACTTGACCATTTTCCAGAACCATTTCTGACCAGGCAGCCACCGACATCAGTTAGCGTGCCGGCGATGGCACTCACCTAACCGACGTCGGTCACTTCATGGCCGACATCGGTAGGTTAGTGACCGACGTCGGTCGCTAGTCGGCCGATGCCGACGGAATCGCCGATGTCGGCGACTAGTTCGACCATAGGGCTGAACGGGGCGAGCCCTAAAAATTAGGGCTTCCCCATTTTACCTCCCCCAACACTCCTAAACCCTCCCAAATCACTCCTAAGCTCTCCTAGACAACCTACCCACCTTCCTAGCTACCCTCCCCCTCGATTTCTACTTCAAATAACAACAATTTTAAAAACTAAATTCAAAATAAAAATCAATCACAATAAGGGTTCAGGGCCCTCCTACCTCATCCTGTCGATGCCGGTGTGGTGGCACGATGGGTACCGCTAATGGTGGACCTCCAGCAGGCCCTCTACTCCCCTCTGCCATCTCTTTTGCCCCAATGGCTCTACATGCTCTTGCTGACTCAAATGCGTCCTTGTAGCATCCAATCAACTTCTTCTCTCCCCCAATGTCTCTTTGCCACCTCGCACAGCACCTCAGTCAACTCTGGGTCACTATCACTCAACCAATTCCAGAGCTCTTTTTTTTTCTTTCAATCAAATAGCAAATGACTTTTGGTGGGCCGCCAATCCGGTTTTGTCAGATTTGGCAGGCCGCCGACGTCGGCGTCGACGTGCCCTAGGTTGCCGACGTCGGCCGATATTCGTCGACGTCGATCTCTTTGGACACCGACATCGGTTATATAGCCGACGTCGGTGGCCTTCAACCTTTTATCTCTATTTCGAACACCCACAACCATGGCCCTAATCAAGTTAAGCCCTTCAAACCATGTCATTTTGGCCCCTTGGGGCACTTTTGAGATTACTTTTTGCATCTATCGATCGACCACCAGACATTAGAGATCATGCCCATCTCTTAAACCGCGCTTACTTCCAAAGCATTTGCCTTGGTTGTTTTTGCATGTATGCTTTTCCACGACTGGTTAGCAAATTTGTTCACAGACTATATTTTTGGACCCTCATAAGTATAGGTTCACACGCTAGTTGATCCACACTACTTGTGACTTTTTCGTGTTTTCAAGAGCACTTCCTAAGCCCGAGATACCTAGAACACGACGACCATTTGGAGCTTCAGCCTCGATTGAATAACCTGATCAGCTACGACTCATGCTAGGGCCCAGTTATTTCACTTTTGGCACTCCTCGACCCTTGACCTGCGATAATTGACCCGACCATCTCGTGCAGTGGCATGCGCGCAATCATGACTTTTGCTGTGTTTTCACTCACTCTTCACCCTTCTCATCCACTCTTTGTCAAATCAGCACCCGACATCAGGTTCCTTCCCTCAACTCTACTTTGAGGGGGAATACCTCATTCGTACTTCGGGGCAATCCACATCATCCTTCACCTGGGGCAACCACTCCCTGTTTTTGTCTTGCAGTTCGTCCAGAACAACCAACAAGACAAAAAGGGGCAAATGTAGACACTGAAAAAGTGTCTAATCCTTGGTCCTTTCTCCCTCCTAGTCCTCCTTGGTCCCTAACCCACCTAAGTCTTATTAATTGGAAATAAACATCTATTTTTAATTAAATAAGGCCCCTTTAACCCCTCCCTCCTTTGACACCTCGCCTAGGACACTCGCCTAGACACCTCACCTTAGACTAAGTCTTTCCCTATGACTCACTCAAGATCTCTCCCTAATTCTTCTAACCTCCTAACAAACTCCCGTGCGTATTTAGCACAACCCTCGGCATTCTCCAATGCATAAGAACACTTGGTGGATAAAAAATGGGCTTGGTGGCTTGTTCTGCCCATTTTAACCCTGCCAGCGTCGGCCACCTAACGGCCGACGCCGGCGGAATTGCCGACGTCGGTTATACTTAACTGACTTCTCTTCCTCTTTTCGGGTAATCACAATCAAAATCAGGCATTTTCAAATCACAATCGGGTGATCTAACAGGCGAATCTCTCTCTCCCAGTGAAACAAAGCTCTGGTGCTCTTGCTTTTTGGTGTTCTGGCATCTTGTTTTCTTGCAGGAATCAGCATACTTGACAACTTCTCTCAAGCACTGAGATCTTGTATCCAACATTTTTTACCAGAACTGCATGCTATCTTCATCAACTATTCAACACAGCTAAGTATTTGTGCTGTCTTTATTTCTACATCATTTTATTTATATCAAATACTCTGTCTTCTGTCTATTCCAATATCCTTCACCAAAATCTTCTCTATTCCTCCCGGAGATGCTGAAAATCTCTCTCTCCTGTCCATTTGCCTTTCTCCACCTTTCACCTCTGTCACTTACCTAGTTTATTCCCAGACAATATTCTCTGTCCCTTAGACCTCAAACAGACCCTCACAGACCCCGAACCCCCAGACAAGACCATAGACTATCCTATAGCCCTGAAACCCAAACCTGTAACCAAGCTCTTGACTATTACCCCGACCGACGCCGGTCACTTCCCAAACCGACGTCGGCAACCTTCTGACTGACGACGGCAATACCACCGACGTCGGCGACTGTGTTTACCAGATTGCAGCTTATCAGGTACGCATTTGTTTTTAGTCTTTTCTTTTCACATCTTTCATTATTTTTGTTTTTTGTCTTTATCATATTCTATCTTAAACAGTGGATTGTCATCCTTGAAGAAGCCTTAGAGCTTCAAGGACCAAGCTTTTGCTTGGCAATCTACTCTCTTATCGACTAACATTCTTTGTGTTTTTAGTGTTTATCTCTTTCAGGTGTTATTCCTTCACAGCCAAAGAGGAGTATTCACAGCATCTGGATTTACGGTGCGCAGTCTTTATCCAGGTACTTCACAAGCCTTGTCCATTACTTCTTTAGTTTCTTCTTTCTCTTAAATCTGAAAAAGCAAAATTTTGAATAGAAACACTTGCATAAGGAATGGAGATGGGAATATTTTTGAGAAGTGATATGGAGATAGAGGGTTTTCTAAAATTGTTTCATATATTTATAATAGTTTATATATTGTTTAAATGAGAAGGATTTATCCAAGAAAGGGCTAGTAAATAAGCTTCCACAATATAAGCTAGAAAGAATGATATATGATATGAGTTATTGTTTTGAAAGGTTTTTACATTAATTTAGGAGTCCAATGAGACTAAATAATCATAATTAAAGTCTTAAGGACATTAAAATAATAAAGTGACTCCTTGGAGTAGAGTTAGCTTAATAGCCTTGTCAAAGGCTTGCATTGAGACAAGAGTACAAGAGAGATGGTTTTATGGTTAACATCTACTTCATATGACCTTAAAAGAGACTCAATGAATTTAAACTCAGTTGAGCATTAATTTTCTTGAAAAACACACCTAAATACTTCTCAAAATAAATGATCCTATCCCTAAGCATTGAAAGATGAGAGCAAGTGGTCTTTGAATGAGGTTCTTTTCAAATGAATGATTCTTAGGAATATGGTGGTATTAACTCATCAAGGAATGAAGTTGAACACTTCCATCCCCTAATCACACCTAAATTAAAGTCATTACCTTAGAACACTCAATATTATACCTTGGTAGAGAGGATGGAGTACTTATTTAAAAGGCTCTCAAGGATTGAATAAGAATCCATATGGAAAACCAATATGGGATTGGTTTTACAACTCTACAAGTGTGAAATAAATCAAAGGATCATGAGGAAGTACTCCAAAAATACTTATTCAATGAAAAAATAAAATTCATCTTCAGCCATATAGGAACATAGGCTTTCTTCAGGTTGGTTTGGAGGTGTAACATAGTCAATGGTGATGTTTCATGTTAACTATGGAGGTTTCATGAAATAATGATGTTTTGAGCTCATCAAGAGAGTGTGGATACTACTCTAAACTAGGATAAATAATCAGTTTCACCCTTAAGATGAATAACCTACAACCATGATACTAAGGGTATATCTTCAAGCTCATGAAAGTCATGAGTGTGTAGTGGTTTATAAAGTGAATTTTATATTCAAGATAATGATTAATGGAAACCTTAAGGTATAGACCCATCAAAAGAGTCAAAATGAGGACCCCATGACTATGTAAATGATACAATTTTTTTTATAAAATTAATGCAATGTAGATAATCATAAATAAAATGGGAGTGATTTTTAAGGAGTCTATACAACCACATGCCTACTAGTACTCATAGTGAGTAGAAAGATAGTGAGAAGGGTCATTTCAAATAGTTTTATCCTTAACACATGCTTCAAGGGTATACAAATAAGGATATTGAAATGTTATGGTTGAAAAAATTAGTAATGTTAGAGTCTAAGTATGTTCTTAAGGTGGCACATCTACTCAAAAGGTGACCTACATGCCCCAGCCTGTAGCTCCTCTTTTTGACCAAGCCATGTTTAGGAAATGAGGCCTACAGAATATTCATAAGGAATAAACCTATTTTAAAATGATTATAACATTTATGATATTTTTAAAGTATGTAATAAGCTAATTTATTAGTATAAAAGACTCAAAATGCATGAGATTATTCAAACCTACATCCAAAAACAACCTATAATCACTAATCATAGACATGTTTCCAGGCATGAAGAAGGATAGAACACAGTGATATATAGTTGGTTTATTGATCATGAGTGGGTCATAGGAATAATAAATGACGAAATGGATATATAGTGGATGATATTATACCTTAATTACATCATAAATAGCTAATTTTAAAACTCATAGACACACACCTATAGTGATGTTGGTACAAATAAATAGGCTTCTTAAGGAGGTAGGATCTTGAGAGAGGTGGAATAAGTTGAGCTGCTAAAATAAGGTGAAATATTTGAAAGAATTATATTCATGAAATATTAAAATAAAATCATAATTCTAAGATACAAACCAATGAAAAAGGGAAGAAAACTTAGTTGTGAAACTTGACCAAGCAAGCAACATGTCACTAGCTTTTGGTAAAAGAGCTCTACAGGCCAAAATATGAATGATCTAATCATGAAATTTGGTGGAGAGACTCTTCATGACATAATATTCCTATAAAAAAATTAAGTTTTTTTATAAGGATAACCATTCATGTTTTTAGCACAGTGAAACCCATGTCTAATCAAAATCAACATTGGAGCCTATCCTGGAGGAATTATCCATTTTCGGGCATCTATAGTTCAAGTCAAAGCATAAAATTTGGTAAAATATGTTTAAATTACCAATAAAATCATCTAATTCCATAATAAATATCCTAAAAAGGGTTAAAATACTCTATATTCTTACACAGACCTCTTGTAGTTAACAAGCCGCCATTAGAGATCAAATGAAGCTTTTGTCAGTTTTGAGTGCTAATGAAGAGTTCAAGCCTTATATTTTGGAGAGGTGTTAAAAACATGAATTATGATTTAAAAAATATAATTTATTATATTTAAGTGATAAATTTCAATTTTTTATCAAAAATTGCCTTAAAGATAATTTTAGATATTAAGGAAGGAAGTAGGCAGCTCAAGGTAAAGTTTGGTAAAAAGGGTCTACAGGATAAAGCATGCATACTCAAACCATGAAAATTATTAGGATTGGTAATAATGGCATAATATAAATATCCATAATATTTCTAAGGTAATGTGATGATTTTAAGTTCACACTATTTTGACACAGTCCCATCCATGTCTCATAACAATCACCATTGGTACAAACATGTTTCTTGGAAGTTTAAGGTATATAAATGGGTTTAAAGATTATGGAAGTGCTTGATAAGAATAATTTTATTCTTTTAATTATATTAAAAACATTTCAATAGTTTTCACACTCAAAAATCCATGCAAACATGTAAGTAAGTTAGAAACCCCACAGGTAGTCTCAAAGGCATAAAGAGCAAAGTTTTTTTTATCATTTAAAGAAGAGAATAAAATTTTAATTAGGTAATTAACATATAAAAATGGTGTTTTAACCCAATATAATCCTAAAAATTTCAAATAACTCCAATTTTCATATTTGGCTAATTAGGCCTTAAAGCTTGTTTAAAGGCCTATAATACCAAAAGACACTCTTAGACCTTACAATGCAAGGTGACTTCATGAATAAGTGTTATGAGATTTTTAAAGTGATATGAATATTATTTCAAGAAAATTATATAAATGGGAAGGTCAAATTTGTCCTTTGAAGGAATTTGAGCTTTTCAGGCTTAAGACACCTAGTTTTAGCCCCTCTTCAAATGCTCATATCTTTCATAGTATGAGGAGTTGGGCTGAATTAATTTAGTATGTTTTGAATATCTATATTTAATTGAAATTAATTATTTGTTTAGTTTGGTTAAGTTTTTGAGTTTTATGAACAATCGCTAAGAGCATAAGCACGTCCAGAATGCTTATAAACCCTACAGGCAATTATCTTTACATATGTATCTTTTCATACCTTCTACATGAGAGCCCAATATTTTCAAGTATGTTGAAGGGTTATATGGAATAAATATTAATATAAATAATTTGTGTAATGGGATTATACATTTTATGAATAGTCATCTTAAAGGTGAGCTTGTTTAGGATGCTAAAGGAGCTTTTTGACCAATTTTGGGTTTTTAGACTCATAATTCCATAAAATGGCCTAGAATCACTTGTAAACCACATGTAATGTGTATATTACTACATAAATATCATGAAAAACCTAGTTTTTAGAACATTTGGCATGTTTGGATGTTTAAGAGGCCCAAAGTGGCTTAAAAATGCCTATTTTTATAGGTTTTCAAAGAGATAAATTATCTAAATCCATGGAAGAGGTGACCTAAATAATAATTATATGGAACTTTTAGCCATTCCCAAGGGATTTAAGGTCTCTTAGTTGATCTGGAAGGTCAAAAACCTAAGTTTTTTGACATTTTATGGATTGTTATAGGTTTAATGGCGATTTCCACCATTATTGTAGGTCTTGAAGTTTATCCAAATCTTCATTTTCTTCCTCATATGAATTATATTGATGTCTATAAGTCTTTTACATGTCAAGAATTGGTTTCTAGGGTGCCAAATGGTCTTGGGAATAGGTTTCATAGAAGTTGGTTGAGGGTGGCTCAAATGTGAGACCTCCATCAATGGAGTCTATGAGAGTTGTACGTTTCATGGAGTTTTTACAAGTTAGAGGAGAAAATAAGAGTTGAAAATATAATAAAATGTCAAAAATCAAAATGTTAAAACATATCCTCCAAGGTTAGTAATTCCAAGAATGGAAGTTTGGATGTTGGGAGATCAAGTGGAACAGTCACTATGTTTTCCATGTCTATAGAGACTTTTCATTATGAGTGGATCATGACATCATCATCCTAAAATAGTTTTGTCTTCTAGTGTCTTTCTAAGCCAATGAGAAGGATTGAAGACTATTTGGACTAATGAGGGTTATTTTTTTAATTAAGTATTAGTGTTAATTGATCCAAATGTGGTTGAGACTCCATGCAAGGTTGTTGTGCCTCATTTATTGATTTATGAGTGCTTGTTTCTCCTCTCTCTTCCCTTTTCTCCTATATCTCCCATTTCTCCCCCATTTTGTAATATATTATAATTTGACAAGGAAAGACCCTATCAAAATATGTAAAAAAATAACTTTTAAATCAAATAAGATTATTTTTCACCTATCTCTTACCTTTAACTTGTGTTTAGCAAGCTTGTGTATGATGGATTTATGAAGAAGTATTCTTCCATGTTTATTTTCCTTCATTATTTCCTCTTTTTAGGTGTTTTCAAGATATTTTTAGGTCTAAAATTGATCTTTTTCCACCATTAATGGATGTTTAGTGTGAGTTTTAGAACTCATTTTTGTTTCATTTATTGCTTAGTGAGCCTAGTTTAAGAAATACTTATGCAAATTAGCTAGTTTGTGGGGTTAATATGAGCAAAGATTATATTATGATAAATTAGTATTTGTTTCAAGATTATTAGAGTGTAGTTTTATTTGTTTAATCACATTTTTAATGTTCTTAGTCATCCTATACTCCCTTTCTATACCTTTTACAAGAAAAAGTATTAGTTTAGGTGATATACCAAGAGGAAGTCGGCCTTATCTAGAGGTTCAACCTCATTACATGATACCCACAACCTAAGGTTGATCTAATATTGTAGCTATGAGTGAGAAAGCCTTAAAAAATCTCCCATAAGGGTGCAATTATATGTTATAATAGAACCTTATAACCTTAAGTTGGATCTTTTATATTGTTTGCATCATGATTAGATAGGTTGAAAAAGTACATAGCATGCTCCTCCTCATGTTTTTATTGTGTATTATATGTAATATTATCATTTGAAATATGTATTAATTTGAATTTGTGAGTAAATTAAATACCTCGCTGATTTGTATCAATTTTTCCTTCCATTCGATATAGCCCAAAAGTTCTTAGGGTAAAGGCATATGGAGATGTGGTAGGTATAACCCAAACATGTGTTTAAATTATGTTAGGACCATAAGAAATTGGTATTTTTATATTTATTAAAGGGTATTTCCAATATCCTTTGTTTTGTAAGTTTGTTAGATTAAATCGCATTTATTATAAGCATCTTATATTTCAATAAGTTTATTCTTATGTAGGATCAATATGGTTATGCCAAAAATAAGCACCATCCATGTATAAGGTAATTTTTAAATCTTGTTAGTGTGGATACTTTTTTTGTTGTTTACTTTGAGATTATTGTATAATATGTGGACCTTGGATTGGTCCCATGTTGAGTAACATTTGTGAACTAGTCATATAAAAATTAGGAACACACATTTTTATATTAATGTTCCATGGGTAAAATATCTCCATCCTTTATGTGAGGGATAAAGATTTTGTATTTAGAAGGAGATATTTTAATTTTTTTTGAATGAGTAATTATGAAGGAAGCATATTTATGCACATCATTATGTAAATTGTTAAATGATTCATATTGTTTATGCATTGTTATTTTCTTTAATGGGGAAAGAAGGCATATACTAAATATAAATTACAATTACAAAACTAAGGGTCTAAATTCTATCTCATATGATGTACTTTTTAATTGATTAGTATAATCTTGAAGGTACTCATCATCACATTGTTTGAAATTGTAAAAAATGTATAATGTAAGTTTTGAAACATTGTGTATATTTAAATCCGTGAACAATTCATATTATAATTGTAATAAAATTCTTAAGGAACCCTTTGTTAGACTATATAACCAATTTTAAGCCTCATCATAAATACCCATATGGAAAACATTTAGCAATACTTTGTCATCATGTGCCCATTGACCAAAACTATGTATATATCTAATCATGTGGTTGAATGGATTTGTGTTTATCAAAAATAGAGGTAAATTTGGTAATTCAAAATATTTTGGGTAAGGATATTAAAGTATACATTATGCAAGAGGTTGATTATTGAATGGGTTAACATGTGCATTATTATTATGGAAATACATTTGCATTTGGAGTATATAAACTTAATTTTTAAGGTCCCTAAAAGTGGTCATCATATACATTAGATATTTTATGGGGATAGATGTTTTTGTAATAATTGTTATCATTGGCTTCAACCCGCCACCTCTTTTGAATCTAATCATATGAGTATCATCATCCTTATGTATAATAAGTGAAAGTTTATTATCACTAAATTTTTAATATTTTAGTAATGGTATGAGATATTTGAACTTTGGTACATTTGGTATATCATTTGAATAACTTATACCATTTAAATAATTTGTTTCATTTTCCTTTGGTAAGGGTATAATAATTTTAGCTTTGGAAAATTTTGGTAAGGACACATTTTTTGATATGGAATTTGTTTTAAATGAAGGTAGGAAAAATTATCACCCTTGAATAAAAGGATATTGTTTGGAAATGTGGGAATGTTGGGGGTTTTAATAAATTTTATTGATAACATTACACCCTTATTATTTTTTTCACATCATCCATAATCTATTTATGTAGTTGTCAGAATGTTTGATGATCAAATGAAGTAACTTTTTGGTCATATGTACCCACTATTTTGGTAAAATGTACATGTTTAGTTGGCCTAAAATCAAAATAGGTGTTTGGTTACAATAAATGATAACACCTATGAAAAAAACCTATATCCCCATAAAATATTTAATTTCTATGGTGACCACTATTGGGGACCTTCAGAAAAAAATTGTATACTCCAAATGCAAATGGCTTTCCATAATAATAATGCACATGTTACCCCATTCGATAATCAACCTCTTGTTCAATGTATACTTGAACACAATATTTTTAATTACCAAATTTACCTCTATTTTTTAAAAATAAGTACCCATTCAACCACATGATTAGCTATGTACATTATTTTGGTCAATGGGTACAAGATGAAAAATTATTGCTAAAATTTTTCCATATGAGTATATCTGATGAGGCTAAAAATTGGTTCTATAGTCTACCAAAGGGTTCCTTAAGCATTTTATTACAATTAAAAGATGCATTATTCATGGATTTAAATATCCATAGGGTGACAAAACTTACCTTAGAACATTTTTAGAATTCTAAACAATGTGATGATTAGTCCCTTCAATATTATACCATTCAATTCAAAAGTATATCATATGAGCTAGTATTTAGACTCTCAAATTTAGAATTGCAATTTATCTTTAATAGAGGCCTTTTTTCTCAATTAAATTAAATGAAATTGCATAAAAAATATGAATCATTTACCCATTTACATAATGATGTGCATCGATATGCTTCCCTCAAAATTACTCATTCAAAAAACTTAACATATCTCCTTTCAAATAAAAAAGCATTATCTCTCACGTAAAGGATGAAGATACCATACTTAAGGAACATTATGAGCAAAAATGGGGTATTCATAATTTTTATATGACCATTTCATAAATGTTACTCAATATGGGGCCAATCCAAGGTTCACATATTATGAAAGAATATAAAAGTGAATAAAATAAAAATCATTCATGCCAACAAAATTTAACAATTACCTTATACATGCGTGGTGCTTATTTTTGGCATAACCGTATTGATCCTACACAAGAGAAAACTACTTGTAATTTAATATGATTACAATAAATAGGATTCAATCTAACAAACTTAAAAAATAAAGGAGGATGGAAAGACTCCTTAGGAAACATAATAATACCAATTTATTGTAGTCCTTAAGTTGTCCAAACATAGGTTTATTTTATGCTTTCCATATATCCATATGCATTTACCCTAGGAACTCTCTAGCTATATCAAATGGAAGAAAGTTTTTATAAAAATCAACAAGTTATTTCCTTTCTTCATGAAGGTAACTTAATACATATTTCAAATGATAACAATGCATCTTATACTACACATGGAAAACATGAGGAGTAACATGCTATGTTCATTTTCAACCTATCTAATCATGATGAAAATAATTTAAAAGATCCAACTTAAGGTTGTAAGGTTCATAGTGTGGGGAGATATCTATGACCATCCATTGGATGGCATCATAGGATGATTCTTCCTATTAAAAAAAAATCCAAAAATACTAAAATAATTAAAAAAAATCAAACTCCAAAAACACTTTCAGCACTTACATGTTCTATTAGATCCTTGGAATCCATGTGTCACTTCAATATTGATGGATGATATACTAAGTTAATCTCACATACACATATGTGTCACTCTTCTACTTGAATGTGATACATAAGTACACAAACACATGATACATTCCTCTTTCATATGTTGGACCTTCCTTCTACTCATGTCATATGGAAATTGGGGACATGTGTTTCTTTGATATTGATACACACAGGTTATATGATTCGATGATAACTCTAAATTATCATTATTGAGATTACATATGTACTTACACATGCTTATTATCCATGATTATATCTTTCATAGAGTACTTGATATGCTATAAACTTGACATACTTTTCCTAACACATTGGATCCATGGTATACTATGACATGTTTATGATGGTTGTTTATACTTTATTTTATACATTTCCTTGAGGTCTTTATTGGTGAGAAAAATTTTCTCATATAAACTAGTTTTTCCTTTGGGTTCTTTTCACACTTCTTCACTTTAAGCTTACTTAGGACTTAATAGTGTGCACATATGTTTAGTGCATAATTAGATGGTTAATTATGTGCATGTATGTTTAGTATACAATATAGTCACTCCATTATGAGTGGAACACACTCCACTATTGGTTGTATACCACTTTGTCCCCCACTTTGGTGTGTGCACATAGTGTTTACATACCCATTATGGGTTGTCTACCCCACTCTTTATTTCCTATATATTAAGCACTCTAGTAGTGCATTCGTAACTTAAAATAATGTAATGTAAAATATATAATATGTATTAATGTGGAACCATTGATTCCAATTGAATAGCTTCCATTCCATTGCATTTATGTTGCATGATTTTACATTCCTTGATACAATATAGTTTATTCTTAAAGTTCATTCTCTAGCATAAGAGTGCTTCCTCTAATCATGTGTAGGCTATATTATCCAAATATTACATAGTATCAAAGTGAGCGAAGATACTTTGGGTAGCCTCTTAGGATATATTATTTCCATAATAAGTATGTTCTTCTCTTGCATCTTCTTTGATTGGTCATGAGAATCAGAAAGGTATGTAAGAAATTCTAGTTTCTAGGAGGGTTTATTATTTGCATGTTTTTTATTGAAGGCACATTTTCAGAGCTTCATGGAGAAACTATAAGTTATCCATTACATCTAGGGTGTCTAAGAAAGTCAAATATACCTCTTATTTTGTGATATTTATACATTTGAAGCCAAATCGACCATTTAGAAATGTATATTTAAGTTTTTTATGAAAAAATATGTTTGTTCTTCTTCACACAACTATCTAACTATAAATAATTGTGCTAAATTTTTTTGGGGTCTTGTGTGCTTGGTTTTAGATTTATAAAATAGTTTAAATTTATAAATTTAATTTAGTAACTCAAAAATTATCATACTTTTACTAACTTCTATTTATTAAAAAAATATAATTTTTTTTAAGTTTTGAAAAAATGCAAGATTTTTATTATTTTTTCTCACCACTAAAAAAATGTGATTTTTTAATTATTTTTTCCCACATATATCAAAAAAAGATTTTTTCACAGTTTTTTCTCTCATAAAAATAAAATTGCACAATGAGATTTTTTTTTAGTTTTTTCTCACTCAAAAATAAAATTATGCCTTGATTTTTTTATGTGATTTTTTCTCATGACAAAAATAAAATTGTACTTCAAGTTTTTATGATAATTTTCTATCATGCCAAAAAGAAAATTTCACACATAGCCTTGGTCACCCATGGTGGTAAGTAACACTACCCTATACGATACATCCTTTCATTGATGAAGCTCAGTAGGTAAGGCTTGGTATAATAGGTGGTTAGACCTCCTCACAGAAAAACTTATATTTTTCTAAATCAATGTTAGTACTTAGTATACATTCTATTAGACCATCCTTCATTCAACACATTTTTGTAGATTTCATGTCTCTTCAAATCCCCTTTATTAGCACCTTGCATTCTTCAATGGAGACATTTCAAGGTATCTTTATTAGTGCCTTGAGTTTTTTTTATAATTTTTAGAATTACAAAAAAAATTACTCCTTCATTGTAAATGGGTATGTTATCATGCACTTATATGTTGAAACCCATATCATGACCAATTTTTGTCTCAGTGGCTTATATTTCAATTGTGTTTTCATTGATTGTATATTTGTAATCTCTCACATCTATCACTAGACACTAATAGTTTTAGAATGACTGTAGTATTCATAGTATTATGTTTTGGTTGTGGTTTCATCCACTCACACATATCTTGAATTTAAGTACTTATTGGCATTATTTTGGTTTTTGATCAGGTTTTTGGGATAGTTTTTCCATCATTTTTATGGATCCATTGCAATTTGAAGTCTTTATTCAAAGTTTGATGGCCTTTATTCAATGACACCATATTTATGTTCACTTGTCACCACTTTTCTCCATCTCAATCAATAGCGGCATGCATTATTAGCTACTCCCACTTTAGCATTGAGGGGGGTGTTTAGGCAATGCTTCCTTGATTTGATTTCACTACCTATTACCTTGACATCCAGTTTTTAATTTGAGTGATCTATGTATTTACCACCATTTCCTACATCACTTGGAAGTTGTAGTTATTTGACATCCATGCATTTTGGTAATATGGATTGGCATCCATAGGGACACTTGGGTTTAGCACTACTTTGGAGAGAGTCACATGAACTTCTTCCTTCATCTTATCATAGGGGGAGTTGTTTCTATGGGTTTTTTCTTTCTCTCTTGTGATCAAGGGAATAATTTTATACATGGGTACCTTATCAATATTTGTTTTTATCACCTATTATTTTTTACATATGTTTAATTTGTTTTCCTCTTATGTGACACTTAAGGGGGGTTCTGGTGTAAAAATGGTTATCACTCAAATTGGTTTTACCTTAGGGTTTTTTTAATGATTATTCACTTTAATCTCACTTAGGAATGTATAGTGTGCACATATGTTTAGTGCATAATTATATGATTAATTATTTGTACATGTATTTAGTGTAAAATCTATTCACTCCACTATGATTGGACCACACTCCACTATGCATTGTTTACCACTTTGTCCCCCACTTTGGTGTGTACACATAGTGTTAACATACCCACTATAGATTATCCACCTCACTCTCTCTTTCATAAATATTGATCACTCTATTAGTGAATTTGTAATGGGAAATATTGTAATGTAAAATATATAATGTGGAGTAATGTGGAACCATTTATTCCACTTGAATTAATTGCATTCCATTACATTTTTCTTGCATGATTTTTACATTCATTGATAGAATACATTTTATTCTTCAATTTCATTCTATGGCATAAGATTGCATCCTATAGGTCTTACAATATTGTGTAGGATATATTACCCAAATCTTATAGTCTTATATTCTTTTTTGGATCATTTGAATATGTTCTTTTGCTTGTAGCCCTTGTGCCTATGTATGTTTTCATTGACATTTTCATATGTCATTTTTTATTATATGTAAATTTTAATATGTCATTTTTGCCTTTATATATATTTAAATAATTCATGTCCCTTCAATTATGTGGTATTTGATCATACCCATTTTTTATGGTCTCCTTGGACCCTTGCCTTTTGACTTATTTTTGAATGCTATTATGTGTGTGTTTGTTTGCTTCTTAAACTTATACTATTACTATCTAGACATTGCCATAATATTTAACATGAATATTAGGCCTACATGTGATCACATTGGTTCTATGCACTTTAATGATACATTTACCCAGACATGTTCCTTCTATATGCCACATGGTTACATTCATAGAGTATATAGTTGTCTTATCCTTTTGAGATGAGGTAACTACCAGCTCATATTTTACCTCACATAAAAAGGAGGGAGTATTAGTGGGGGAATTTTATAGATAAATGTTATTCAAACTTTCATAGTTTCCATATTATAGTGGGGGCATGCTTTGGAATCATGTCCTCCACACTCATTCAATATATGGTACTTATATCAGTTTCTTAGATTCAGTGGGGGTATACATTGGAAGCATGTTCTCCACATTCATTCATTATGTGGTACTTATATTAGTTTTAAAAATCAATTGGGTAATGTCATATGGGCATGGATTTCACATATTTATAGTTCTCAAATTCAGTGGGGGCATGTTTTGGAAGCATTTTCTCCACACCTATTCAATATTTAGCATCTCCAATTTACAATGGGGGCATGTTTGTTAAATGTGTCCTACATATTGGTACCTATATCATTTTTTATAATTATACATATGTAGTGGAGGTATTATTTTTAAGCATGTTATCCACACTTACACAGTTATCTAAGTTAGTCAAAGCACATGGTTATATAATCCAAGTTCATAGTTGTGGTAAAATTCTATACATTGGTATTATTGTTATACATAATTTTAACATGAGACATATCTAAGGTAAATATATTATGAAATATGTTCTTAATATTTAAAAATATAAATCATATTCAAATTCCAAAAATATTTTATAGACTATTATCGTATCACAACTTCTTTATACTGATACCCCATGGACTTTTACATATTTTTATTGAGACAATCTACCGTAGTAATTGATTCACATTTTGGTATGGTTGAGGTGATCAAATAAATCAATATTTCCAAGTTTTCATGTTGGAATTGATCATCCATCCTCACCAAGTTATAAATATCATTGGGTTGCATGGTTGAACTAATCTTACTTGTCAAGTGGAAACTCACTTTTGATCCAAAGTTGGGGACATGGGCCTTTCTCTCTATCTCTATCTCTATCTCTCTCTATCTCTATCTATCTATATCTATATCTCATTTTATATATGAACTTTAAATATTTATCTATATTTATCGTAATCTTAGTTTTTAGAGCCTTGTAATGATACGTCTTTTTCCAAAATAACTTGTCAATAGGCAATGTGGTTACATCAACACATAAGTGTACTCATAAAAATTTCTCTTTAAATTTCAATCTATTTCAAGTACTTTAAACCCAAATTATATTCTCTAATTTTATACTATAACATGCCCTTAATTGTAATTCAGTCATTAAGAAAGCACTCAAGTTGGGCACATGAAAAAATAATGTATGTATATATACCTAGATACACATTCTTTTCCTTTAAAATAGTAATTTTATCACTAGATTAAAGGGTGATAAATTTAGACAATATTTTTGATTATATAGCACTTTAGTATTATACACTTGAAAAACTCAGACCTTGGTTGTTCCTCTCATTTATCTACTTTTCCCACTTATACAAGTCTCACATATGCTCTATCTTTGTTCTCCTTAGCCTATATCTCTTGGTTTGACCAATCTTATATTGATGACCAGGTAATATTTCTTGCCCAAAATGATTTATATGTACTTATCTTTCATTTATGTAAGTTTTAAATCTTATGCTCCCTAAACACTAATGTTTGGGTTAGATAGTAGCATCGATGTTACTATCTTACCCTAACATAAGTGTCTAGTGCCCTAAAGTCATCCAAATTACATATAAAATGTATTCCAATGGTCAGTCTAAGTGATTTAATGTGATTTATTACTCCAAAAAGATTGATATAAATACAACATCAACTCTCATCCATTCCTCACCTATAAATACATAGAAAAAATATTAAAGAAAATTCAAAAAGCATTCAATTGATCAAAGCTTCCCTATTTGTTCATATTTCCATACCAGTCATAGGGACTACATATCTATAGGTCTAAATTAATGAAGGAGTAACCCAAGATCTTAATTTTTTAAGTTATAAACTAGGTCACTATTGTACTTTCTTTACACACATTATATGATTCACACACAAGACAACACATAGGGAATAACTATATTAGTTCGAGGTCCTCTTTAGAGTATTGGATATATAGGTAGTGTCCTTTGATAGTGGGTTTATTGGGGTTAGCTCAACATCATGTTCCCACTAACCCATTTTCCCCAAGTTCATATTGAAGATGGAAATATAGGGTTTTACCATTTCACAAGTAGTGACTATCCATAACCCAAATTTGAATGCACTAGATTAAAGGTGAAATAAAACCCAAAACATTCAAGTGGTCACATCTTATTTTAATATATTTTTAGTATAGGATACTAGCATTGAACCTAGATAGTTGTATTGATGCAACCATCCCAAACTAATATTACTATCTAGAGATCCAAAGGCATCATATCTAAAATCTGACAACTCATCCAAAATCTACTTCACACTTACTTTCAACCTTTTCTAGATCCATAACTACATTAGCATTAGAACAAACTGAGTACATCACTTCTTTGTCATTTTTATATCTAGCATATTTATAATACAAAAGAATTATATTATTATTCCATCAACTTTCATGAGGTTACAATAATTTACTTATATACAAATATATGCCAAAAATATTCCCCATATAATAGGGTTGGCAATATCAATTTATCCTAATAAACCTCCCATTTACTATAAAAGATTAAAAACATACCAAATTATAAAATATATGAGTAATGTTTGAATTAACAAACTAACTATTGACCAAATTTGGCCTACATACCAAAATTATGCCTAGTCCAAGATTTCAGTGGAAGGAGTAGGATCTTCTTTTCTATAGCTACAAAGAGTAGGTATCTGAACAATTTTTAATAATGTTGGAGCCTTTAAGGATCAAGAAACATTTCAAGTGCAGTTTAAGTAAAAGCTAAGTATAAAACCCTTTTTGGACTAAGTCTTTACTTCAATTCTTTCAGACCTTTTATTTGACTAAGTGTTCATTATTTTAGGCTTTTATTTTGCTAATCTAATTTATTTTGAGACCCTTTTTGGGATAACTATTGAATTATTTCAAACAAATTATTTAAGGCAAAGTTTCTAAAGGCATGAATCCTTTTAGACAAAATTTTTGAAGTAAAAGATAAAGACCTATTTCTTTCAATAAAATTATCCGAATAATTTTTTTGAAGGATGAGTCTTCAACAAAGAGGTCCATTTTCAAAAGTCCCAAAAGGTTAGTTTCCAATGAAATGGTCCTATACATTTTTCCAAAGGGTATTTTCTTTAGACTAATAGTTCCCCAAACAAATTCCCAAAGGATATTTCAAGAAAAGTGCCCTAAACAATTTTATTGAATGCTTGTTTCTTGGGAAAATGGTCTAGTTCAAGGTTTTTGAAGGGTTCATTTTCAAGGAAAATGCCCTAAAAAAATGTCCAACAAAAGTTCCACAAGAAATAGTTGTTTGTACTCTAGATCACACTACTTGAGTCAAGAAAAATTGGTTACATGGGTATATTCATTGTTGTGCTTAGGACATATGTGCCAAGTTTTAACCCATCCTATAAAGCACATAAAAATATATTAAGGTCTAATGTTTCCATATCAAACAAAATCTACTAAATTTATATAATTAGCCATTTTCACAAGAGTTCAAATAGAGCCAAGTGGGCAATTTTATAGCATTAGATCTCATACATTTGATAGTTTTTAGAGAAAATGATCACATGGGTTTTCTTAGTTTGGTCCTAAGTTTTAGGTCATCCACCAATGTGAGGTAGGAGATGTGCATTTTCAAATTTGGCTTCTCAGGCATTTTCACTAAGTTTCCCATACTTAGACAAATAAACTAGACTGTCACTAGGATGTCATGTGAGCATGAATGAACCATTCAAATTTTATATTTTTTATCTTCACTCATAAGCCTCACTTAGTTAGTGGGTCAAATTAGTTTATTCCTTTAGAAATCATGAACATCTCCTAAATATTTGGTCCCTCTATGATTCTTACACTTTAAGATATAAATCTTCAAAGCTGATCAAATAATGGAAGATGGTTGCACATATGTCAAGTTTTAGACAAAGAAAAGGAAATCCATTTGAGTTTAAATTTGATGGTCATGTGAATTTCAATGATATTAGCATGAATTTTATTTGATAGGAGTGAGGACATCAATTTTAATATCATGAACTAGCCATTAGATTTCAAATAGTGGGTCCTAACAAATTAATGGTTGGCATTTGATCGAGCATTCAAATATAATGATGAGTAGAGATCAAAGAGGTTAGAGTATATAAAGAACAAATGCATGTATGACAAGTGGCACAAGCACATTAAATTGGTATAATATCGACAGTTCATGGGCATCCATAAATAGACAAATTAATGGAGTGAGGTAAAATCAATAAGTCAATGTATCTATGAAGCCAATAAAAATAAAGATAATTAGGCAAGATTTAGATGATCTGATTTGGTAATCGACATTAAATAAGCAAAATTAAGCTTGGGATATTTTGACAAAAGTTGAATAGGTTAGTTTTGACCTAGGCAAAGTAAATGACAAAGAGTCGAGCTTGAAAGTGAATTAGGGCCACATTTTAGATACCAAGCATTTTTAGTAGATCTATATAAAAGTGAAATAAATCTTTTGGATCTAATACAAAAGGAAAAGATAGACCAATGATTGTGAAGTAAAGTTGAGAAGTTTTTAGACTTTCATAAATATTGTGACTGTGTGAAAACTAATGATCTAAGATTGGTTTTCACTTATAGTGTACGTTTGTCTTGCCTATCATCATGGTCACATTTTTTATAAACATGTTCAGATGGCCACCTAATGAATATGTGGCATATTTTAGTTAGCTCCTATAGACACCTAAAACTAGTTGTTGATAACCTCCAACCAAGCTTTTGACCAATTTCTACCCAAAATGCACAATTTGTCCTAAAAACACTAAAGCATTATAAATGATGTGAAACTAACATATTCAAGTGCCAATTTTGACCATGGTATCCCTAAATGGGGTAATTTAATTTATGGGCTAGCTAACTTTGATCAGATCATTTCAAGTCAAAATGTCAAATTTGCACCTTAGTACTCTAGATTGATCTTTCCTTTCAAATATTCTACACAAAACATGTGCCTTTGTTATTTGTTGTTGGTAAAATCCTAAATGGGAATATGGTTCCAATGCATCTGACATGACCTTCTAATTCTAATCTAGTCAAATTTTGGACTAATAACAAGGCATTCTGATCAATTTGGGTAATTTGTGCACAAAGTGCTTAACCATGCTTAAGAGCTAATTAACCCAAATAAAGGGACTAATTAATAAATCCATGGAAATTTATGGAATAGTTGTTTTTAGAAATGAATATTAAATATCTACATCATCAAGTGACCTCATTTCTTGGGAAGACATCCCTAGGCCATAAATGCCACAAATATCAAGATTTATGCCTCCCATGACTCATCAATGCCTTTCATGATGCCCTCAATTCCTCTTAATTTCCCCTTATTCCAATGCCATGATGAGGATAATTACAAACTTAATTAAAAAAATTAAATTAATCCTTAGCCACACATCTCAATATTCAGATGGATGGTTCAGGTTGATTCTGATCAAATCCAAAAACCTATAAATAGGAGGCCTCACAACATCATTTTTAAGCTTAATTTTTGCAAAGCTATAATGCAGGATTGGTTCCAAAAGCTTCAAGAAACTAGTGTTATAATTCCAAATTGATTGCAAACCAAGCCAAGCCACAAGCTAAAGGTGCCAAGAGGAGATGAAGGTAGCCACACTCCATTGAAGAAGACCTCTTGAAGCACAAGCTGAGCAAGACACCATTACAAAGGCATTTGGAGCATCCAAGGAAGGTGAAAGGAATTCTTATGTTTTCATTCCTTGTATTTTAGTTGTGTTTGTCATTTGATTTTTTTAACTAAGCTCTCCCTAGTGTCTAGGCCTAGAGATGTTATTCTATTAGTGTATTTATTTCACTTTATTTTCATTTTGGAACTAACGCCATAATAACCATCTTCTCTTGAGTCAAATTCCTAGATCACATAATGGCATGCCCAGTGGGACTAGATGTATCCTACACATGAAGGACATCCTTTTACAACTTTAAAAAACTTATTTGAGATCTTAAAACTCTTGAAAATTGAGTTTTTAACTTTATTTTTTCATTCTAACACTTTTCTAAATCATAGTATTGATGAAACTATGTTAATTATGTGCAACAATATTACAGACTCTCTATGGGTGCTCTTTCAAAATTTGAATTAGCTGGTTCGCAGGTAGGTAGGAAACTGGTCGACGAGAATCTGGCAGGAGGTACAGACCCTAGAAGAACTATAAGGGGTGTTGAGAAGAATTTTGGGTTAGAATATTTTGCCGATGTGGATAATGGAAAATCTTCATGTGTATTTGATCCTTTTTGTGGGGTCCGTGTCCCCCCATTGGATTCCCCTTCCGCTTTTCATGTGTTGGGGTAGGATCTCGAAAAGGAGAAAGATAATGTTGATTCTAACAAGGAAAAGTCCTCAGAAGGGCTGAAGGTAGGGTTCTCAAAATGAAGGACTTGGTCATCTTTGTTTGGCAAGAAACCTACTGGAAAATCTTTTTTCCTGCCGGTGACTGCTAAGTCTTGCTGGGAGAAAGGTGAGTTTCAAGTTTTTATTCCATATCCTTTAGTCAATTTTTCTATGTCCTCCATGGATTTCACCCTAGTGGGCAATTTTTTAGGAGCAAGACTAGATCTAGAATCTCTTAGAAAAATGGTTAAAAGGAAATGGGTTATTCGAGGAGAGGTAGATATTGCACCAATGTCGAATGGTTTCTTCTCATTTATCTTCAACTGTAAGGAAGACATGAATACGGTTCTTTGTGGAGGACTGTGTTCTTTTGGTAAATGCTCTCTCACTATTAAAAAATGGGAGCCTAACATGGATCTCTCATATTATTTTTTCTTAACCACTCCCATTTGGGCTAGACTTCTTGGTCTCCCTTTAGAATTTTGGCATGAGGACATTTTTAAAGGTATTGCCAGTTCTTTTGGTGAACTTGTGGCATTGGATAATGCTATGGATTCTAAAACCAAACTTCAAAGTGCTAGACTTTGTGTTAAAGTGGCAGACCTAATCATCTCCCAAAAAAGGTGCAACTAATATCCAAGCTTGGTAAAAAAACTCAAGAATTTTTTTTTGAAGATTTGCCCAACTCTTGCTATGCTTGTAAGAAATAGGGGCATCTGGTTAAAAACTATCCCTCCAAATGTAAAAATCATCCTAGTAGTGTTTCAGATGGGAAAAAGACCAAGGTCTAGCAAAATAAAGTATGGAAACCCAAAGAAGATCATCACCAAGAACAAAAGAATAATGAAGATTCTAAAGCTCCACATGTTGAGGTAGATAAAGAGCCTTCTTTTGAAGATTCTGATGCTCCATATGCTGAGGCAGATAAAGAGCCTTCTTTTGAGAAAGTAAACTCTAAGAAAGAAGGACATGGTTTGCAATCAAATACCATAATACCTGAACAAAGAATAGATGATCTGACAGATCTATCAAAACAAATCATTTTCTATCAAAGGATAGAAGATCGATGGAGAGATGTAGACAATAAAATTGTGCTAGAGGAAGATGAATTATTGGCTGAAGCTGGAAATAAATCAGAGGAGGGAGATCTTCTTTTTTCTCAGTCCAGGGAGATCTAGGTGTTATCTCAGGCTGATAATGACTTTCCTTTGGATGAGCCTCCTCCCCAAGAAGTTGTGAAAGATAATGGAGAAAACTCAAAGCAGAAACTAAACCAAAGAAAAAGGGCTGAAAAAAGATCAATACTAAGGGGGTAGAAACTAGAAGTAGCAAAATAGATCAGCAAACTAAGGCAAAACCTCTTGCTTTTACTCTGAATAAATCTGGAAAAAGAGCTGAACATTCTAAGGTGAAATCAGATGTTGGTTCCCTAGACAAACCTGGAAGAAGATCTACTAAGAAAACCAGAGAGTTAGAAAGTATGCAGAATATTGCTGATGGTAGGCAGGCAACTATTCTAGATTTTACCCCTAAAAAATAGATATGAAAATCATTACTTGGAATATTAGGGGGCTGAATAGTATTCATAAACTAGATATTGATGATGTCCCTGTAAAACCTAATTTTGATGCTACTCTTCAGTAGGTTTCAGGACTGCTTTTCCTGGTGGTTGTTAATGCTTTATCTTTTTTGATTCTGTTAAAGGGTTTCAGGGTCCCTTCAAAACCTGCTTTTATCATAATCTAAAACTTTATTTTTTCATTTTTGGTTGCCATGATTTTTACATAGTAACCTACGTTGGCAAAAATACTGACATCGATTACTTGGCTTAATTAATGTTAGTCAATAGAACTGACATCAATTAGACTCAATTGTAACTGACATCAGTGGTATTAACCAATGTCAGTCATTGTGTTTTTAAAAAATAGACCTAAGACCTCTTTTTCCAAATTTTATTGTTTCAAATTCAAAAGGGCTTCAAAGCTAAAGGACATGCTAATAATTTTGTTGCAAGACCAAGTGAGATTTTTACTCAAAACATGTTTAAATCACTTTTTCATGCTTAAAATTTGATTAGGAACTTTGTTTTGGTGTTTAACAAGGAATTTTTAGATGTTTTTGGTGAATGTTTTCAAAGTTTACAACTAAGACCAAGGGGTCAAATGAACACCACCAAACATTTCATTTGGGTTTCAAATTGAACACACTTGTCAATTTTTGCTTGCAATAGTTGTTTGATCTAATTTTTATTTGGCAAGAAGAGGGATGTTGTGTGTATGCTCTTCCATGTATCCCCTTTAGGGAACCCTTGGAATCAAAATTTCCATTCCTATTGTAAATAGCCTAGTCCAAGGCTTAGAAAGAAATTCATCTAAAGCACTCCCCAAAAACTCATCAAAGTTTGGGTGATCTTGAAAATGACCCTAAAGTATTTATATTGGTATTTTATTTTCATGCAAACTTGGCTTGCAAAAGAGACGTCATTACCTCCCATGAGTTGTTTAGGGAAGCTTTGACTTGGGGTTTCACCTCCTGGCATTGACTTCATTTGACTCTTTTAGAGTTGTACATGGGATGTAGTGGCACTTTGGACATCACACTACACTAAGAAAATAGCAAGATGTAGTGGTTGCAAAAAGGACTAGACCTTTTTGCAATAAGCCAAGTGATACAGACCCAAAATTTGTGATTTTATTTTACATTTTTTGGCATAAAAGTCATTGTGTAATTGATTCCCCTAGAGATATTTGAAACTTGCTAGTTTTAGTCAACCCTATTTTTCCATACCCTTGCTAGGATTTGGATGATTATACTTAGTGTATTTTTTTCATTTTTATTTGATATGTTTTGAAACTAAAACTTGTTTGTTTGGTCATAAATCCATGTCAAAACCAATTTGTCTATACATCACTCTTTTGTCTAAAGAGGCATTATGTTGGCCATTTTACACCACACTTGTGCCTTGAAATTTTTGCTAAACTTGTTTGTGTGTGTATCATTTGAGTTGCAAAGGGTAGCATTATGCTACCCAAATCATGTCAAACCATTTTACCTTTGAGTCTTTGAAACATAACATTGACCACATTATTCAAGCATGCTTACATCATTAGGCTACTTAATTTGTTTCAAAACTAGTTTACCATTGTATCAAAACCATTTGTTTCAAACCACTTTGTGTATACCATTTGGACCTTCATCTTGTGTCGCCATGTTGTCCAATCTAGTCTAACTTGTTTGGTCAAATCCTAGTTTTTAATGTTGAGTTTTCAATTAACCTTGTTAAGTTTGGATCTAAACATCTATTGATTTCTATTTAGGCCTCAATTTGTGGGGCTGATACATAGATCTTTATATTTCAGGTCACATAACTTTGATTAATTGATTACCCAAAATTGAAATCTATTGATGGTTTGTTTGTTTAATGCCTATCCTCATCATTATTAGTGCCTTTATTTGGGAGAACATATATTTTTTAAAAGAGCCTTTTATATTATGTCTTATGAAAATTTATCATGTTTATGTTTGATTCCATGTGCCAGGTCTATGTTAAAGTTTTTTCTAACCTTGTTAGATTAAATCAAATCACATCAACCTTTGTTTCAAGTCTATATTTTGATGTCGTTTGGCCAAAATTCCTAGCATGCCTATATTTTTGAGCCTAAATTTTAACTCTGTGTTTGGACAAAATACCTAGCAACTCAAATTTTCCCTTTCCTAGTTTAGACCTTGTTTGAAACACTTTGACCTAGACCTTTGACATCCTAGTTTTTATTCAGACACTTGACCTTTTTTTGCGTATGACATTTGACGTTAGACATTTGATGTTAGGTTATTTTATGCCAAGTCTTAACACAAATAATTTTGGAGATACAGCTCCACTTTCAAACCACATTAGGAGATACAACTCCACATTTTGACCAAGTTAGACCAAGTTTGAACCATTTGTCCTTTAGACATAGTTTTTCAAAGTTTGTAGAACTCTAAGCCTTTTTGTTTTGAAGCTTTCATCATTTACACAGATATGTCTCACTACACTTATGGTAGAGTCACCTACAATCTACCTTATGATAGAATAGCCACACTAACTGACTTTTATGGCTTTTTTCAAGACTCCAATGATGCTAATATGTTTGTGAGATAGATTTCTATTTGCCTCATATTAATCATTCATGGGAACAAAGTAACGAAGTAAATTATGATCAAAATCAAGACCTTGATTGGTATGAGGAGGATTGTGAAGAGAAATTTAAAGACCCAACTACAGATAATGTTGTTTGGGATATGAATCCATACCTTCTTTATAATAATCAGTACGTGGAATATAGTCAAGAACTAGCTTATGAGCCAACTCACACTTGGGATGATATGGTTTATGAGGAAGACTTAGATGCTTTTTATTGTGAAAATAATCAAGTTTCATGATGTCCTTTTATTATCCAATCATCGACTACCCATAACCCTCCTTTTGATTATACAAGCCATCAAGCCCCATAACACCATATCATTACCATCTCAGGACTTTGTCCTTTGGTTCATGTAAGCAATTATTCTCCCTAATGCCATAACATTAGCCAACCACAAGTCATTCCTCATCTAGTACCAATCCCAACCATACCTCAACTGATCCAATCATTTGAAGACCAAGCTATGTTCAAAACTAATATTTTCTAACTCATTGAAAACCAAGGCCTAGACAACATACCAATCCAAGATGTTTATATTGAAATAACTATTTGTGATAAGTCAACCTATGATGAATCACCTATTTATCCTATACCAGTTGTTAAGGAGTCTCACTCTAATGAGCCAATCTTTATTGAGTCACTAATTAATGATTGTAACCACATTTGGGCAAATCATTAATTTGACCATATGCCTATTTTTCAAGAGCCTCCTATTGACAAGCCAGTCTCTGAGGAGTTATCTCTTGACCTATTCCCCATCCTAAAGGAGTTCCACTTTGACAAACCAATTTTTTTGGAGCCCATTATGCCATCATAGGCCGTTACTTGTCCAAAAATAAATATTCAACAAGACATCATTATAATAGAGTACCCATTAAATGAATAATTTGAATTAGATTCAAGTTCTATTTTTGAATTGACATCAAATTTAACATCAAAATTAAAATCAACATTAGTCTCAACATCAGATTTAGAGTCTTTAGAGTCAAAATTAGATTCAGAAGAAGAATATGTTCATGGTTGTTACAACATTGGTTATGCATGCCTTGCAAATCAATTTAACTATATTTGTGATCCTTCTATGATTGTTGAGGATGAGTATTTCATATTTGACATAAGTTATCTTAGTATCTTCTATGAGTATTATTTAGCCTCTCCCCATTCCATTACCATTCCATATGCCATTACCATTAACCAAAATAGCCATAATATTGGCATTCCATCTCCCACAAGTGTCGATTGGGATTGAAAAATTCACACTTTATTAAACTACATCCATGGCAACATAGCAGTTGAAGAAGGGAAAGGAGGCCAAGACAATAATCATGTGGTAGAAGAACACTCTCCTAGTGGAACCTTTTTAAAGGTGCTAGGGGACAATCCAAGTCAGAACTCAACATCTTCTAGTGACACTTTATTAAAAGTGTTAAAAGATAATAAAATTCAAAATCCAATGTTCATTAGTGAAACCTTCTTGAAGGTGTTACGAGACAATCAAGAAAACTTCATTGGTGAAAACCTTTTTGAGGAACCAATAGTTGAGCACAAAATTTCTTCACTACTTGATGAAGACAAAATCAAATATCAAATAAAAATAACTTCATATCTACAACCTAATCAGATGGTAGTTACTCTTAAGATCAAATTTTTAAAAAAATAATGGTCCTATCAAAAGCATCTTCACAAGTATTTGACCCTGCCACAACCAAAATTATGGCAAATCTAGCATCAAAAAAATTACATGTGATTGAAAGTCTTGATCTTCATTTATTTCCCCACCATTCCACATTCCATTATCATTTTCCATTCCATTTCACAATCAAACCTACCATCCATTATTTGTCCTTATTTACCATCCATGGCCACACTTTCCTTTATAGAGGCTACAAAGATACCTTGTCTTGATGCTTGAAGGAATCAAAATTAATGACCAATAAAGATCACAAAAGCATTCTCAGTAACCAATTTTGTAGGCCTTTTTTGATAGAGAAGTTATTCAAATGAGGTGTGGGCTAACAATTAACATGATCAAGTGTTTTTATCATTTGTTGATTAGGATGTGCATCTCCCCATCAACAGGAACAACAGAATCAAAAAATACACCCAGGCCAAAAACATGTACCATACCATTTCACATTGACATGCCATTGTTATTGTTACATATCCATTTTCCATTGTCAAATATTCCTACCATTCACCATATCACTTAGGGGAAACCCTCTTACCATTTTATCCAATCTATCAAAAACCATCATTATCCTTAGCAATACCATGTCATCCTATGATTTCATTCCTATCTAGACCAAAGCCTATATTTAGTCATCCTACCTAATCCTATTTTGATCTTGGTTACTTTGGCTCTTCCCACACTTTTTTTGAGAGGATTCTAATCAAGTTTAAATAATCAATCCAATGCATGTTTATAATGACATTCTATGAAATTAGTGTAACAGTTGATCTGGGAAGATATATTTCATCTTATCCACATTTGTTTATGTAAGACTAATTATAAATACCTATGGGAAAATCAATGTTTCACCAATCTTGCTACTAATTATAACCACCTATGGGAAAACTAGGGGAAACACTTTTTTATCATGCATTGTCACATCACCTTACCTTCACTATTTTCATTTGACTGGCCATTTTTTGGATTTGAGAACTTGTTGGGGCTGAGTTGGTTTTTTCCTCACCATTTGTATGGATGGAATTACTATTACTTGAGGTCATTTTAGGACTATGTGTGTCATGCTCAATTCATTTTGAGGTCACCTTAGTCCCCTTTTCCATATGCTCTCACCATTTTACAAGCAACCTAAGCCAAATGCTCTCGTCATTTTATGAGCAGGTATCTTGTCATTCTCTAACGAGTTAAGATACCTCAAAATGCTTAAAAAATTCATAATATTTCAAAATCCAAAGATATTTTTCCTATCTAAGCTTAGTCAGTTATCCTTGATCCACCTTACTAGGGCATTGTCATTGTTAGGATGCTTTCTTTTACTTTTGTTTTCAGGATTTGTATTTGTTTGTTTGTTTTCTTGCCTATTTATTTGCTTTTAGCATTGTTGCCTCAACTCAATCTATATGCATTTATTAGGTGATTCCTTGAGTAAATTATTCATTAATCCATCCACATTCATGTGTCAACCTTGTCATCATGGTTTTTATCATTGGTGCATTGTTTTCAAATGTTTATTGGATCGAGAATTAGTCCTTACAAATATTTTGGCCAAGTCTTCATGGTGCTCTATCATGAAGCCTACCATCACATGCTATAGTAAAAATAAGCTTCACAAAGGTATAAAATCAATGAAGTCGTAAAAGTTTCTCCTTGGCACCTTGGTAAATCCTTCCATCCCACCCTTGATCAAATCAATTCAATGACCATTCTAGTTTTATCATTATTAATCAGGATAAGTATCTCCTCATTGGTAGGTACAACCAAATCATTCACACTGATCAATCTCATTATTCTATTCATCTAGTTTATTAATCTACACCTTTTCATCTTTAATCTATATTTTAGGTTATATCTTTGAGTTATGCTTGATAATTAGCCCTAATTAGGGCACCATCAATTTTAGCCAATCTTGGTCTCTTAATGATTAGAATCACCTATGGGCAAATCATTATTTTGAATTTTATTCTTGATTATAACCACCTTTGGGAAAATCAAAATCCATTTTACATCAATGCATGTAAACATTTTATCATTTGGATTAATCTCACTATGGGTTAATTCCACCTTTCTTCTTGTTTCTTTTCAAGGAACTGTCCATCAACAAATGTGATGGCCACTCCCTTAAGGGGGTATCATCATAGGATTCCAAAAAACCATTTAGAGCTTTGTTCTTCAATCATCATCTTCTTTTTGGCATGTAGGCCATTACTCATTCTTTGAGAAGACATTGTTTTGCCTAAAATTTGCAACATCTTCCCAAACAGGGGCAAACTATAGACACTTAAAATTGGCCACCAATAACCTCCAACAAAACTTTTGACCAATTTCTACCCAAATTGCATAATTTGGCTTTAAAAAACTAAAGCATGATAAATAATGTGAAATTGACATATTCAAGTGTTGAATTTGAATATGGTATCCCTAAATGGGGTAATGTAATTTATGGGCTACCTAACTTTGATCAGATCATTCTGAGTCAAAATGTCAAATTTGCACCTAGGTGGTCACGATTGATTTTTCATTTCAAATATTCTACACAAGACATGTGCTTTTGTTATTTGTTTTTAGTAAAATCCTAAATGGTAATACAGTTCCAACACATTTGATATCACCTTCTAATTCTAATCCAGTCAAATTTTATACCAATAACAAGGCATTCTAATTAATTTGGGTAATTTATGCACAAAGTGCTTAAACATGCTTAAGAGCTAATTAACCCAAATAAAGGGCCTAATTAATAAATCCATGAAAACTTGTTGAATACTTGTTTTTATAAATGAATATTAAATATATATATCATCAAGTAACCTCATTTCTTGGGAAGACATCCCTAGACCACAAATGCCACAAATATCAGGATTCATGCCTCCCATGCCTCATCAATGCCTTCCATGATTCCCTTCATGCCACTTAATTTCCCCTTATTCCAATGCCATGATGAGGATAATTAAAAACTTAATTTCAAAAATTGAATTAATCATCAGCCACAATCTTAATCTTGAGATGGATGATTTAGGTTGATTCTAATCAAATCCAAAAATATTTAAATAGGAGGCCTCACAACATCATTTCTAAGCTTAATTTGTGCAAATTTCTAATGAAATATTGGTTCTAAAAGCTTTAATCAACTAGTGTTATAATGCCAAATTGATTCCAAACCAATCCAAGCCACAAGCCAAAGGTGCCAAGAGGAGATGAAGGTATCCACACTCCATTGAAGAAGACCTCTTGAAGCACAAGCTGAGCAAGCCACCAATATAACGGCATTTGGAACATCTAATGAAGGTGAAAGGAATTATTATGTTTTCATTCCTTGATTTTTAGTTGTGCTTGTCATTTGCTTTTGTTAACTAAGCTCTCCTTAGTGTCTAGGCCTAGAGATGTTATGATATTAGTCTATTTATTTCACTTTATTTTCATTTTGTAACTAACACCATACCAACCATCCTCTCTTTAGTCAAATTCCTAGATCACATCTTGAGTGTCAACAAGTTATAGTAGAACATCAACATTTAGCAAGTGTCTTGTATCTGTATGACCTACCAGAATGGGAACAAGACACCATTTCTATGGATTTTATTATTGGTCTACCTCTTTCTTCTTATTTCCATGATGAAATCATGGTGATAGTGGATAATTTGACCAAGGTGTCCTATTTATCTCCAACAAATACCAATTACAATGCCACAACTATGGAAAGGATCTTCTTGGATGACATTGTTAGATTACATGGGATTTTGTGGAAGATTATTTCAAATAGATACCCTGTGTATACTTATAAGTTTTGGACTACCCTTTAGAGGTCATTGGGCACTCAACTCAACTTTAACACATCATATCATCTAGAGATAGATGGTCAAATAGAGTGGGTCAAACAAGTGTTAGAAGTCATGTTATGCATGTATGTGATGAATCAGCAATCATGTTGAGAGGACTAATTATACCTAGTTAAGTTTGACTACAATAATAGTTACCATAGTTCCCTTATTATGGCTAAATATTAGGCTCTTTATGGTAGACCATGTAAGACTCCTCTAAGTTGGGATAGACTTGAGGATAGGGTTTTTTATTATCCTAGTTATGCTACAGGATATGGAGCAGTAGGTAGTCTTTATTTGATAGTGCTTATAGGAGGTTCATGATATAAAAAGAAGTATGTTGATGCAAAGAGGATATATCAACATTATACGGTTGGGGACAAGGTCTTTTTATGAGTGCAATTGAATAAGATCCTGATCCACTATAGAAAAGTCTCCAATATTTCACCCTATTTTGTGGGTCCCTTTGAGATCTTGGAGATAGTAGGAATAGTTGCCTACCACTTAGCTTTTCCACCAAGCCTATCTGGAACCCATGATTTTTTTTCATGTTTCACTTTTGAGGAGATATGTTCCATATATTTCTCATGTTTTAGATTGGATGGCTTTGTATGATGAGGGAGATGGATATTTGATCTTGGAACCCATAAATATTTTTGCTTGTAGGATGTTGAGACTTTGATACCATAATCTAGACAAGGTCGGGGTCTAGTGGTACATATATGAAAACTCAACAACTACTTGGGAGGATACAACACCCTTACAAGCTCGATATATACATCTATTGTAATGACTTCTAGGAAGAATTATCCTTTTAGGGTATGGGATGTGAGATCCCATTTGGACATCACTCCTTATTATGTATTTTTTTATGTTTTGTGGAATCTATAGATATGTGTTCAACTATATGGAGGCATGAGGTGTCCCCACTTTATATTTTATTTCATTATGGACATTTTTTATCTAGTTCAATAGATCTTTTTTGTATGTATGGTTACTAAACATGATTGTTTTGAGTGGTTGTATTTTTATATTTGGTTATTGTTATTGAATGGCATAATGATCTATATCATGGTTTTATTATTTATATTATTGAACTAACCAAGATATGTTTATATCTATTTCTACGCTAAATCACTTTCTACATTCAAAAGATAGAGAAATGAGAAACTTAAAGAAAATAGATGAGGGTTTGTACGTACCTGGATTGTAGATGTGCGCACCAGAATTTAGATGTTGTGAGAACTCCTCTTTGGTTGTGGAGGAATGACACCTAAAAGAGAAGGACACTAAACACAAAAAATGTTAGATGACAAAAGGGTGGACTGCCAAGCAAGAGCTTGGTCCTAGAAGTGCAAAGGTTCCTTGGAGGATGTCAGTCCACTGTTAAAAATAGAATGCTAATCAGAAATAGAAAGTAATAAATGATGGAAAATAGAAAGAAAGAACTTAAGGCAAATGCATACCTGTTTAGAAGCTGTCTGCCTTTGCACAGTCACCGACATCAGTGGTATTGCCGGTGTCAGTCAGAAAGGTTGTCGACGTCAGTTAGACTGCCGACGTTGGTAGGGTAACTGGGCAAGGTCGGTCAGGGCAGTAGTTAGGGATGGGTTGGGCCAAGTTTCAGGACTGTGGACAGGTTTTATGGACTTGTAGAATGGACTGTGGTCTTGTCTAAGGGTCAGGGAGGTCTGTTTAGAGGTATGAGGGATTGCTTGGAGGTCTGAGGGACTTGTCTTGGGTCTGAGGGACTAAGAATGTTGTCTAGGATTGGACTGAAAGGGTGATAGGGCAAAAGGAAGATGAATGGGAGACAGGGTCTGAGAAGGCTTTTTAGCCTCTCAGGGGAAGGACAGGGCAAGTGGTAGATAGTGGATAGGATAGGTAAATGAAATCAAATGAAACAATGAAATGAAACAATGAAACTGCTTACCTCTTGCTTGTTGATTGAAGAATGAAGGAGCCTGTTGTTGGAGCTGTGGAAGGCCTATTGCAAGAATAAATGACTGATGTAGAGTGCCTGTACCTGTTGTTGTTGCTATATGAGGTGGAGAAAAAAGGAGAATATGAATGCCAAAGAGCGTCCAAAGAGTTTTTTTCATGGGTGGGATAGAATGGTTGCAGAAAACCATTTTGAAGGGTGTCAACGCTGGCAGAACCACTGACGTCGGCTGAATAATGACCGACGTTGGTGAGGGTAGAATGGGCACAGAGGCTAAAATTAGCCTCTATCTATTCTTGCACGCTGCTGGGTCAAGGGGTCATGGGAAAATAGTTGAGGAAGACATAAATGGACGTGGGAGGAAGGATAAAGGGGAGATTTGGGCAATAAAAGCTAGGAGAGAGGTGGGGGGATCTAAGGAGGGGATCCAAGGTGGCAAGGGTGAGGTGGAAAGGGGCCAAATATTTAATTATTTTAATTTGATAAATGGAGGGAGCTAGGACAAGGGTTAGGATATGGGTCAACGAGGGACAAGGGGAGAGGACGAAAGATGACCAAGGTGCAGACACATTTTTGGTGTCTACAATATCTTTGTGACGTTTTTGAGGTAAAGTAATTATGTAAACATACACATGCTTCATATTGTTCTTGATATTGATTATTTTTCCATGAATGTATTTGATGTTTTTATTAAGTATACAGGTTACAAGGGGGGTCAAAGGTAGAATAATGAGGGAATCAGACATGCCTCAATATACCATATTCACACCTTAGACCTTTCTAAACCTTTAAATCTTATATCCATTCTTTTTGTAAATTGTTAAATGTATTATTTTGTACTCTTTTATATTTCTTTTTATTATTATTATTTGAAATTATAATGTTTTATCCTAAACCATATTTTTATTCTAATCAACCTAAAAATAAATTAACACTATATGAGGTTAACCAACCTAGTTGTGGGGGTTGTGTTGACCTACAAACCCAACTCTTATGTCCAATCCCGAAATTGTCCCTTCAACAACTTTTTTCTTTGAGTATTTGACAAGTAAAACTTGTCTTACAATCTCTTCTTAGGCCCATAATTATACCCATTGAGTATGTGGGTTTTTCAAAGACCTCTGACCACTTTTTGGTCATATAAAGGTCTTATTTTATGTCCTAGATTTTACTTCCACAAGAAACCCTCTCTTTTTGTACAAAACAATTTGTGTTATATATTTGAGTGGAAGAAACACACATGTGAGTGTGTAAGGATATTTATGAGGTTTGTAAGAGGAATTTATGAAGGTAGGTAACATCCTTGAGATGAGGATGGCCATGTGTCATCCCCTATTGGTCATTATTTTTATTTTCTTCTCCTTTTAAGGAACTTCTTTTGGTCTTTTTGGGTTTATGCATTTTGGATTGTTGGATGGCTTGGGGGCTTGGAAAAAGGCTTTTGCAAGATTTTCAAGAGGATATTTTGGTTTGTTAATAATTTTTATGTTTGAATTATTTTTCTTCTCTTATTTTCTCTTTAATGAATCAAAGGAAATGAAAAAATGTTTTTACTTGATTTGAGGCCTTGTTTTAAGGATTCTTTTTAAGCTTTTTTATGTAATATTATTGTCATGGTTTCTATTTCTTGTTATTTTCTTATTTTGTTATTGTGTGAATGTTGGGTGTGGGATTTGGGAGCACCCCTATTACACTAATATGGATTTGGCATAAGTTATTTTATTTGGAGAATGAGAGAATGGATTTCTACTCATGGATTGTTGGATAAGCTTTCTCTAGCCTTAGTGGCATGAACTTGCTTTTGAGAAGTGGAATATTTTAATAAGGTTTAAAAGCCACTCTCCTTTATGAAACATGGGAGGTATAAATAGGGTTATGGGAGGTTTAAGGAGGAATGATGTATTTTTGGAGGTCTAAGGAGTAAAATTATTTCTTAATAAGCACTCTTATATTTGGCTTTGAAAGCCGTGTGTTCATTAATGAACTTAAGTGATAAAGAAAGCAAGTTCCCTCTTCTCTTCCCTTTAGTAAGTCTTTGTGACTTAATTTTTATTTTTGTTTCCATTGTGAATATTTTTTTATTTCATTTTTTTAATTATTGGCACCTATAACCATTTCCCTTTCAAAAAAAATTAGTTGTACATATGTGTTGAGGAACACCTCTTTCCTGTAGGCTAGGGGGAGGCTATGCATGAACCTCACTTGGTGAGGTTTGAATGTGATGATTACTATTGTATGGGTGGTCAAACACCTTCCTTTGGCATATTTTGGTGTTTTCTTGAAGTGTCATTAGATCTTTAGTACTTGTGTGTAGGTTGTTCCTTCTTAGAGCTTGGAGCTTGATGATATAGCATGAAAATTTCTCTCATATGTTCTTTTGTCATCTCAAGTCTTTTATGTTATTGAAGAGATTCTAATCCATTGTGAATTATTGTTTGAGGGATGAGAATTTTGATGAAGTCTTGATTAAAACTTGTAGTCTTGTACATCTCTTTTATGGTTTATTTTAATGTATATTAATGAGACAATGATCTTAGCCATGTATAATTAAGGTTTATAATTTTTATATCTTGTTGGAAGTGTTTGGAATCCTTTTTGAATAAATATTTTTAATAATGTTTATACGTCCTCTTACTTTTAAATTATTTTTATCTATATGTAAAATGTTACTTGTAGAAAATATATATATGATAAAATGTATATTCATTGTATCCATTTATTTTCTAAGTTTTTCATATTAAAGGAAAAAGAGTCTTGATTTGATATTCAATTAAATATTGTGAATGAAATGTGGAGTTAAATCTATCCTTGTACCATTTTGATGTAATGTTTAATCTTGATAAAAGGTAGCATTTTGATGTAATGTTTATTCTTGATAAAAGGGTCGATTAGTTTTGGAAAAGGAAATATATTACATATTTTTCTTTCCCTTGAACCTTCGGTAAGATTATAATTACAAATGAAAATCTATTTTATTTAAGTTCTATGTTGTTTGATTATGAAAATGTACTCCTTCCTCCTTCACATAAGTTTTCAAATAGGTTGTTGCATGGATTATGATATAATGATTCTCTTATTATCACTACCCCCTCTCTTCCTTAATTATGTGTGTGTGTGTGTGTTAAAAAATAAATTTGATTACAAATCATCCTATAAATGCAACTATTGATTATGTCGATCGTGTTGTTGCATGTGATTGTGACATTAAACAAAATACTTCTCTCTTTTACCTTGTAGTTGAGAGTTGAAATATGAAGGTGAAATTACTATTATAAATTCATTCATGTGATAAATTAAATGATAATGTATTCATTTTAGAATGTTGAAAATTATTCATTTTAATATTATATTAGTTTATGTATTTAAAAAATTAAAAAAATTATTATTGCCATTGTATTTATAACTAAGATGAATTGATTAGATATTATTTGGAAATATAAATACTAATTAATTTTTATATATAAGATTCATCAAATCAAATTGAAAATAAAAATATTTTAGATGTGTGTGTGTGTGTATTTATTGATAAAAAAAGGGGTTGATCCCATCTATTATAAGTATTTAAACAAAAATCCTAAAAAAATAGGGAGGTACAATAAGTATACTAAAAAAGCTTAAATAGATTGACCAGTTTAGTATCATAACAAAGAAAAGAAAAAGAACCTAATCTTCATCTAAAATCACAATATTATTTTTCTTATTGTCAGTAGCATGAGCCTCCTCTTCAATGTTGATTACAACCTAAGTGTCCACCAGGAAAATATCATCTTTGTCATTCATAATTACCAGACACTCATATATGGCTTTTAATTTCCTATGCTAAAATATGCTATCCCTCTACCATGGCCTTAAATAGAATCCGAATTTGATCAAAATGAGTATCCATCATGTACCTAAAATATTCCACATCCTCATGAACAACTAGTGAGTTGTTGGTGTTGAACAGGACCGTTTAAATCCTAATAATTTGAAAAACCTTAAGGGTATCCAATCTGGCTTTAGACTATCTAGTGTCCTCCATCACCTTAATAACTACATCAACCAAAGCCATAGAAGATCCACCACCAAGATGGGTAAAAATTTGGGTGTATATCAAATTTTTGGCCCTCCACTTCATCAATATTTCATCCTTCACCC